>OX381713.1:52954661-53180386 GCA_947462335.1 Harmothoe impar | reverse complement strand
CACCCCGACAGACGCAAAGAGCCCAGCTAGACCTGTGAAAGGTCTAGATCCACCCTGGGATCCACGCCTTTATGCTTTCTATGGTGGAAATGTCCGCCCTTAGCAAACTGCAACACGCGCATCATGACGTCAAGATTGAACTCATGGTGAAATGTACGGGGTAGGGGGTAGGAGGGGGGGGGGGGTCCTTGTGACCAATAAAAGCTAATATGAAATCGATAGTTGATATCAATTCAATTATCAATCTAATAGAAAATGTGTGATACATGTCAGATATGATGTAGGATCACAGAATGGAATGGTAGGCCGGCATGTATGAGGCAATCCAAGCCCAACCACTTCCCTAGAACCACGAGTATACACACGGGGATATACGGAATGTGAATTATCAGCATGGTTAGAACATTGAATCCACATAGTTCACAATCTGTGCGTCTATAAATGTAGGCAGGGGGATGGCCGTATGTGGCCAGTGCATCTGTACTTCCTTCACTCGTATTTGCTTCGAGAGGAATGTTCTCATAACACATTCCTGTCCCCTGGAGGGGGATGGCGGAGTTGGGCCGGGGTGAGGTGGCCGGGCTATGGGATATTTCCTAGTGGAATGTCTATGCTCCAACAATACATTCATGTGCTGTCTGAAAGAGAGTTTTGGCATGTGTGTGAAGCGTGAGGGGCGGTGGGGGGGGGGGGGGGGGGGATCCACACCTGGGACTGGACCCATATACCTCTCTATCTGGGCGTAGGCTCGCCAGTATTACCGGTAGACGCTAGCGCCGGTTGCTGCTTCAACCCCCACACCAGTAGTATCCGAAATGTCACGTGGTGCCGGGAACAAACGCCCGATTAACAAGGCGCCGTGCTATGCATACCCTATATGGCCGGGGACCAGCGCCTGAGCGGGACCCGAGAAAAGCGCGGGAAGGCAGGACGCAGTGGGGGGGGGGGGGGGGGGAGGAGGTGGGCATGCGCAGTAGGAACCTGAGAAAAGGGGCGGGAAGGCCGGCGGCGTGGTGAGGCGTGGTGATCTGTCCCTGCAGCTATACACACACAGATACATACTGGAGGAACGTGGAGGACTCCAGTAGGCATTGTATAGTGTTTGGTCTACTATACGTCCATCCCTGAGTCTTCAGTGGACACTATTCAAAGTAAGTCTTATTCTATGACATGTTGTATTGTACTTTGTTGTCTGGTTTTTGTCTGGACCGGCTTGCATGATGCTGTAAGGGTGGCGGATCCCCATGGAGGATCCATCTCAAAGGCGGCACCGGTAGTCAATGGGTATAGATCACATCAACCCGGGCACATCACTGATCTCAGCGGCCAACAGTATGCACATGGCTTTTTAACGCTGGATATTGGAGCTCATGTTGCCTATATTTATATGGGTACCAGTCCAGAGTGAGGACAATTGGTCATAGTGTACTTGTGACTCCCAGCACGCAGGGTAACTAGTACAGCAGCCATGATAGCATGGTGGGCACCATGGCAGCCATTCCCTGGGTGATCAATGCACTGCACACTCCTCCACGTGGTCGGGGGTTGGCTGTATGAGCAGGGTGGGGGGGGGGATTAAAGGTGAGTTATCATGAGTGCTATTACCCTGCCCTATCGTCTCTATGAAAGCAGTATTGAAGCTCTTAGATAATATGCGTTTTGATATGTTGGGCAGGCAGATTGATCAGGAATATCCATGCATATTATTTAAACAGGCGTGACTTGGCCACCCTCAGTACATGTACCTACATTGGACGGGGCATTTGGGATAGATAGGGCCCCTTGTCGATCCTAAGAAATGCCAATGTCCCTTGTCGATCTTAAGAAATGGGTCTTGTCCCTAGTCCATTTAAAGACGTAGGTTTGTCCCTTGTCACCAACCCCCAGCATCCCCTTGGCCCTTGCCCATAAGTGTTTAAAATAGGGATTTGTCGCCTTGTCGATTTTACCTGTCTAGGGCCCTATAGATTGTACATGGCAATGTTTAAATTCAGCCATACAGACCCGTTCCTCCCTTGTCCCAAATCATGCTACTATCTTTGCTTAATATAAAGCCCGCACTCCAAGCTGGCCCAACTGACTCCGGGACTGACGACACTGACTGCCGCCCCAGACAGCGGAAAGACCGGATTGACATTCCTTAGATTGTAGGTGGCGTGAGAACTGTGGTATATCTAAGTAAACACAACTGACCAATCAGACGCTGGTATACCATTGTCTATGGTGTGACCGATTCTCAAGGTCACCATGAGCAGCTCAGCCGGATATAGTCAGGCCATCATGCATATATACTATAAGTATTTAATATGCACATGAGAGACACGAGAGGGCCTTTTCCCGGTACCCCCCTCTCAATCATGATTTTATAGTAGGTGGGCACTCACTGAGAGTCCCCATAACTGTCACTGTTTATGTTACATTTTGGTGTAATATATGACCCAATCCCCAGGATTTATACACATAGGGCCTAGCCCTGTACTTATAAAATCCCTGGTTTGACTCTAAGTCAAGACCCATAAATCCACACAACATTAATTTTAAATTCACAAGAATTAAATTAATGTTGGTGGTTTTAGTAATTTTTTATACCCCAAGAAAACTTTTTCTTGCCTATAAAAAATTAATTCCCATATCCCCAGTGGACCATGGTACCGCATGATTAATTAGAGATTTTCTGACCTGTCAGAAACATTTTTAATTAATTTATTTCAATGCAGTCTGAAGATCCCCTTAGGTGAAACCGCCAGTTCCTCATATTAATCCCTCTGTGGACCGAGGACCAATCAGAAGCCCGGTTGCATATCCTCCATGGCAACCATTCTTCTGTCAACAACCAGACCAGTCCCAAGACTGGCTCTGATTGGTCAATGTAGGTCACGTGACAGACACTATAAAAGGGCACTTCACTTTTGAATTTGCTCATTCCAGCGGTAACTGCTCAATGAACAGGTATACCCCGTACTAAATACTATATATACTATAAGTAGCTAAATTCTGGAAGGAGAGTGGGGATTCTGAAATTCATACAGAAGATAGGAACGTGATACATGTACCCCTTCCCCTCTCCATTACATAGCTTATGTGTATCGTTATATGAAGTCTGGATGTCGGGACAGAAAGGACACACACAGTGTCTACTTGCAAGAGGAATAGAGGTACTAGCAGTACATAGAACTTTCTGGTGGCAGGAGGGTGCCAGACTGTGGCAGAAAGTGTGGGCGGGCGCTCCCGGGACGCGCTGTTCTATGGGGAGGGGGTGTCGGTGAATGCCCCGGGATGAATGTGGGCGGGGCCTAATCACGCAACTGACCATCAGCCACTGACTGACAGGACCTCTGGCATAATGCACTTGGATCAACTCTCCCTCACACTCAGAGGCTATTGGCCTGTAGTGTAGTGACACACCGACTCTCCTACCGCACAGGCGTACACAGGAGAGACCGTCTACCCACCTCCACCTTGGCACACGCCCAGGGCTGCACTGAAGAGGGTGGTCGGACCACGAGCCTACGCGGCGTGTGGGGCGTGTGGCATCATCGGGACAGCTAGCTGTGTGGGCGAACAGGACCATGTAGCATGTACTATTAGCATGCCATCACAACACTAATTCACAACACCATTATATCTATTGTATGCCGCAGGATATAGACACAGCAGACGAGGACTAAGTAACGTAAGGTGAGTGGAAATAGATAACTGAAAAGGCTCCATATACTATTTGGGGAGTCTCCACTGGCGTGGTTTAGAAACCAGGACTCAGGAGGAGGTTTGGTTTGGGGGCGGGATGGGGGAGTAGACAGACAGGGTATTGCATGGGGCCAGTTGCAAGAAATCCATTCTATCTGGTTCATACGTATATGGAAACAATCCTCGTGTGCAAAGTTGATTTTTTTCCATTTTGCATCGTGTTATCCAATAAATCAGAAGCAGCTTTGATGTTCATCTCCAAATAATCCCTTTTCTAGATCACAAACAAACAATATGTCAAAAAAATATATAGTCTTATATATTAGATTTGTGGTTATTCAACAAAAAGGCCAACATTGCGTGCCAGATTCACTTCCTGTATTGATTCGGACGACTTTCTTGCTTTGTAGGCTACCTTTGTGCTGACATACAGGGTGGGTGGCATGGCAATCCCATTGTCATTTCAGCAAGGCAGGGGTGTCAATAAGAATACATTTATTACAAACCGGTTGAAAAGGCATTGTGTAGAGAGACTATTGATTTGGGCTGTCAGTATGGATCGCCACGTGTGCCTTTAGTAGGATCTTTTTGGCGGGAAGAGACTAACGGATCCCGAATTCCAGGGGTACAAATTCAAAACTCCCTACTCAGCGTCACCACGCGCTCCTTTGTTGCATGGAGAATTGGGGGCAGTATAGCTTGGCCCCATGCCAATGCAGCTATGTACAGCTATGGAGCCATTCCTCAAGAAAGCATGAAAGGATGACTTTTTCACAATGAAGTTGTGTTTACATTAGTTTTAGCAGAATCCTCATGAATTTGTCTGTGCTGGCTATGTTTGCTAACATCTCATGATATCAGGACATTTATATTTCAAATAGTGTATAGTAGAATGCCAGATTTTGAGGTTATATTTATGTACTTATTGGACACACCTCAGAAATATTCAAAAACTTTTCTGAAAATTCACTCTTTCTTGTTGCATTGGTCTATAGATGGTTGGGGTGGGATGGGATTGGGTATATAGAGGGGGTGACAACTAGGAAGGATCCAGTTGGTTGCAGCCCCCTATAGTACACTATCCACAGGTGTCGGGGCAGGTGGTTCACAGGTTGGGGCCAGCAGACAGGAATTTCCTTACATACCCATTCTTATATTCATGGTTAAACGGCTATCGAACTGCTTAGGTAAATAATCAGTGCAACATACGTACTTGGGGAATACCTAAAGTTAAATCCTTATCTAAAAGTATCCTGGTATCCTTCTTTCCCGCTCTCCTCTCATCACACCATGTCTCATCTCACTGTTTCAAGTCATACATGTACTTCCTACCTGCTAGACATGTCTTTGTTGGTAAAAGAAAGCAAGGCTCTGAAAGGCTCTGCTTACTGTGACAGTAATGAATACTGCTCTCACTAAATGTTTATATTTGGTTCACCACCCGCTCCCAGGCTAAGTGATATGATATGATAAGCTGATAAAGGTATCATAGCACTCAACTACTAGTACATTAATCGTCATGTTACACCCCCCTTCCCCATACACAGGTCTAAGATCATACTGTAATATAGACTCTCTAACTATTTCTTCTATATGGCAGGATTTATGATTCATGATGCGAGAATGCAGCCCTGGCGAGTTAATCAGACCCTCTGGGGTTGAGACACTATCGGAGGATCGGCATAATGTACCAATGCATCACCGGCGAGTTACTCGCCGGGGCAGCATGACGACCAATGTCATCTGGACATCCGTCATTAAAGGGTTAAAGGTATATTAATCTCACGAGAAACCGACACGTAGCTAACAGTTGAAGCTTGAACATAAGCCCTAAATACTAGGGATGTACAATCGGCACCAATATGAGGAACGAGTAGGCCTAGGTTTGTTCTAAACACTGTCACAATGTAGGTCAGACAACAGATCTTTCAAATGAGTATTGACATAGTACTGTAGATGATATTTTTTTTCTCCCTTGAGCAGTGAAGGTGTATAGTCAGGTCTTTTTGTCATGTTAATGGGTTGTCAGAGGTCACGGTTACCATGGTGATGACACCTGGAGGAGGTGGGGTGCTGGTGAGGCAGGCCTTTTCTGGCAGCGCGCCAACAGGACGTGGCAGAGGGAGTGAGGCATGACAGTTTTGAGGTCAGGGCATGAGTTATATGAGTTATATTAGAGTGTCTGATTACCTTTCAGATGTTCTCTTTAGGCTAAAATTTATAGACTGTAGTCTGGACTGTAGTCTGGACTGTGAATAATGTGGACGATGTGAATACATGCCCGCTCAGCCTCCACTGAGCGATAATAGACAATGTGGTAGTTGAATAAATAATCTGGACATTGGTATACATGTATAGTCATTGGAAGATATGATCTAGAATGTTATTCCTATACACTGTACCTTACTCTTTAGGGTACATAGTAGTTTATATAGTAGGGTAGGGTCCGGGGGTAGGGTGTGTGTCCTCTGGGGGTAATTAGGCTTGTTGTTGTTGTTGTTGTTTTAAGGATTGCAGACGTCTTGTCTGTAGGGTTTGGTATTTCAAGTTGTCAACATGATGCAGCACAGATGTGTAGGAAGTAAATCGTTTAGTACTATTCAAGAGTTAATGACTGAGGCAAAACAACATCGTCTGTTCTTAATTTACTCAGTGGCTCAACCACTCACCTCTTTAGTAACCACGATAAGGAATCCTAGACGATGGGGCCAAAAGACTTGAACCACGATGGGCTATAACATGTACATGTATATCTATCCCCATCGAGCTAGCCACAGACAACTTATCCTCTCATGCTACCTTTTTGTATCTTAGCTTATGGCGAATATAATCCTGATCTTGATTGTCTCAATACATTATACATCTCACTGCCCTCCCTGAGAGTGTAGAGGAAAAACTGACCAATCCGGGATGAACCAACTGACCAATCAGACGCCGGTATACGATCGCCTGTGAGGTGGGTTGAGTGGTTCAATCTCCAATGTCCCTTGAGTGGCTCACGTGTAGCTCACCAGGGAGCAGCCAAGCCACAGGTTTCCCCCAAGCAGATCAGGCATGATCACCAGTAGGCCTGCATGTGTATATGTATGTGTACTTGCAGGAGACGCCATCAGATTGGCGGACGCGTCCGAAAATGGGTTTGGATGTGGGTATGGATATGTGGGTGGGGAGTAAGAGCTGGTTGGTCAGGGAGGAGTCTCAGTGGGCGGGGCCTGATAGCTTGGCTACATGGCGACCCGCGCATGGCGACTGGCATCAACCACTAACATACCTCTAGCATAATTCAGTTTGGCTTCAGCCAATGAGATCTGAGCATGTGATACGCATGGACACTACAAGTTGCTCACACCGGTACTAGCAGAGTATCTGAGGAAACACCACGAGGCCCTGTTCCTCCATACCTTCTAATAGCCGGCACAGCGCCATTATTCCACTGGTCCGACTTGTGCCGCTGAAGGTTTTCACGTAGTAGTACATGAAACGGAGATTTGACGCGGCACGTGACCATCTGTGCCGCCTACACTCCCACTCCTACTGAGACCTACCCCAGTAGAGCTTATACCAGCTATTAGATAGCACACGGAGACAGTTGGATGCGGTCTAAGAACAGGGGAGACTCTTCTCCTGTGTATAGGTGCAGCACAGGAAGCCCCGCGGAGAGAGCAGCCGGTCAGGTGGGATCTGCCGGGAGCAGCTCTAGGCCCGACCCAAGCCCCGTGTGGCCGCCTGGTGGTAGAGAGGGGATCATTACTGCTCTACCTGTGATTACCGTACTGCACCAGTAGGTTCTATTGTACACACCTACAACATTTGCTTGACGCTCTCTCCCACCTTCTGCCCCTTTGCACAATATTGCATTGGGCATAAATTCACAATATATTTCCTCTCGCACCGAAAATATAGATATTTACAGTGATGGATGGCACTGACCTACTGAGGCCACGTGGACGCCGCCCTGGAGACTAGTAATCTACTCCTGGTGAGGGCCAATAACTGACAAGAAACACATGTGAATATATCTAGGGAAATAAAAGTATTAAAGGTGAGTTTATTTAACTGGAATGGCTCCTGATCAAGGAATATACATGGTTTTGCGAATGCATGGTAGTGCTCTTTCTCTAAATAAATCTATGTTGTCAAACCAAACACACTTCAAGCAGTTATAGCAAGATGTCACAGATATATGTGGTTATTAGACACACAGACTGACATTACTTCCTATAGTGATTTGGAGACTTTTCCTGCTCTGTCATTTTTTGGGGAAGCGGGAACTAATCAAACTGGTATTAGACGGGTGGCGGTTTTTAATTCTTACTGTTTACACCTTATAGCACTATACTCTATAGAACATTAGCGTCATGCGTTTTAGACCAATGTAATGATTCCCTACCCTGCAGGATGGTTTGTCAGCCGTTTGTCAGTGTGAAGACGATTTATGGATTTGTTGGTAAGGCATTATTATGAAGAGGCTCTTTTGGTCCGGGCTGCCAGTCGGGATTGCCACGTTTTGGCGGGAAGGGACCCCAGGATGGGACTAACGGATCCCAAATTCCAGGGGTACAAATTCGAAACTCCCTACTCAGCGAGACCACGCGCTCCTTTGTTGGCCAATGGCCGGAACAGTTGCTTGGCCCTACCCCAATACGCAGTGCGGATGGTTGGGTGAGGTCAGGGGGAGGGTATATAGGGTGGAGACCCAATGAAAAAAGTGTTTCTTCACTGTCAGCTCCCCTTTGCCCCCCTTCCCCCTTTTGTATCCATGTGGTTAGAACTCTGTGGTACACAGGTGGGGAGGCAGGTGCACCACAGCAGAGGTCAGGGGGCAGGGAATTCCTGATCATACCAGACTTATATTCATGGTTAAACAACCATTGAAAGGCTTACACATGCATAGCTATAACCCTGCAGGGTCAAATACCCAATAATACTACCTTGCCACGTTGGTGGGGGTACCAACAGTATATAGGACATTGGCACATCTGTGTCCTGCAAAGTACTGGTTACTTGGACACTGATTGCTCTCAGCTTCCACCCGCCTCTCATCCCAAAATGTTTATCTTTGGCTCACCACCCACTCTTATAGGCTGACGGGTATGATATGGTAAGCTGATAGAGGTTCCCATCATTGTCACTTAGAGTATTTACAACACTCATAGCCCCCCCCCCCCCACCATGTCATTTTGATACCTGTACAAAAGGACAGGCAAGCGCACAGAAAAGCAAATGCTACACTATTTATTACATGCGTATCTAGCCAATTCTTACCTGATAGATGTATGCAGGATATATCTGTTTTAAAGTTATTATAAACATACAGTCACACATACACCAAAGCCTCTGATATGAACGCACAATAGACCCGAATAGTTATTTATAGATACAGTCAGGCTACCAGAGAGGTTCACAACATACAAAATGAGTATTGACATAAAGTGGGTGCCTTTTTCCCCCCTACAGCAGTGAGGTGTCTGTGTAGTTCCTTTGTCATGTTAATGGGCTGTAAGAGGTCACGGTAACCATGGAGACACGTGGACGAGTGGGGGGGGGGGGGGCAGGTTAGGCATGGATGATGCAAGGTGTGTGATTGGCAAAAAGCCAAACAGGATATAGGCAGCGATATTAGGCTGCAATTCTCAGATCGGGATCACTGTCCAAGGCCGTAAAAGGACATTTGGGATGGGAACGGAATGATACAAGTGTTAGGTTATGTCAATGTCAAAGGTTATTATTGAATGTTATCTTTATCAGCACATATTATGAGAAAGTTCAAGGCTGAGATCCAGGTGGTTCGATCTGCTGCCCCCACCACCACCAAACACACACATAGGTCCTGCCATTGGAGCTAATTGGAGCTAATTGTGTGTGACTGAAGCCATGGGGATAGCGTTCATTGTATTTCAATACTTACTAGGCCTAGATAGTGTTATAACATGTGTCGTGAAGGAGGGGGAGACGGGCATATGTTGGCCTCCCCCTGCCCTGATAGAAACGTGTGCAGTTGAGTAATTTGTAAATTAGGGACTCCAAAGAAGAGTAGTATATCAAATGGGGTTGACACAGGTGTGTCAATGTTTAATTGTAGCTCCTCAAATTTGCTTTTACTTGCAACAGCCAAGGTCTTTTTTTATTAAGTTAATGCAATGAGGCTACATAGAGGTCATGGAGGTCACTGGTTAATGGAATGTCATGGTATCCATGGCGACACTCGGGGGAGTGAGGTGGGTGTCGGAGGTGGTACTGGACGAATATGGGTAAATCTGGATGGCATCATGGCAAATGGGGTAGAGTATATCCTCATTTAAAGAGGCCCCGACACCTCCCCAACTACTCCCAGACAACTATTAGCTAATATACCCGTGAACATCACAGTACACGTTAAATTGCCGATAGCAACATACTAAGGGAGGTGTGGCAAAACAATACCGGCCACCTGCCTGGTCATGCTGCACAGGTGCGAAAATGGCAGCTTGGGGAAGAAGGGGGATGTGACGTAAACGGCGGGAGGGGTGCTAAGCATTGTGGGATATAGGTCATGAGCTTATATAGGACACATATGCCTGCCACAACCTTTCTTAGGAATTTAATTTTTCTGGGTTAAAACATCGCACAGTCTTAAGTATGCACTTATTAGAAAGGTGTTTGTTTGATTTATCCGCCTATCTAATTAAGAATGATATGTAAAACATGTAACACTATTTTACAGTGAGTTGAATATGTGCGTTTTTAGCATTCATTTAGGCTAAGGCCATAGGCATAGACATATACACTAGCTAACCTTGTTACAACCTTACCTCCAAATACAGAATATACACATAGACACACATGAATATAATTTCCATGGCATTGTTAATCAGCCGCGTTTACTCGAGGTGTAACATCCCTAGTTCAATAATCCATGTAAATAACTGTCTTCAGATCTATGCAGACTGTCACAGTCTCACTCTCATCCCAGCTTACTATTGCTAAACCATCTAACTGAGGAGACTACACATGAATGCCTCCTTAGGTTTGATGAATGACCCCCCTCATCTCAACAACACTAACTATACTTTCACACCTACGACCTGGGCATGGCATTGAATGGTCATTACATCAAAGTGATGTCCGGCTCTGCCCCCCCCCCACTTTCAAAACGTGTTGTTGCCCCTGGTGGCTAATGTCAAAACTTCAAAGACCCCCATGCCCCATCCCTACCCAACAATCCCTACCTCATCTCGGAGAGGAGTGTGAGTGGCAGGTGGCAGGAGTCGCTCATCTGGCTTTGTAAAAAATCCTGAGCCTCTTTTTACATACTAGTACCCCCCACCCTAGGTGTGTTTATGACACGAGAAGAGGGAGGCCACAGAGGAGATTACATTGGATATGCATGTAGTAGCATGGTCACAGCTCTAATAACATATGATGGTATCAATGTACCGGTATAGGATAACAAGATGAATATGAGGGAAGGGAGCAATAATCGTGTACCATATACAATGTACAGTATCTGAGGTACTAAATTGCCATAGCACTTGTTGGTTAGATCTGCGCATCAGCTATGAATCAAAAGGCAAATGGAAGATCAACTAGATAGGATGACTGTTCTGATTTAATAAACAAACTGTCCATTATTATATTAATATTGTGGTTTCTCTAGTCGCTGGCAAAGTACCGCATTGCTTAGCTTGCCCACTTGCATCCCTCACCTCCTGCACCCACCCTTACCGCCGATGACGTCACAACATGGCGAGGTGTCAGGAGAGGCCTGCTGCGGCTCTGAGCCCACCTGCAGTGGGGGGCCCAGTCGTGTATGGCGTGCATTGGTTTGGCCTACTTCATAAGTATATGAACAGTGATGATAGGTTATGGGCTATGCGGTAGTAGACAAAAATATATAGGCAAGATATCATGTCCCTGCCTCTTTAAGGATAGCTTGGTGTTCGAGACTAGGTAGAGTCAGGCCGACTTTGGTGGCACTGTTTGAACTATACTTGTGGCAGTTAGATATAGATATGGACCTATTAGGTCAGCGATGAATCAAGAGAACACCGAGTTGGGCTACTACCATTCTATTGGGTCTCCATACATGTAGACACCTTTAATAGTTGGAGATGTATTTGCTTTTTTAATATACTTCCTGAAGTGAATACGATACTAGATTTCCCCTATTTTTATGGCAAATGTGAAAGTGGCGAGGGGAAAGTATTTTAAGGGGCTATAGAAAGGGGGTACTAGGGGGACCCCTATCATGTCTCAGATCAGGGGAAAAGGGAAATAACCTTTTATTCCCCAGATTGTACGGCTATACATCTGTTTATACCTGGGGTTCATTTAGCAACTTTGACTTGACAACGTCTTGTGGCTCAAACACTGAGTCCACGTGTCGGGAGGTGACACGTACCAGGAAGGGAGTCCCATTGGCCACCGGGGGGGGGGGGGAGGGGCAAAGATGTGGTGTTTTTCTCCGGCGACTTCAAAGCCGCGGTAGATCAAAGGAACCGGCTACTTGAGGAATTATCTGGCATGGGTCAACAAATTAGATTTGTGATTCTTTGATAAAAAGAAAACAGTGGCTTAATTGATTCAGACATATCACTTAATCTTGAACCGGTTACGTATAGGCCTATAATCGGCAGCACACTGTGTTTTACAGTAGTTAGCTTGACTTAATCGCCGATAATAGAGTATACTCACACCCCATTAACTGTGACTATCTGTTCCCTCTCACCACTATTCCTGTTGATGTGGATAAACCCGAGGTATTAACATGTAGGTCACACAAACCAAGAGTGCAGCATTAGTAGATGCCTTATGGCACATGGGTATATTCTTGTAGGTTTTTTTTTCTTGACCTCCAACAGACATTTGTGTCCTCTGTCATGCTCATGTCGATGAGGGGTAGATTGATGAGACATTGCAGCCAAAAGGAAAAGGGAAAAGGGAGAAAAAATAGTGAAAAATGTTGGTTTGGAAAGCTATGACACAATATTTACCATCAGTATAGGCCACTACATTCGTTTGGATATGGCTTCAGACAGATAGAACTGCATGGCCTCAACCTGCCCTCAGCCAGTTCGGCGCAAATCACCGACCAGAGTCGCTGGACGTTTGTTCTTTTGTTCATGCTAGAAACCATGGGTACAACCTTTACTTTCTTTGGTTACTAGTATATCAACATTTCAATCCAGTAGAGTCATCATATTTTACTCAGTATAATATTATACACAATGTATCAGTTTAAGTAACTCGCCATGCACAATATGAGGACAAACAATGGCATTATGCATCAAGGCACTAGGTTTGCCACCCATGTGTTCTTAGTTTCCCATTGTGATTATTTGGCGTGCCTCCTAAACAACCGGAAAGAGAAGCTTATCAAAACTACCATCTTAATATCAGTTGTATCACTCAATTTTTAACCGGCTTGATGTAGTTGACAGCAAAATGGATAATCGTTTTACAATCCTTAACTTGACTTAATCATACTCACACCCCATTAGCTGTAGCTGATGGCAGGTTGATGTATAATGGATTCTTTGTGCCATTCACACTGCGAGAGCTCCCCTTCACATCCAGTGTGCTTAACCCTTTAAGGTCTGCATACTGCTTTAATCCCTTGGTCGTCGTGATTCAAAAATGCAGCCCTAGCGAGTATCGAGTTAGCGCCCAAAGGGTTGGCATGATGCAACAGTTTTATTTAAGCATCATGCCGTCTCGTTGGGAGTGTATACCCCACATGGTCCTCGAGATGATAACGACCAGAGACAAAATGCCGTAAAGTACTATACGGCCCTTTATTAAAGAGGTTTAAAGAACAGTACAGATTAGGCATGGCGGTACTGTATATCAGTATCAATTGGTTATGTACTCACCACATTATTCATAGCTGCACCTCTATGGTACACTAGCGTTTGGGCACTCACTAGAGTTTTGTTATAAATAATGTAAGTCAAATGTTGATTCATGGTGAATGGGGAGCATGCATGTGCCTCTACATGGGTAAAATTCGACACGGGCGACACGGCGACACGGCCCTTTTAAAAAACGACACGGGCGACACGGCCCTTTTAAAATCCGACGGACACAGCTAAATTGGGGCTAAAATCCGACACACAGGAACTTTTCTATGAGTTCTTATATACATAAAATTCGACACAGTGACACGGCCCTTTTGGTAAAAATCGACACGGCGACACGGTCAAAATTGTGGGGACCCATGTAGAGGCACATGCATACACCTCGTACATGTTTACCGTATTCAGTTCCAGCTCTTGAGGCACTAGATACACTGATCATGTGCGCTGCCAAAAAACTCGCATGCTTAAAGAGCATGTTAGACACGCGAAAGACATGCTTGTTATAATTAATATACTCTGTGGTTCATTCAAATCTAGCAATTATATATATAGCCATGTTAGAATAGTACGTGTAGCTCCATGTGGTACAGTAAACGTACTTCATGCCGGCCTCAGCACTGTGGGGTGGGTTGTCTTACGGTTTAGGATGTCTGTATCGGGCGTCTGTATCAGGGTCTGTATCCATGTCCATCATCAGGAGTGTCAGCCACCCCCCCCCCCCCGACCCCTCCACACACACACACCCTCCCCTTCTATTCACAGAGAGCTCCATGGTGACGTCAGTTCTGAGCTAATCATACCTCATATTGCCACGTGGCTGTCTAAAGTATGAACAATATGAGACATTTTGGATGTATGCAAACACCTTATCTACAATGAGTCTATATTCTATATATGTAACCTACTGTTTTCAATGGAATGACATGTGCTGACTGATATGTGCCTGCAGCCACCTGACAAACTACCCCTGCATATCCCCTACCTGCTGTACACATGGCTTGAGATAAGCGGCACCTCACCTCAGTGACCTGGGTGACCTTGATGACATTTGTCCTGTTTGGGCCCGATGTCACCATCCCCCTAACCAGCCCACCAGCATGTAGAACATGGATCCTGACATAGAGCTGGACCATGGTGGTGCAATACTTACTACATCACTGTGTGTTAGTGCAGGTTAGGCCATGTCCAACACACAACCATCTGCTACTCATACCACATTGACTCTTGTGAAGAGTCAATGTGGGTTTGACTGTGCCACTGACAGAGTTAAAGCCAACTTAACTCTGCAGTGCAAGAGAGTCAATAGTGATAAAAGAGTCAAATGAGGATTGACTTCTTACATTAGTAGAGTCAAATGAGCTTGTAAAAGAGTTAAACCCAGTTTAACCCTGACAAGGGAGTTATTATGACTTTGATAATGTTCTCTGTGTACAATAATGCAGCATGCACTCGGTGGCCATAATGTATGAATGCATTCATTCATCATGGCGACTCATTGGGGATGTCAAACGGTACCGTATGCTGCTTGAATACAGCCCTGGGCTGACCAAGGGCATAGTACATTAAAGCACTATTCGGCCCTTAAAGGGTTAAGTAGGAGTTCACATGGGCTGGTGGTGTGTGTGTCCCTGGGTCAGAGGTGGTGGTCCATCACGCACATCAACCTTCATATTCTTTGTGCATTATAGACTGAAAACACGTCCTCCATGCTGTCACATGTTAAAACATGACTCACCTTTGGGTTTATAACTTCCTGAATATATATTGCTATGCATGTATTGCTTAGACAACCAGTACCGATTTAGTTCAGAACCAGTGTTGCCGAAATGACATCGGCACATCGGCCGATGTGAGGCCATCAAACACCAGCCACAATGGCCGGCCATGATTTCAGCTTCCAAGCAGTGAAAGAATTTTTCAAATATTCCTATTAGCAACTGAGTTAGATCCATCTAACTTATAAGCATTTTTTCAGTGACAATTAAACATTTTCAAAGCAATTTTGTAAGCTGTTATTAAGAAGTATTACAATCTGTATTCATTTATATAAAAATAGGGTCGATGTGGCCTGTGTAGAAAGCAAATGGCCTGTTTAAGATCGCGCGACAAAGGCCACATTGGCCTGTGTGCGAGAAAAAGTTTTCGGCAACACTGGTTCATGATAATAATCAAGACTGACATGTTTACAAAATGAGTAATTTAAAGGGATTTAATTAACACCCTGTGTCATACGGTGGCTGGCGGTAAAAAAAAAGGAAACATAAAAACCTATCTCCCTTTTGCCAAATGAGTAATTTAAACGGGTTTGATAACCAGTGTCGTAGTATGCACGCGGTACGTCACTTTTGCATGTCATAACTCAACTTGTGTATGGACGCATGTTATCTATCTTGGCACTGTATTTCCCTACTGGCAAAAGTCATGTGTCATGGTTTTGGTCACCAATCGTTGGCAGATTCTTTAAGAGTTTTTTTGTGGAACAAAACTTTAAGAAATACAAGTCTTTTTCCCTTGCATTCCGGAGGGGACCCGGAAGCCATACTAATCAATAGATCGCCACGTGCACTGTGGAGTCATGCACGCCAGCTACCGTTTACGTGTGTTTCATTCATTCCTGTTTTATGCACAGGCCTTTTTTATTACTGAATGTATGTAACACTGCGATCACTTCTTGTCTTGAATCATTAATCATGGTGCTGCCGACAGAGCCATGTAGTACCAATCATAGTGCAATTGGAAAGGAATACAATAGTAATTGAATGGTAATAAAACATATCAATCACCCGGTACTACTATATTCCATGCCTACATTAATACATCCACCACAGGATGGCAGGTAGGGTGATAAGTACCGTATTTCCCCGTTTATAAGCCGGGTCCCGAATATAAGCCTGCCCCGTTTATAAGCCGGGTCAAAAGTGGGACTAGGTCTTATATAAGCCGTGGCCCGAATATAAGCCGCGTCACTTCAAAGAAAATTCATCAGGAGAGCATAACTTCACTTCTAATCGGAATATTTTCATAATTCTTTCAGGGAAATAAAGCCAACGTACCACCCTTTACGCTGGGAACACTTCAGATAAAGATAACGTTTTAAATTTGTCATGTTATCATTAGAAAATATCCAGAAACATGTGTAAAAATAATGAATATATACGAGAATTTTAGAAGGACTGCCAGAGTGGCTCTTTGAATTGGAAAAATATGGGGAGATGAAAAAAATGTAAGCCTGCCTCGAATATAAGCCTGCCCCGTTTATAAGCCGGGTCAATTTCCCATTTGAAATCAATATAAGCCCGGGCTTATAAACAGGGAAATACGGTATGTACATAAATAGACAGCATGTATATTGGACCATACCTACGAAGAAGCCCTCCCAAAATTAAGTAAAATATAATAATTAACGTTGGTTTGGTGTCACATAGACTGAGAGGAGAGCTTTAGAGAATCATGCCTATTTTGTTATCACCATTGCCCTGTCGCCAAAAGGGGAACACTTATCATACACCTTTTTAACATATACGACGACCCTGGTGGCCTTTACCGGTATCATAACACAACAAGATACGGTGGCAAACAGGACAAGGCACAACAGGGACGAAAAAAAAGTCACCCAAAACATGCCAGGCATGTACGTCCGCCTGTAAGCATTTCACACCCAGATGTCACTCACCACATGTATACACTCACACCATCTTGCTACATGCTATAGTACACGAGTATACGTGTGCTCTGAATTTATATGTACACAAATTAACCTTTACCTACAGCATACTATTTATGATGTATGCCCATTTGTGTTGAGTCACGAGTTTAGCTTGGAACACCGCGTGGAACCAGCCAACAGGAACTGCCGATACTGGTTCCCGTTCACTGGTTCCAACCTATCAGCTGGGACAGAAGGATCTGGGAACTAGAGTATTGTACATCGGGCTTTTGATTTCAGGGTGGGTGGATGGGAGTGGAATCAGAACCTATGGGTATAGACCCCTAAAATCGACATGGCGACATGGTCATTTCTTAAAATCGACATGTGACATGGCCATTTAAGGGACATGTGACATGGCCATTTCTTAAAATCGACATGCGACATGGGGCTTAGTGACATATAGAAAAATCCATCATTTGGAGTACAGTAGGTTACCCAACTTTTTCTTCAAATTCTGGCCCTGTAGGTTGTAAATTTTCCAAAATTTCCTGGGGCCTGCGGCCCCATGACCCCCATGTATGAATCCCTTAGTGACACTAGTGACATGGCTTTTTCCTTAGTGACATGTGACATGGTCATTTCTTAAAATCGACATGCGATATGGGCCCCCCCCCCCCCCCGAACCTGTCTCGCTCGTGTATGAATGCAGTACTGGCGAGCTACCCGCCAGGGCTGCATTCATGCATCATGCCAACAAAGGGCATAGTGCATCACAAGTGGTAACACAGAGGAGTGATAAACAATGCTATAGGTTATACACTGTACAAGGGGGATTAGCTCCTTCTGTATGTTAATAGAGTCCTCCCATGCAGATGAACCAGTACCTATTCACACCACCACGGAATGGACCACACTGTACTGCTGGTGGAAGTATTTGGCAACTGCATACACCAGAGTACGTGTTCAGCATGAGAAGGTCTGTTTGTGTATCTTCTTTTTCTGTGGGCTGCTACATTGTATTTAATAGCATCAGCAGGGACGGTGTGTGGTGGTGAGGGGGTGTGTGATTCCGGCCATTAGCCAGGCATGTGTCCTTGGGTGTCGGCTTGGGTCAAAGTTGATCCGTTGCATCAGTATAGCCATGGGGAGTATACTAGTATTATACATTTAATTCACTAGTGTTCTATACAAAATTATATATAGTCTTTTATGTACTAGGACTTTAGTTTTCATCAATCAGGCACTTCATGGTTGGCGATAGAAGTCAGCGATGTAGATATTATCTACAATGTACTACAATATGTTCTGAATATAAAACCCCATGTATAGTTACTACTATCTGTTATGTTAAAGCGGCATAATCACTGAGAGTGCCCCATTCCATATTCTAGTACTGTTCTATTCTACTATGGGGTAGCACCGCGAATGGTGATATTGCTCCTTTAAGTCATTCAATGTGTGGACACTTTTTGTCATTATACCCGTTCATTGATTGTCA
Organism: Harmothoe impar; assembly: GCA_947462335.1. Taxonomy (NCBI): domain Eukaryota; kingdom Metazoa; phylum Annelida; class Polychaeta; order Phyllodocida; family Polynoidae; genus Harmothoe; species Harmothoe impar. The sequence continues at coordinate 53,161,716 of OX381713.1, read as the reverse complement.
GGTTCGGGGGGGCGTGGGGGTGATGAGTTATGAAAGGTTAAACTACCACAATGTACCGGAAACACAGTTTTTCAACGAGGCTCCCCACAAATATAATGTTGGCTCTCTTTCAATTGCTATTCGGGTATCTTCAGTTGTGTTCTTTTACAATTACATGCGGGAGTGGCATTCCTTTCTGTTGGAAAACACCATTAATTAACGTGATCTATTTGCTATTAGAAGTAATTGATGTACCCAGGGCTGGGCATATATTGATATGCTGGAGCAAACCTAGAAATCTTTGGAGCAACGCGTTTCCGGAGGGCAGACTTTAACTAGGAGTAGTGTAGGGGGACAAAGCCCCTACCGTTCCCTTGAGAAAATAACTATATAGAAAACACCATTTACTTTGGTACATTTAACATTTTTGGGGCACATTGTTCTCAGAAAATTTAGAAATTCCACCTTCAGATTGTTGTTTTCTTAAGAGTTTTGGGGGGTGTTTGGCAACAGTAAAATTTAATATTTCTATCTTTAAATGTCTTAAAAATCGTTAAATTGGTTGATGACATGGTGCTTTATGCAGGAAAATTTAGAAATTCTATGTGTCAATTGGTGTGTTCTGTGGAGTTTTGGGGGCAAAATGGTGCCAGGAATTTTTTAATTTCTATTGTTAAAATGCTTTAGGCCTTTCTGAGAGGGATACACTGCAGTGCTTTAAGAAAATTTTGTAAATCTATTGTAAGATTGGTGTACTCTGAGAAAAGGAAAATAGAGAAACTCTATCATTTAGAATAATGTCTGATCCTAGGATTCCGATCATTTTGGTATAGCATGCTTCTCCAGGGAAATTGAGAAATTCCACCTTTAAATGAATGTGTTTTGGGAAGTTTTGAAGGGGATGTTGCTCCATTCTATCCCTAGATTGGCAGTAGATTAAGGATTTCAAAGACATAATGCTCTGTCAAATTTTCAATAATTAGCTTCAAGATGAGCTCTAAAGTATATAGAATTTTACTTTCAAATTGCTAGAATTTTAGAAAATCAGCTCCAAAGTTAGGTTCAAAGTATATTGTACATGTATAGGAATTTTTCTTTCAGATTGGTGCATTCTGTGTGCACATTATTCCAGGAAACCATTGGTGTATTCTGATCGGTTTGTGGGGTGACTATTGCTGGGTTGATGCATGCTGAGTACTTAGGGACTATTGCAGGGAGAACTATTGAAATAGTCCTAACTGTTGTTCTAATTGGAATATTTACTAAATTCTTTCAGATTTATAAGGCCTAGACTATCCCCCATGTCACTGTCGCATTTTTCAGGGCCCCTGTCGCACATTTTTTGCGACATTGCGACAGCTGCCCAGCCCTGTTACAGTACCACTGACTCAAGGTATTGTATGGGAATAATCTAAATGCAGGAAACGTCAGTTACCTCGTCCTATTGGAGGTAAGCAGGTGGGTGGACATGGTCCATGTAGAACGGCCATGTTTGCCAACACATACTTCCTACAACCCAGAAGTCCTTATTTTTTTCCCGCCATGCATATAGCGGTAGTGACAAAGAGTACTACAAGTACAGATATATTTTATGTATCATTTATAGACGTGGGCGGAGGCCTGCGCCGTGAAGCCCACCGTTTGGTCCATTGGTTGTGTTCTGCTCATTCAGAAGTTTGGAGACACCAGTGGGGTGGCAACCACTTTCAAAGTAGGGAGGGCAAGGGGGTTTTCTGGGTAATTTTGACCTTCTTTTGCTTGACCTTTTAGGTTTGACCTTTTTTAGGGTTGGTCCAAGGTGCAGGGGGGCATGTGTAGGTATAGTACCATGCGAGTAGCATTGCTGTAACTGACGTCATGCCAGTTTAGCAATTATAGACACTGAGTACCCTATGGGATCACTAGATCACTAGGTGCCAGGTGAGTCATGCAGGTGAGCTATAACATCATGTGACTTCTATAGAAATGCAATATAAACGTGAAATAAAACCCAATTGACCGATCAGCCTAATGGACTACATGTAATACTATAGTAGTCTATGTGGTGGATGCACGATGTGTCTAATATTTATTTTGCCTACCTTCCAAGTATATACAAGGTGGCAACAAGAATTAATAGTAATAAACTTTAGTTAACATGTGGGTACCCCCCCCGCTCCCCACATCGGGATAATTTGAGAGTTCGATTCCACATATTAACTATCCATTTACACTCCTACAGTGTTACCACATGCCTATCCAGTACCGACATGTGGAGGGTACATTGTCTGTCAAACAAAAAGTCTATTTGTATACATCACCCTCTTGCTTCAGAGGGGAGAGATATGGAGATGTGGAATTGTTTGTTTGTAAAATGGAAATCAGGACGCGTGTCCTGGGTTAAACACCCATCTCTGTCACCCAGTGATGGGACTCAACCTGATACTAAGTACTGATGTATGTTCAGCAGTGTAAGTGATTTAATTGCTCTGTGTAAAATGATCTTTATTCTTGTGACATACGCACAACTCATCCTTTTGCAAGTAAAAATAATTAACCATGAAGATATCTTTTCACGCAGTGTAAAGGCAAGCATAAAGGCCTACATGTGTGGATATCGTATAAGTTCAAAATCCTATGCAGTTTACTTAAGATTACACTATAAAAGGTAATTGCAGGTACGTACAGTAAAATCTACTGTAACTTTACAGCATCTACTATAGCTTTACAGCATATTCTACTGTGCACCTACAATGAACTATAGATTATATCATATCTACCAAAAAGACAACCAACTATTTGCAGTGAAGGTAATCCCTGCTATAACTGTACATAACTCATGGATGTCTCAGTCTGTAGGGTCTATGTCATGGGTGTCTGTGTATGGCTACCGAGCTACGAGTACATGCCAGGTGACTCAATTAGCACTATGCCGACACCTATCGGGTAATTCCAATTACCCGATCCAAGATGGCGGACTCTTAGTCAACCATGTCTAACACATTTCTGATAATTCTGTAGTAAATACTGAATGTTCATACATGAAAACATGTATGATCATAGTTAGGCTGCTTCTCTAGGCAAGAGATGAACCTCTAGAATCACTGATATCACATAGAAATCGGCCAGAAAAGAACTCTAGGTACTAGGGTAATTGTAAGTGTGGTACTAGGGTAATTGTTACCAAAGCTACAAGATAGTACTAGGGTAATTGCTCAGAGAAGTACTAGGGTAATTGATCTGAACAGGACTTAGTACTACTAGGATGATTGGTATGAAATGTACTAGGATAAGGGAGTGTTGATTTATAAATTACAGGGGGATGGTGGGATTAGCAGTTGGGTTGTAAAGAGTATGTCCCCTTTTAGCTGCAAAGCCAGTGTGTTACTATAGTGCAAAGGGGGATGACAATTTTTGGCACCTTCAGCAAGGGGGGGATGCAAAACATTCGTCACACTCTAGAGGGGTGTGTAAAGAAATTTCACCACCTGACCTGTAATATTACTATGGGAGTGCTCATTTTTAAACAGGGGGGGGGGGGGGGGCTAGAGCGGTCAACATTTACTCCCCCCCCCAATCCTAGGGGTCAAAACTTGGAATACAATACTCTTTTTTCAGTCAAGATCCCCCCTCCTCAATTATTTGTTTTTTCCTCCCTCTCAACAGTTATCAGGGAGCTCCGATGAGGATATTTGTCTTTTCCATTTCTTTTTTCTTGTATAAGATGTTTTGGTTCTGCAACCTAATATTCTCAATTACCCTAGTACATGGAACAAGGATCTCAATTTTACAATTACCCTAGTACCTGGCATCCATTCCTATAATGTAGCCATATTCTTCAACCTGTCCATTTAGAGGTGTTTTATTTTGCTTTTACATAATATGTACTGCTCAATTAGTATTAATATCATGTATGCATGTCACATAAATGTCCTAATTAGCCGGTAAGTGATGATACAGGTCAGAGATCTCCTTCACTGTAAGTGCAATTACCCTAGTACCTCCTCTACAATTACCCTAGTACTTGTTGTTTTGGACCAATCCAATCACCCTAGTACTTTCAATTCTAAATCCACTCCTCACAGCTATTCTACAGCATGTCACTATACAATTGGAAGTCCCCATGGTAGAGCATGATACATACTACAAATACACAACTTTACAGCCTCCAAAGCCCCTTATATATAGTGTAATCTACTCTTTTAGCTCACTATAGAAACACTCACAGTCCGCCATGTTGGATCGGGTAATTGCAATTACCCGATAGGTGTCGGCACAATGATTAGGCTGGCGTAGGTGGTGGGATAACAGCGATGTGCGGGTCCCTTGCTATGTAAAGGGTTGTGTTACAAATGCACAATACACAGGAAATTGTGGTCATATCCAATCTGGCTTTCCGGATAAGGCCAAAAGAATGAAACGTATATTTTAGGTTACCCGACCCTACATAGCAAAACAAGACCGACCTTAGATATTCTCATGCAATTTTGAAGAAAAAATACAACATTATTATTAGCCATTTAGAGACTAATTTAGAGTAGAGGCGAGCCAAGGCGGTGGTTGGTGAGTATTGGCACTGGAGTTTGCGAGGCAACTTCTTTTTTTAAGGAAAATAGAGTTAAACTATAAAGAAATCTACCATACCTACCCTATTTTTTTCTTTATGTGCTTCACAATGCGTGTGAGTGGCATTTGATTTAAAAAAAGATGGCATCATTAATCAGAGCTGTACCTGGGGTGTCAACCTTAATTGAGTTGGGTCTACCACAGTAGTGTATCGTACACTCTATGGGGATCGTCTAAATTACAGGAAGTGTCAGTCATTCTTGCAACTAAGAGTGTTCATTTTTTAACAACTCCAATATTGTTTGCCAATATGGAGTTCTTTCAAAGCAGAAGTCTCCTTATTTATATCCCAGCTGTATAGTACTACAAGCATAACTGATGATGTAGTCATTGCGCAATGGGAGTAATGTCACGACGAAAATCTCTTTTTTTCCTTTTTTTTCTGTCCCTTTCTTTTACTGAGGGATGGCGGACAGCATTGTCAGCAAATAGTCATGTTCTAATAGTGAACATTTCCCATTGCCTGCTCGCTGGATTGCTATAATTTGAAAACAGATATATCTACATCTTGATAATTTCTCTCATGATCTATAAAGAAAGACCAACAACAATAAATCTATGAGGGCAGAGGCACTGGGCAGAGGTGTTATAGTGACAACCGGCCCGTGAATAGATCTTAATCTATGCATACTGGAAGTAGTCTAGAAAATAATAAAATAGCAAAATAAACAAATCAATACTAAGTTGGCCACTTGCCAGTTTAGCTCTCTCTGCAGTTTAGCTGAAGGTGCTCTTGTCTTTTCCCATGGGTCACATAACGTGTGGTGTGTGTGTGTGTAGGTCGCAGGGGGGGGGGGGGGCTGATGAGGGGGAGAGAGGGGTGGTGAGGCTTTTAGTCATGCAGTATAGACGAACCAGGCTGAACCATATGGAGATTGATTGTGGTTCATCGTATGAGTAGAGTTTAACGTCCTGTGGGGTATTTCGAGGCAAACCAGACTTCCACAGGGTTAAAGCTTTTTGCTCTTTTTGGAAAGGTTTTTAGAATGCTGCTTGTCCCCACAGCAACGATCGGATCTATTTATGTGAATTACGCAATAAATATGATAATTATGTCTGCAGAGATGGGTTGGGGTTGTATACAAGCAGCGTGTTAATAATACATGAGTGTGTCGTTCACAGAGAATTCAATTAAAGAAAATAATCCCTCTGGTCTTAACAAGGGGACTAATTCAAGGATTTTACAGCAAATCCGTAGTGGCTTTGGGATTTTATAGGATTGTTATGAGTTGGAAGACGGAGGGGGGAGAGGAGGAAGGGGCAGAGGGAGGACTTGTGATAGCTTTCCGTTAAGGATGGTAAAAGGCTATTTTGATGACCAGGGTTGTTGCATGTGTGGTTGGGGCGGGGGGGGGGGGGTAATTATGCCGGTATAGGTTCTGGTAGAGGTCCTATATAATGCATAGTATGTGGATTGGCATTGACATTGACAGCTAGGCTTGACATAGGAGTCAATGGTTATTAGGCTGGTACCTATCCTTGCCATTGACAGCCACATTCAAGAACTCAAAATATGGCTGTGGACTAGGTGACTATAGGCTGTACCACAATGCTTTACCTACACTTCCTCTGTGGTGTAAATAGCTGTAGGAACAAGGTCCCAAAGCCAATAATCTGCCTCCATGTCCCGATTCCCCCCCTCCACCCTCCTGTTCCCACACCCTGATGGCAAGGCCCTGATGGATAGGGTGGGACCTGATCGTGCAGTGTGCGTGTGTGAGTGTGAGGGGGGGGGGGGGGGTATCAGAGCACATTCCGTCACGGAGAGAGAAGCACGGGACTTCTACAGAAGTACGACAAAAAAAACATGCCAAATGCACGAAACAGGAAGCCTTGAAGAAACTGAATGGGTGTCATGTTCAGGAATTATTCACCCCTAGACACTTAGGGGTAACATTGAGCAGTTATGCGCAACCAACCACTTGCATTGCAGAAACACATTACTCAGCATGCCCAGTCGACTGACTTAAAATACTAGTACTATCGTTAATTGTGATTAAAGGTGGGCTTTTTCTCGGGTAGTTTCTTTTTGCTACATCTATTGCACAGCACCATCAAGTAACGTGGTCTATGGGCAAGTCCTGTTATCAGTGTGTCGGTATGAGTGAGGGGGGGGGGGGGGGTCACTAAGGTCAAAAGAAGTTCATGTCATAAGATTGTGCCGTTTATAAAATACCATTATCTGAAAGACTGTACTACATCATTTGATGGTGGAAGTGCATCACTCACTATTAGTGCACACTCATTGGCCCAGTCTATTTAGGGTTGATTCAGGTAAAGTGGGCCATCAGGTAAAGTGGGACAATTAACATTAAGGCCATTTTTAGGGGTTGATTTCTTTCCTGGGTGTAAATTTTTTATTTTTTTTTAGAAATATATGTTTAACCCCTCTTAATTGTACCTATCTCACCAAAGTTAAGAGGTAATTATACCTTCTAAATTTCGACATGATATGGGTGGAGAGCTTTTGCCGCTATTAATTTGGAAGTACATAAGAAATAGCAAAATTATTTGTTAGTAGTGGTACTAAGAATAGTAACATGATATTTCAAAATGTATGTAAATATTAGATACATATATTGCTTCTTTACATCTTGATATTTTTTTATTAGTCAGATATGGAAATGAAGTACACTGAGACCTTAAATGCAAGTGTCCCACTTTAGCTGAAGGTGTTAGGTAAAGTGGGACAGGCAGATTCAGGTTAAGTGGGACACTGTATTAATCCCCTTTCTCAGAGTAGCATTACCCGATATGCCTATATCTTGATTTATAAGGAGAAGAAATATCATAGCAAATATCATTACAATATTTAGTTGTGTAAATGATACCAAATTATCAAGTATAACAGCCTGAATAGGACTTCGTTAGTGCTCCAGATTGTGGTTTATCAAGTGACTTAAATGATGATCATTATTTAGATGAGCAAACCTTTGACTTCCATCAGTGAACCATTGACTTCCATCATAATTTAGATAATTATTGTGAGATTTCTTACCTCTAATGGTTTTTAATTATACATTATGATGTTAAATGGTAAAATCTGTAGCAAATTCATTTAGAATTGGTACTTGATATCATTGAGGGTAAAACCATAGAAATCATCAACCAATACTGCTTTCTTACGATTTATAGAAACTATTGCCATTTACAGTTATTTATAGTGCCCCTGAAATGCTCCTGCATTACTACCTCATTAACAAAACACTTTATTTTAGATGCTTACAATTAAGAGTATGAGCTATATAATTGTGCATAACATTATTTAGCACTATGTAAAATAGTTTGAGGATAGAGATTCAGTTAGGGTACAAATATGTAGTCATGTAACATAATGTAGTGTAGCCTTGCCCAAAGTTAAGCCCAGATGCACAGTATTTTGGCAGTTTTACATTTATACTCTGTGTATTTGATTCATCTTGTAAAGGACCCTACATAAATTGCCTTAATGTTTTTGATGTAGTCCATCAAAATAAACATCTCACCTTCAAAAATTGACATTTACAATTTTTGTCATATGGATTATAAAGCATGGGGGGTCGATTCTTATCAATTGTCCCACTTTACATGAAGCAAGTGTCCCACTTTACCAAAAATACAAGTAAAGTGGGACGCTTCAATTTTAAAATGGCATCTCTAAGAAATCGTCTATTTAGGCCACATTGGCTAAGGTATTTCATATATTTTCTATATTTTGGTTTAAAGGAATAAATACTAAAACTATTTGATGTGTTTGACATTTTCTACTTTAAGTACCAAATGTGTGAATGGTACATAAAGTCAGACTATGGCTTAGGTGTCCCACTTTACCTGAATCAACCCTATACATGACGATACCTGCTGTGCACTTCTCTGATATCAATTTGTTATCAATCACAGTCTTCTATTGGCATTTCCTTAATACGTGCCTTATCCCTATCTAAGACTCTGTAGGTGGTAGTCTTATCACCCCACAGGGGCATGTGGGACCTGCGTGTTGACAGTTGTTTGGTTGTTATGGGACCAATGGTGTGTTCATGTCAACCCTTTAAGGGCTGCATGGTACTGTCAAGTGCAATGTCCTTTGTCGTCATTATGTGTGATTCATGCACTAGCCCTGGAGAGTATCCCTGCTAGCACCACTCGTCTAAATCACGTAAATATTACGTAAAAATGACGAGAAACACGTCAGTTTTACATAATATTGATGTAGTTCAGACGAGTGGTGCTAGCAGGGATAAGTCTCATCGACAGGGTTGCATTCATGCAATAATATGTCGACGCGGCAGGAGTGTATCAGAGGAGTGTATCAGCCCCATTAGATTGGGGGCACGGGGTTGGCGTGATGCCTGAATGAAGCCCAGATGTATATAGACCCGCCAGGCCTGCATTCATGATGATAAAGGGTATAACATGTCCTATCCAATGCGACTCTCTAATGGTTAAAGTGCACTGTGTCAGTGTGTGGCACTACAGGTGCCGCCTGTTAACCGAATGATTAGCCACTAATCTATTATATATATTCTTTCTTCCCTTTTTGATTTTAAACCCTTTTCTTAGAGCAAAGTTTTCCTCACTCGAAGCAGTCCCACATTTTAACCTGACTGACAGTATGTGTATTCTGCTTCCTCACAGACGGACACTGACGTCCACATCTCCCCCTGTCCATGATGTGGGGCCCACAGAATGCACCACCACCGTCATTACTGAGTCACCTCTCCAGCACGGGACTCAGAGGGGCAGGTAAGAGTAGTTAAACAAGGCCAATTTTTTTTTAAGTGTGTTTAAAGGTTATCTGACCCGCCTAGCAAAGCAGGGTCGACCCTAGACCTTTTTATCCAATTTTGAGAAAATATTTATATTCGAAGTAATTTTTGGGCTACTTCAGTTTGATAGTCCACGAGTCAACACCGTTGTCGATGAGTCGGCACGGAAGTTTGCGAGTCATTTTTTGGGTACTTTTCAGGCCAAAGTAAGAAATAAAAAATAAATAAAAATAAATAAATCCGACATACCCGACCTAGATTTTTCAGACTATGATTTTGTAACCTAAAACACACTTTTATTATTTTTTGGCCTTAGCACTGTAGCATTAGCGCATTAAACATGACCATTGGTACATCACTATTGCTCACTGTGGTAGTGTGGACTACAATTGAGCCTTTATATTCTGATAACTTTTTTTGGATCCGCCGCTAATAGAGATAGTTAAAATAGAGATAGTTAAGAGTAATGAACCACTCATTAACTTTGTTCCCATAACAGGTCCCCCCCCCCCCCACTTGCTTGCCGCGCCCCCAAAGAACTGAGATATGAAATCTGTAATCCAGGTCAAAATAAGATGACCATGTATGTATTACAGCAGAGAAGGGTGTGTCAGGGCAGCAGCTCGTGCCTCCAGCCCAGCAGCAGCAGCAGCAGCAGCAGCAGCAGAACCACCAGCAGCAGCAGGGAGGGGCTCCTCCAGGCACTCTACTCGACGTGGTGTACAGTGTGACGCCATTGGCCGAACGTATGTCATATTTACCTTTCTGTCCACATGATTGAAATACTTTTTTTTTTTTTTTTTTAAGTCAAGAAGATGGTATTTTCGTATGTAAGTCCTCTATACGTTCGGAATATTAGCAGAGCGTGATGTCATGTAATAGTGGGGTTTTCTAAAATTGTAGGAATTATGGAGAGTATTGATGGGTGGGCTGTGTATTTTTAGTGTAGAAATATTTACCCAGATGACATCCCTATACTTGTCTAATACTGCATTTAAACTCCCTACAGAGCTGACCCCAGAGGAGTAGACGCTAGGATGGCGAGTGCTTCCCCTACCATCACACAGCACAACCAGAGGACGCTCTTTACAAGTTCTGACTCACCGAAAATGAAGGATGTAAAACCTCTACAAAGGTAGCTCTCTTCAGTCCCCATCAAAGTTGTTTCTACAATCTTGTTCTTTCAAAGGACAATTTACAACCCAATTAACGAGAGTGTCAGGATCTTTACGGCAAGTAAGTAACATACGATAGGCTACAAGCCCTTTCATGCTAGTGGGAACCAAGCAGCCACAGTGTCTACAACAAACACATGTCCCATTCCCACTGTCACCAGGGACTGTGATTAACCCACATGAGAATTATGGCAGATATTGCACCAGTTTGTGGTATGATATCTACAAAAGGTCTACACTGCTCTGTGAATGCCTCATATTCATTACCTCCAATGGCTAGAGCCTACATCACCTCCATTACCACTAGAAGTGCCTCCAAACATATAACAGTGATAAGGTAATTGTGATAAGGAATGTGAGGTATGTGAGTGAGGTATATGAGAGGAGATTATACAGCTGAAACTGAAGACAATGTCGGAACACATGGATAAACAGCTAAATGTGAGCCCAGAAAACAGTACTCATTTCACATCACTTCACATGCTGCCTGCAGCCAACCCTAACTCTGTGCGTGAAGCAACCACTCTCCTCTTGCCTACAGCTATATGTGATTAACCTACAGCCCAAGCTGGTCCCACAAAGAGATTGTACTTTGCTGACGAGAGCATGATACCCCTACTGGATATCGGATATTGAGTGAGAGTGGTCGGGAGTATTCAATAACCAAGGATATTGGTTTAACTGAGTCAAACAGGCACACCAAGGACCTCAGTCCAGTACCAAGCTCACGGACAAAGCTTCAACCACATCTTGTTGCATTGTGTTGGGCACCTGTAAACAAATCTAGGACCACTTCCTACATAGTGGGCTTCCCTAGCCCAACTCAAAAGGGTCTTTATCTCCTCTTTTCTATCCCTCTGGTGCCCAGATGCGCGGACACAGACACGTTTATATATCTTCAGCTTTCTCGCCATGAGTATGACTTTAGCTGTCAAAATGGCGTTAAACAACCATTCCTCACTCACTCATTCCTACACGAGCCAGTGATGTCCCAGGCAATGTCTCAGACAATGTTGGGTCCAGATGGGTCAAAAACGACCTGGCGACCTGGGCTGTTTTGGAGGCGACTTTCGACCTAAACCAATAATATAAGCGACCTGGCGACTTTTGGAAAGAATTAACAATAGGTTAAGGGGTACAAAAAAGCGACTTTGTGACCTGGACCCCTCAATTTCGGCGACTTTCCGACCTCAGGGGGGTACCCATCTGCACCCCCACATTGTGGAGTGGATTATGTCTGGAAAATACGGAAAACTGCTTGATTTGAGTCTGAATGTTCTTTCCACTGTACATGTTTATCAGACTGGACGTCCTCAGTAACCATAAACAATAGTGACACTGTATCAGTGTATGTCAACAAAGGCACAGTCCTTAAAAGTATAGAGGCGTACGACTGGTGGACAAATATATCATTGCCAGTTGAGAAAGATGATAACAACATTATCGCCAGCTTAAGCTGTCATAATATTATGTGCTAAAGGGGTGGCCATAAACTGACAGTCACAAATGTGTAGTATAAAGAGCAGACTCGGCCAGCGTCTATCCCAACAGTTGGATAGCGTCCGATAGCGTAGGGGGACGGAGCAGTGTTGGTTGGTATGGGAGTCCGAGACTGGATAACGATGGATATGTACGTGTGTGGCAGAACTTTGCTTATATTTCTAAGCATAAAAAACACAAATGTTCAGAAATCTCAGACAGAGAGCATGGTTATGCAGAACTTGAGTTGTGTACATGTAATGTATACACAATAAAACTGTTAACAATGCCAACAGGTGTTTGAGTCCACAATAATAATTGGGTCTCTGAGACATAGCTGTATCTGCTATTCACCTGATTAAAGTAGCACAGAACTTACTCCTGCCACTGAGGATGGGCTAAACTTGGACTACACTCTCATTTCTATTCCAAATACCCCAAAACCAATAATTATTAGATTATGAACATGACTGGACTGTACACTGAACAAATGCTACTTTGCACATAGCGTAGAGCTGTTCTTGACTGCGAAAAAAGCCTAGTCCATCAATGTCCCACATCAATGATAAGTGGCTGGTGTTGTATCAAAGTATGGCTGCACATCATTCACTCAGAGTAGGATCATTAACTTAAAAATGTATGGGTGCATGCCACATTATGAACATAACATTATCTAATCTATATTTTGAGATTCATTTATCGTTGACGCTCTGAGCAGGGTCAAGTAAACATCCCATACACATCAGGTATTAGGAATTCCTGTTAGGCCAAAAACCCGACCGACCATATCAAAACAGGGCCGACCCTACGTTTTTTTATGCACTTTTGAAGAAATTCCCATATTTTTACCCTTTTTCGGTCAATTTTTGGGTTTTCTGACCGGCCGACTGGTATTTTCATGTTAAGAAAAAAAAGTTAAAAAAAAAAAAATCCGACCTTCCGACCCTTCATTTTCTGGCCATGTTACCTGAAACAAACCTTCTTTTTTTTTGGCCTTAAGAATGTTCAAACCAGTGATAACCCCACTTCCCATGAATCGTAGATTACAGTGCCATAATATGATCGTTTGGGATTATTTATAAGGAGCTCTTGATAAGACATAGGGGTCTGATAGGGTTTGAGAACAGCTCCTGTCTAGGTGGCTGGTGTATCAACAGGTCAAACGCGTCCCTATCTAAATCACATGCTTGGTTATCTTAGTATATGTACCTGTTCACCTGATACAGCAGAACTGCATAGGTGTATAGACAAAGAGAGGTAAATATGGGAGAAAGGTAAACATATATACATGATCTAAATTAATTAATGTAGTGACTGCCATAAGACAAACAATGCAAGGTATGTTCAGGTTGAGTGACCTCCCTAGAAAGACTATAAAGCCTAAGATATATATAGCAATGTCATTGACTTGTAGCCGGAAGTTATGGTACATATATATACCGTAGTTATACCTGGCTGACGTCATATATAGGACTCTTGCTGAGGGAGGGAGACCATTGCCGTTACAGGAATCCCATATCCGGGTAACAGAAGGAAGTTATCTTCACTAAGTAAGTAAGATGCTACTCAGCATTGTTTAACATAATACTGTCTTTGCTACCTCAATCTTTGTGTCATATTATTGTTACAAGGGCGGATCCAGGGGGTTGAATTTTTTTTTGATTGTCTAAAGATATTTTGATCAGGCACGACATTTTTGGTAGGCTACTTTGGAGTTGGTGACCCCCTGTACAACCACTATCTGTGTCAAAACCGCTATCTGTGTTAATAACATATAGAGGTTGACCATGCAACCGCTATCTGTGTCAAAAAAACGTTATCTGTAGTACCCATCCAACCGCTATCTGTAGTAACTAACGCTATCTGTAACAAATTCTCTGACAGTGTGTATAGGGACATCTAACCACTATCTGTGTCAAAAAACGCTATCTGTATCATGTGGTATAAAGCTAAGAAATCATAATTATTTCCCCCCCTGATGCACTAAGATCTTGCAATTGACATTTCGAACTGTCAATAGTGGTACAATATACTGTTATTGACTCCTAACTCCGGATCCTAAACTTGACATTTTTCTCCCTAAAGTAGCCATTCTGGGGAAATTTGAACTAAAGTTTGATTTAAATTTCGCCAAATGGAAGAAATTGTCAAAAATCTTGAAAAGTCAATTTTCCTTACAAGTACCAACAAAGCGGGAAAAATGGCGAGATATGCAAAAAAGTCAAATTTTCAAACAAAATTGCCAATTCGGCTAGAAAAATGTAAGAAATGACATTGTTCTAAAAATTAACGAAACAAGAAAATTGTGAAATATGACAGCAAATTTTGATGTTTTGCATCTTTTGCATTATTCTTACTAAATAGGCAGTTTTTGGGATTGCTTTTTTTTCATGAAACTCCATTTGATTCAAGATCACTATCAATTTTGTGAGAGTATCTTGAGCATACCTAAACTTTCCTGCATTGCCTGTCTAACCTACCCTACTCAATGGCATGGTTGATACAGATAGTGGTGTTACTACAGATAGCGGTTGGTAGAGCAACCACTATCTGTATCAAGGCTATAAAATGTACCAAAGGGAGTACTATGGCCACTATACTTTGCTGTACTAATATTCTACCTTATCTTACATGACCTTTCCTGCATTTCTTGGCTACTGAAACCTCCCTAATGGTATGGTTGATACAGATAGCAGTGTTACTACAGATAGCAGTTAATAGAGAACCATTATCTGTATCAAGGCTTAAAATAAATCTAAGGCAGTACTTTGGCTATTTTAACATTTGATAGCAAAAGACAGCATTGTCAACCACATCAATTGGCTTTTTGACACTTTTTTTTGCAAAATTAGTTATTTTCAGGAAATTTCCTTTTCACAATTTTTACCCTTTCTGTATGTGCTTTTCTGTTCAAATCAGTCATTTTTGGGGAAATTGGGATTTTCAAGACTTTTTACACTTTTCTTGCAATATTGGCCGTCTTTTTAAATTTTGACACACTTAGAGTAAGAATGAATACCAGATATACTTGATACAGATAACACCTTGTTGACACACATAATTTGACACAGATAGCGTTTTTTTGACACAGATAGCGGTTGGATGGTCAACCTCTATATGTTATTAACACATATAGCGGTTATGACACAGATAGTGGTTGTACACCCCCCCCCCCCCCACACACACACACTTTAAATTTCCTGGGTCCGCCCCTGTTATATCTCAGGTAAGACGTGAGAGGGCACGTATATTAACCCTGTAAGGGCCGCATAGTGCTTCAATGCGCTATGCCCTTGGTCACCATGCTGCATGAAATCAGCCCTAGCCAGTTATTAGTACATGTACTGCATTCATGTACCATGCCTACCCTATGGTTTTGAAGTCAAGCTGCAGTTGTGCATCATGATGACATAGGTGCCCATCTGGTACAGCCCCAACAGGTCAGCAGAATCTGGGGAACCTGAGCTTCATGATGCACTCATGATGTCATAGATGCACTCATGATGTCATGATGCACTCATGATGTCATGATGCACTCATGATGTCATGATGCACTCATGATGTCATGATGCACTCATGATGTCATGATGCACTAATGATGTCATGATGCACTCATGATGTAGGCCAGAGTGACAATACACCTGGTCGTCTTGGTGATTGATAGTGATCAAACACGTCCTTATCACGAGAGTGCTAACTTAATCAATAAGTGAGCACCTTTTGACCGGTACTATTTGTAACAACTTGATAAGAGGCTCGCGAAGGTGATCACCACTGATGAGGTACAAAGACCAGCCAAGGTAGATAGCATGGAATGAACGTAAATAGATCTAGACATGATGTGTATGTATGTGTGTGTATGTATACGTGTGTGTGTTTAAATGTATGCGTATGTGTGACCCCCCCCCCCCCCCCCCCACACTCAATTCCTGGTTAGGGTGTGCTCATCTTTTAACAACAGGGGGGGGTGGTGGATTTGGGGGGGGGGGTAAAAAATTTGGACCCCTTGACCGGGGGGGGGGGTAAAAAATTTAGACCCCTCTTGGGGGGGGGTCAAAAAGTTCAGCCTGTTTTGAGGGAAAAAGCCCGCGCGTTACTATGCTACAAAGGGGTGCGAACGCGCGCTATTTTCAGCCTGCCGGGGGAGGGGGGTAAAAAATTTCGACCCCTCCAGGGGGGGGTGAAAAAATTTTGCACGCTCCGCGCGAAATCTCACCACCCCCTCCCTGTTGTTAAAAAGTGAGCACTCCCTTAACCCTTGTTCCAGATGTTATACCCATAAAACACGTCTTCTTTTCAAGCACAGGAGGCGTGCAGGAGGCAAACTGGCAGTATCAACAAACCAATTAACCGCATATATCCGGGTGGCAGAGGCAGACCGAGCCCAGACCGAGCCCAGACCGCGAGCCTCTGCAGACCGAGCCCGAACCCGCCCACAATGATTGGAGGGTTCGAGCCAATGTAAGTAGCATAGTGAGTTCTACTTTTAGGTCTAGTTTGTTGAGAGGTCACATCCATCCAACTACTTTAATCAAGAGTAAAATACTGAGATGTGAACCTGGGGGGAGAATTACTCCCAGGAAAGTTTTGAAAATCTAGCAGTTAATTGCTGAATGCTGGTGTTTGTCAGGATAGCTTACATACTGTCAGCTGCCTGTGTGAATCACAAGAATGGCCCTTCAAGATACGTAAAACTGAGAAATTGATGAGTTTGCAGCTACATGTAATTATTACGAGGATGTTAGGAGCAAGTATGGTACAGCATAGCTGCAACACCTGGAGTGTCATTGAATGATGACAGCTCATTAGGTTGTATCAGCCCTGTAGGGTTAGCGTGAAGAATGAATGCAGCACCGGCGAGTTACTCGCTGATATCGGTAGTATATATAGTATCGATTCATGCACAATGCTGACAGCGAGACATGGTGCATTAAACCAAGGTTGAAGTCAGACCATTATCTCTTCTATTTACCCAGATACACCAAGTACCTTTTCCCCGAACAGACTGTCGGTTATCAAAGTTAGCTTTTCCTTTCCTCCTTTTCCTTTTCTCCCACTGTCACTGATGTATCCCTGTTGGCATGGTAACACCACGGCGTCTACACAAAGATTTCCCTTTCCCTCTTGTAGCTAAGATAATAGAGTTAACCCAATATTAGCTTTTAGGGAGGAGATGCGACTCATTGCACAGCAGACACACCAAGCTCAAACAACCGTTTATATTTTTAAAAATGATGATCGTGTGACATCCTCTAAGGAAGAAACGCAGTTAAGCCATTAAGGGCAGTATAATGTTCAATTCAAACGTTTAACCCTTTAATTTAGGGACAGCTGATTTTCATGGATTATTACAGCTCTTCAGGGGTGTTTCAACGCTGAAGGGTCCGCATGAAGTATGAATGCATCACCAGCGAGTTACTCGTCTGTGCTGCATTCATGTATCATGATGAATGCGGCATGGTGCACATCAAAACCTTGCTACTCACTGCATAAAACCATTGGACCATCAGATCATAAGACCGAACTTCCTTGAAGGGCTAAAATGAGAAAATTACCTCTTGTATTTACCCAGGTACACACCAGGTATATCCTGGTTCCTCCTTGTACAAACCGTCAGTTATCAGATTCAATTTACTTACAAAATCCTTCCCCCTTTCTTCCCATTATCATTGGTGTAGCCCGTCGGCATGGCAACATCACAGCGTCTGTGCACAACGATTTCAAAGATAATGTAGTTATCCCAATATTAGCTTTTTAGAGGACGGGATGTGACTTACCACAACGCATACACACCAACAACCCCATCATTTATATTTTCAAAGTGCTGATAGTGTAGCATATGCTACTCCTCTGCGTCTGGGGCAGAAAGTTTGTTAACCCTTCAAGGGCAACATACTGCGTTAATGCATTATGTCCAGGGGTGTCGGAACAGGGGGCCAGGGTGCCATGCCCCCCCCCCCCCCCATCCCACCACGACAAATACACATGGACTGTTGTATCGGCCTTTAACGGGTCGACAAGAGACGCTGCCCTATTTAGATCTAGTAATTATTTTTGTTTCTGTCTCTTTTTGTCAAATCTCGCTGGCCGTCCTTTTTCATTTGTCAGTTTACACTTGACACTGACTCATTACATTGAAGTAATGTACAATATGAGGATTGTATGGGTCACCCATTTGACCATGGGAATATTTGCGGTGATAATGGGAATGCATCATTTAACTCGGCCCCTCTATGGAAAAGGGTTGTAACTGCAGTTTGCAAGAGTGTTGGACTGGTTTAATAGACCCTGTACATTTTTTTTTTCTGTTAAGGGGATGCACTATTTACCGGTACTAACCGATATCTGGTATCTATTCCGACAAATCTCACCATTGGATCGTGACCTCCTTCAAGCTTTATGCCATCTTATAACTGCTATGTTCCCATTATGTGTCAGTCAGTGTCAGGTCAACTCTGACCACAGCACCTCATTTTTAAAAGTACGGAAGGGAGCACAGAACACCCATACACATAGATCATGAGACCAAAATAAATAGAGGTGTGTTTCAGGTAACATAAAAAATCTAGGGTAAGTAGGTCCGATTTTTTTTTAGATTTAAAAAACTAAATTGGATAACAAATTTTATTTTTGTTAGGTAGGGTCGGGTGACCTGAAACACACTTTTCCTTGGCCTGAATGAAGTCATGTCTATATCAGTGTATCTGGGTGTATGTGAGTAGGTACCTGGTAGGCCGACTACTCATTGAGGCACGCCTACACACCACCCACCTATACCACGGGGACGTCTCTGTGTCTCTGTGGTGGGACCACTGTCAGTCTGTATGGATGGGATGCACAGAATACATGGATGCTATAGGAAATTACACTGGATGGTAACACCTATTACTGTATTCTAACAGGCAGTGACAGGACCAACTCCACACCCTGTGGACACAGGAGGAGGGTGTCACTAGTGGGACCCCTTCCACTACCCTACCACACTGACTCACGTGGGTAACGTTGGCAACCTTTATACTATGCTACACTGTGGTGTGTACTGGGACAGTTTGCCACTATGTTATACACCCCAACACATACAGTACACACCCTGTGTATGACCTGAGGTATTAAGGGGACATTACCCTAAATGAGTGTTACCTTGGATTCTATGACTCAGTGCCACATTGCTACTTTCAGTTTCGGTGAGTATTGTTCACCAGTTTATTTATAATAAGTAGTGGTAGAGACATAAATGCATGGTAGTGACAACGCCAAGTTTGATCTGACATGAGATCAGGGGTAAATAGGATCATGTTCCTCGTGCTTACCGGTAAACTTACCACCTTCTCTGGCAACCGCTACAGTGTTAGTATTAAAGGGGCAATCACACCACTCACACTTAACTATATAGTAGACTAGAACAGTACTAGAATTGTGAGTGGGATACGCTCAGTTATTATGCCACTTTAAATGCAGGGGTTCTTTGATACCCAAGTTAGTACCACAACAGGACACTTGTGTGGGGAACGTTCACAAATAAAGTCACCTATTTGGGTATCTTCATCAAGAAACTTCCCTCACTCAACACACTGCACTGGTGCATCATGACGACAAAGTGAGGCCTGGGGTTGTCTTAAGGTGACATGCTGTCGTAAGAGGGTTAAACCCGCAGAACTTACTGCACGTCCAGTAAGGTCCAGGGGAGTGGCTTGTAAGGTGACGGACAGGTCCTATGTATAACTAGCCCCAGTGGGGCAGTGGGAGGGGAGGTCTTACACAAACTAGGTCAGGCACCCAGTACTAAAGTAAGGTCTTTAGTGCCATAATTGTCTCACTAGAGGGAAGACCTGTACAGTGACCACACCAGTAACCTACAGGTCATAAGACCTGCCCAGCCGTGTGTTCATTAGGCAATATTGGGCGCGCGCCTAGGCACACCTCCTATGGTGGAGGTATGCCAAATGGCGCGCGCCGCTCGCCAAAAGCGCGCGCCTCCCTGGCCTAATGAACCCCCCTCCGGTGAGGGTCCTAGCCTGTGAGGTGTACTCAGACCTCAGCCCCATGCTTTCTGTGCCCCAGGTATACACAAACAACACAGGGTACCTGTCAATCACACAGCCCCAACCACCCACTCAGCACATACACTTGGAATTGTATCCCTGTATTCTACTGATTCAAGTGTCATGTGTAAAATTATTTTGGTATAGCTTGCCCTGGGAAACATTCATAAGTTACCATGACAAAATATAGAGGTGGTAAGTAGCTATATTCTATTCAATACACAAATATGTCATCTCCCTCTGACAAACCATGGTCTGACAGGTCATTTGCATATGCCCAAGGTGGATGCTATTTATATGGGAGCTGGGGGTTTAAGGGGCCTACCTGAGGGTTAGTCCACCCAGGGAGATGATTACCTCCAGCTTTGATTGATTAGAGATTTAAAAGGGATATGTTTAATTGTCACTCTCATTGTAGAGATACCACTGACACCTACACGATAACACACACCTCACCGTGTAGGATATGTCAGGAGACAACTAAAAAGCCCATATAACACACTTACAAACTATAAACTGCTCCTGGGGGGCAGCACAAACCACTGGGGTTGCCAGGGTAACCACAACTAGATCATCAACGACCGACCACTCAGGTGCATACATCATACCTCCTACTATAGTAGTACTAATAGTAGTACTATAGTAGTACTACTATTAGTACTACTATTATACTGATGATCTGATCTTTAGACACCCCAAAGTGTCCAGCCCAAAGTGTCTTGGATAACGGTATGCACTTTGGTATAGGTAGTATGCACACTGAATCAGTGGATATTGAGAAGGGTACCGGTAATATCTTAGTCATCTTCAAGTAGGATCTCTCCTGCAAAATCTGCATCGGTTATTTGAGCCTGCAATGATCACTGAATGAACGTAGCCATCCACTCTCCATGCTGGGAAGAAGTGACGTACTGTGCTTGGAGAGCTGAGGTGAGCTGCGTCTGTAGCACTCAGACGCCTCCTGGCGGCGGGACCTGGAGGAGGCCACACCGGCTAACCACTAACCGTTCTGTCAACCACTACAACTCAGTCAGAGAGGTTTAGTCACCACCTTGTACACTTGTATGTTGTAGTACATACCTCAACCCATCAGTAGGCCATGTCAGTGGTGTATCAGGAGACCATCAGGGGGACGGTGTAGAGAGCTGTATCATAGATGTATCAAAGACTCTCACAACACTTCAAGCTGGGCCGTCAGGGAATAAGTTCAGCATTTTCCATACATGAACTAAAATAACAGTTCCACCAGAGGGCAGCAGTGTTTGGACAGGTGACCATGAGCATTGTCCAGCTCCAACATATTCCTCTTATCTTGTGCCTGTAAGAGCTGAGCTCTGAGCCCTTAAGAGCCCTCTTGTGAATGGAAACTGAACTATATCCAAAAGTGCTTTTGGCCTCACTTAAACCATGACGGTCAAGCTTTAAACAGACTGGTGGACATACACTGAGACTGCCATGTCATCGTACAGCATGTTAATGTGGCATCATGACAAAGGACTTTGGATACAGGATTCATTAAACAAGACTGGTATCTATACAGTCAGGACGGGGGTCAGGAGGAGGCAGCACCCTGGGGGCTGGATCTATCACCATAATCTATACCTCCAGTACAGGTGAGAAAACTAGCTGTTATCTCACACACTCAGGTATGTCTATTGCGTTATCATGGAATTTAGTACTTCTATATATCTCCCTGGGGTTATCGACCCCCTCCTGTTCTCCTAAAGACTTCACATAGAAGTAGACGTGCACTATAGACTCACTAGCCCCTCTCCTGAGTCTGACACATCACATCACAACCCGACCCCACTACCATAAAGCACCAATAATGTCCACCACACTCCTTTGTGTGTTCATCATTTGAGACTTGACTCACAGCAGGAGAGCCCTGCCCTAACCATCACCCCAGCCAGCACCCCCCCCCCCCTCCCTGATCCCCACCACGGAGCACCACCTCCACGACCACGGCACCACCCCCACCAGCCTCGTCCAGCGTCTATCCTACCAGTTGGAGAGCATAGCATTGGGCTGGGAGTCCCTCCTGCCTCCACCGCCACCACTCCAGTACACAGGGGACTATAATAGGACATAATAGAAATAGTGTGGGGACGTACCGTCCTATCTTTAATACACATGTCAACTCTACATAGATTGTAGTTGCACTACCCTATTTGCCGACTAGGTGGCAGCAGTACAATGGGATTACACTGACTCAAGACTCATTAACAACACATATATCATGCACCATTTAGTGAGTTACTGGTCAGTAGGCCTACTGCACGCATGCATGATGCCACCCTTAAAGGGTTAATCTTGGGCAGTCCACCAGCAGTCCACCAGCTTTGATTGATTTGAGATGCAATAGAAGCAGGTCTGTAGTTGTACATACATCACCCAGCTCCCTGTGGAGATACCACCCGGACACCTGTAACTGTATAAGATAATCAGGAAACAACTAAACTGAAACAGCACTCACACGCCCATACATAAACTGCTACCGGTACACAAGGCGGCTCCTAGGGGGCGGCACAGGCCACCAAGTGACGACCTGTGCTTGGAGAGCTGAGGTGAGCTCAGTGACGTGGGTGCGTCTGTAACACTCAGCATACGCCTCCCGGCAGTGGTTCATACCACACCCCGTCAGTGAGCCATGTCTGTGGTGTGGGGACCTGATGGTGTACAGAGACCAACCACAGACTGTTGGACTTACACTGACATGTTATCGTACAGCATGAACACGTATATTTTGACGTGTTATCATGATAAAGGACTTAGGATACAGGGTTTAACAAGACATGGATCTGTACGGTCAGGAGGAGGCAGTATCCTGGAGGCTGGATCTATCCTCAAGTACAGGTGAGAAAACTACCGGTAGGTGTTATCCTATGTATGTCTATTGCGTTATCATGGAGTATAGTGCTTCTAGGTATCACTCTGGTGTCATCAACGCCCTCCTGTTCCTGTATTTGTGTATTAAAGACTTCAAGTAAGTGTAGGCATACACTAGACCCTGACACTAGAGTCTGACACAGCACATCACCACCCCGCCTCACCACCATCAATCACAGATAACGTCCATCACACTTCTTATTGTGTGTTCTTGTAGTGTGAGACTTGTTTATAGACTCACAGAAGCAGAGCGCTGCCGTCATGTAATGGCCTGTCCCAGTAACAGACAGCGTATGATCTTAATGTATCACTTTTGTATGAATGCTTAAATTTAAAAATTTTAGATTGAAAAAAAAAGAGCTGCGGAGCTGCGCGGTGCGTCTTTAAGTTGTGACACTCTTACGCCCCCTGGTGAGAGCTGGAGGAGTATGCACCGTTCGCATCATTTCCAGTGACTGAGTCAGACTCAGAGAGGAGTAGAGCGGACCACCACCTTGTTGCACACACCACACACCCTTAGTGAGCCATATATCTGTGGTGTGGGTATCAGGGGGACGATGTATTCAAGTGTACAGAGATCTACCGCAGACTCACAGCGTCACACATACCCAGGGCACACACTAGTACTGGACATAGCATTGACTTGTTATCGTTAAACATGCTACTATACTAATGTGGTATCATGACAAAGGACTTTGGACACAGGATTTAACAAGACAGGGATCTGTACGGTCAGGAGGTGGCAAATCTGTCACTATAATCTATACTTCCAGTGCAGGTGAGAAAACTAAGTGTTATCTTAGGCATACCCGTACACGTACGTCTATGGTGCTGGATGGAGTTATCAATCCCCTCCTGTTCCTGTATACATGTGTTTTAAGTGTTTTAAGAGACCAGTCTATGGTGACGTCTATGGATTCACATAGCAGAGGTGACAGAGCTCTGCCCCGGAGGTCTGCCCCACCCGGCCCTCACCACCGTAACCACCCTCCACTCCCCAACCCAGTGCTGTCGCTTCATACCACTATCACCTCCTCCTCCATCATTAGTAAAGCACCATCTGTAGCCATAGCTCACCTCTCCATTTCACGACATTCTGGGTGAGGTTACACACATAGCATGGAGAGTACCGGTGATATCAGAGACATAATCATGTTAGCGCTGTAGGAGTATGGTACTACACATGTACACTGTATGTACTTTAAACACTGCATATATAGCTCCATGTGAAGCAGTAGCAGACGGGGCCTGGTGAGGCAGAGATCTAGAGGCCCTGTACAGTTCTCCCATCACCATGGTGTCTATGGACATGGACACTCCATTTAGATCATACTTCTCCACACTTAGATTATCAGTTTACTAGATTAGTGGTCATGACACATGTTATACACCAACTAGTCTACTGGGATGGGAGTCGATTATATATCTGGTACCTATGACTTGCTGATCTGTCCCTCCTTTATCCAGACTTGTCACCTCAATCCGGTCACCTCTGACCTCAATGTAGTGACCCAGTGTAAACCGAGGGGTGGTGGTCGTGGAGGAGTCGTCAAGGTTTACATGGGGCCAATGGCGGTAGGACTCAATTGCAATGCTATGATAAAAACACCACCAACTAGGGACTAACAAGTAGTTTACAGCTGAAGTAGACTGACTGCTGTCCCCGCCATATTAAAGAGGACGGAGTCTGAGAGCAACTTGACTTGAGCAAGTCTATAGCTCAGACTCCGGCTCAGACTGTGCGGGTATGGGTGATGCGTTGTTAAATATGAACATGGTATAACGGCGCTATGTGCTATTGGCCATGCAGGAGGTCGATCTTGAGTACAGATTCAGTATGAGGGCCAGGTAGGGTGTCTAGTACATGTATACACAGAATCAGCGGACACTGAGAAGGTAACTATTATAGACATCTTCACATCCCGGGCTTCACATCATAATTTCAAGAGTGTAGCTCTCCCCCTCCCCACCCCTCAATTCATCTGCAGTTGATAGCCCAAAAGAGGAATTTTTCATGCCTTTTTTGGCCCTGCCCCCCGGGAAATTTTGGCACCCAACTTCCCCTGTAAAGAAGCTTCCCCCTACCCCCCTCCCCCAAGATATCTGCAGTAAAAGCCCTATTCCAAATTACCAATATGAGATGGCCTCAGGGTAGGAAATGCACTAGACACTCTCTTGAGTCTGACAGCACCCATCACTACCCAGCCCCACCATCATAAAGCACCGATCACATTCACCACACTCCTTATTGTGTTTCATTTAAAGGGGCATTCTCGCCAGTCGCACTTAACCACATGGTAGACTAGAACAGTACTAGAATTGTGAGTGGGATACGCTCGGTGATTATGCCACTTTAAGACCTGTTTATAGACTCACAGCTGACAGGCATCACCCCTGATCCCACCACACAACACAACCTCCCTGGGACCACCTCCTGTGTACCTCCTGCCTTAAAGGGATACTCACATCTTGTACAGATTATGGATAACACTCACCAAACTGACACTTCTTTTTTAATAGGGCCATGACACACTTCTCCCAGGCACCGTCTACTGGGATGGGGGTCAATGTTGTACTTATGACCTGCTAATCTGCCCCTTTTTCATTCTGACCTCCAACTGGTCACCTCTGACCTCAGAGTGGTCACCTCTGACACCTCTGACGTCAATGTAGTCACCTCTGACCTCAAAGAGGTTACCTCTGCCTAAAAGAAGTCACCCAGTCAGGGGGGTGCAGAGGGGTCCCCCCTTGAGGTCACAAAGTCGCCTCTTTTAAGGGCTACAGGTCGCAAAGTCGCTTTTTTTGCAAAAATATCCAGGTCGCAGGTCACTTTTTTATTATATATTAGTATGGCCATTTCAAAACAACAGGTCGCAGGTCACAAAAATTAATGGTCCAGGTCGAAAAGTCGCCTGGTAAACAGCCCAGGTCGCCAGGTCGCCGAAAACCCCTCTGCAGTCACAGTCAGTGTGAACGGAGGTGGGGCCTGGGGTGTAGGAGAGGCAATGATGTTGGTATTGTTACATGGGGTTAGGGTCTGAGTGACCCCATATAATATGGATATGCCAATTAAGAGCAGCTCCACATGGGACTAACACCTCTTTTACAGCTGAGGTAGACTGGTTTCCTGTCCCCACCATAAGAGGAAGGAATCTGTGAGCAGACCTACCCCACACCGAGCAACTTGACTAGTCTTGGGCAAGTCTACAGCAGAGACTGCGCGGGTCTGACTGCTGCGTTAGCTATGACATGGTGTGTACGGTACTTTGTACTATTGGCAAGTGACTACCATGGAGGAGGTCTAGCTTGAGTACAGGTTCAGCGTGTGGGCCAGGTGAGGTGTGTCTGTATGTCTGCCGCTTTGGTCCCTCGTGCCTTTCCTGTGCCCATGTCCTCCTTTCCACCCCTCCCCCATCCCTTAACCCTTTAATGGCCGCATGTCGGTAGGCCTTGTACTTAAATACATTATGTCCTTGGTCGTCATGATGCATTACTTCAGGCCTAGCGAGTAACTCGCCTGAGCTGCATCTGTTACACGCACCATGCAGACCTAGACGGACAGGGTCGATAAACTCCTGAAGTGTTAGCATGAATGCATCCCTGACAAGTACACTTATAGCATATCACATTATCTGCTTGGAGTGAGGGACTGTTGGCGTTGCCCCCCCCCCTCCCCCCCACCCCACACACACACAGAGCTTTACCATCGATCCCTCTAATTTATCACATTCTTCCTCCTTATCTGTTCCCGCCTTTCATACCTGCTCGTTTGGCCCTGCTGTGTTCCATATTTCATCGTACTTTCCTCACACAGTTGACCAGGTGGCGGTAGTGGGGGTGATGGTGGTGTTGGTGGTTATGGTGTTTCACTGTGGTGCCACCTTGCAGCTCGTGGTAGAATGAATCACCAGGCACTAGTTTCTCTGGCGCCCTCTAGGATGGGTAGATTACAACAGGGAGGTGGGGTTCGATGCAACAATCAGAACCCAGACAGCCCTCTGTCCCACCCTCCGACAATCTGCACCTCAGTCCTCCTCACATTTCTGTAGTCTGGTCCGATAAGCTGCCAATACCAGGGGCGGATCCAGGGGGGGGGGCGCAAGGGGCGCGCGCCCCCCCTAATTTTTGGTAAATTTTAATTTAGATGGTTCAACACCCCCAATGCTGTAGGTATTACGGCGCCCCCCCCCCCCTTTCCCAAATTCCTGGATCCGCCCCTGAATACCATGTCACCTAATCAGTAGGACTCCCGAGACATCTGTAGTAGGATACATTCTTGGCTACAGCACAAACTCAGATACCAGTCCTGTACAGGATCCTGTACAGGGTCCTGTGCAGCTGTAGGTGTTAACACTGTTTGGAGCAATATTCTGCATACTATATCTGCATGGTATGACCCTAATCCCAGGCCCTCATCCATAGTGACAGGAACAAGCCACTCCTCTATCTGTATATTTGTATACAGCTACATTAACAAAGTAAGGAGTGTCCCCTACCTGGATACTAAGTATATATCCAAGAGTAGAACAAGAAGACCCCTACTTCATATTACCTAAAAGTCTCCACTCAAGTGGGATTGGAAGGATTTGCAAAAACTAAAGGTAGGAATCTTGTGTATTGAATATTATGGGTTAAATTGATATCATCCATCTTCGTCCCTTGCCATTACATGATGTTCTGCAGACTAAGAGGAGGAGACAAAGTAATGGTGCCCCCCCCCCCCTCCAGCATAGACACTGTTACCTGGCATGTCCCCCATCTCCAACTTCTGACCAACGCCAGTAAAGGTCAAACCTTTAAAGGTCAAGTCGAAAAGGTTGTAATACTCCATCTTTGGGAAATCTGACAATAAGTTACTTGGGGCAAATAATGCATTTCCATGATGCTCCGGTCGACACCGGTTTTAATTTGCCCATTTTTAGAATTTCATATACCGGTACATCAAGATCAACTCATGTCTTGGGGAGATTGGGTGGTAGGTAGCATGGGGGATAAAACAATAGTCAGCCTAATGGCTCAAGCGTTGAATACGCGGACATGCACCAATGTTTTCTCAGTAATATCCACTGATGAGTATTGAGGAGGGACACCAGTCTAGTCACCAGGCAGTGCCGCCCTGGAGGTGCGACCCTGGATGGACCCCCTCCTGTAGGTGTGTGCCGGGGATGGGCTGGGATGGCTGTCTGGTTGGTACATTTATTTGTAAACCACCAACCCTCCAAGGGCAGCAGAGTGCGTTAATGTTACTCCCTTTGTCGCCATGATGCATAGGTTGCATAGAATGCAGCGAGTGCCTTGGTGAGCCCTGGCGTGTAACTCGCCAGGGCTAGATGCACAGTGGCAAACACCACGCCAACCCTGTGGGGTTGATATGCTCCAAAAGGAGCGTCATGATGCATTCATGCAGTCCTGGTGATTACACTCGCCAGTGTTGCATTCATGAATCACGGAGACACATTAAATCAACGTGCGGCCCTTAAAGGGTTATAGCTAAGGAGCGGCAGTGGTAGCGCGGGCGGGCTTTGTTTTAGTTAATAGTTGTAATACATTTCATTCTATTCTACTCCAGGACCCTTAGTGTCTGTCACATATTTTCGACTTGTATGAGCATACATGTTTTTGAACCACTCTTACCCAATGTTTAAAGGTGTTGATTAATTAAGAGTCAACTTGTCTTTTCGAAAGAAGACCTGAATAATTCTATCTTTGAAAAAACACTAAAGTTTGAATGGCAGAAGGAGGACATTATGATGGATACGGTATCCATCTGTAACTTGAAATAGGGTAGGCATGAGGTCATGCAAGTCCATGCACCCTGAGCATTTTCTTTTCTTTTTTTATCGATATAGACTATGTTTCCTTGAAGTACGGAGAACTTTTGTTCCCCTATGTGCTATATAGAAACTGAGAAAAGCCCGAAACCACGCCAACATAGACTTATATCAGCAAGATGTTTTCCACAGCACATTGCACGGTGGTTTTAGAGTATATAATCCCATTATTTAATCACTTCTTTACTCAATATAGTGAAACACACAGATGAGAGATGTGGTTTTACTGACTGACTATTGTAGCTCTATATTATACCCCCCTGTTTCCTTAAAAGCAGTGGTTTTGCTCTTGGTTTTAGAGGCCTGTAGACGTTACAGCTAGAAGTATGTCTCTTTGTGGGGTGATTTCTTTTCAAACTAGAACAGTGCACAGAAAACCAGGCCACGTGTTCTAAAGCTTACCGACAACAGGAATAGAATGGGGATGGCATTGGTGAGTGATTCTAATGTTTATTAATGAAATACCGTTAGTATGAGATCGCCATATCGGTATTATCAGCACATATCTCATATGTCTCTATAGGTAGATAACACTAATTACCGGTAGGATACTTATATTTATTTTTTTAATATGTTTGCAGAATTCTGGAAGGCGGGGAGCTTGTACATATACCGGTACAACATTAGAAGAGGTACTTGTAATGCATGCCTTCACAGTCTCTTTTCTACTCTGTTTGTCCATTTCAGTTAAGGAGATCCACCATAGATGCACATGTACTACATCTTAGGACGAACAGTGCATAGATAGTGTGTAGGAAGTATGTGGGGGTGGAGTGAAGCATTTTGCTACAGTATAGGATATCATTTGTTAAACCTGGAAGTACAACTGTGTTGTCTGTGCAATATCCATATTATATTGAGGAGTGTTACCTTTGAGGTCACCATTAAGTAATAAGTGGCTGAAGCTGCGCGTCTGAGAGGTGCCTGGATTGGGTATGGGCCGTTTGTCTGCCTGGTGCATATAGGACCTATATATATAGGTCCTCACATCGAGTAGAGGAGTGGCAACTAGTAACGAGAGAGTCTCAGGTCATGTAACCAGAAAAAGATCGCCTTTCTATTTTTAGCAAATAGTTCCCTAATTTGAAACAGGAAGAACTTTTTTTCCTGTATTCATTTGGAGTCTGAAAAAGCTCAAAACCATGAATTAATGTTGTGTTACAATCGAATGGTGTCCCCAATACCCTATAGGTCGAATACATTAAGGATCGGTCCTAGTTAACAACAGGGGATCGACATTTTTCTGGCATGCCCCCCTCTGGAGGAGTCAAGATTTTTGAGCACCCCCCCCCCCCCCCCCAGTTGTTAAACAATGACTACTCCTTTAGACACGTGATTTTGATGTACATATCCACAGAACTGATTTACTCAGGAGCCAATATCGTGAAATTCATAGAAACAGGATATGGATTTTCAGACCACTCTGGCTTTGGTTCTGGCGGTTATGTGAGCTTTATACCGCTCTTTTCCTCCAAAATAATCATGGGTTTACTCCGGGATTTACTAGTGGTTATAATATGGTTATTGTGGTGTGGTCACATGATCAGAGGAGAGGTCACATGACCTGGAGAGGTCACATGACCTGTGTTCTATCTACCCTTTGGGTTTGGCGGCAGGGGGAGGTCTAGGAACACGGGAAATATAAAAAGTGTTACCAAGACGTGGTGAGAAATGCTCCTCATGCCAGCATCATCGAGGTATTTGATACACACTGTACTGTTGTGTAGTATATAAATTTACCGTTTTACCTGTAACCGTTCAGCGCTAACACAACTGTCTGTGTCATTCACAAGATTATCTCACTCAGAAGGAACATCTTTATACATGGTGAGGTAGGGTGCACCTGGGGTAAAAACATGCTTGCCTGATATAATGTCATTTAAAATAGTTTAAAGGGAGGGGTGGGGCATTTTCACGTGGCTTTCTAACTGGATCAACTACTGATTCATCTGTTCGAGTCTAGTGTATCCCCGTAGTGTATCCACTGACTGAGTCACTATATTGGTGTTACCATACCCACTCCACTGCTGAGTCAGTGCTTCCCTGTTCACATATGGGATGAAAACCCTGGTAGTGTTAGTAGAACTTAGTTCTTGTACATAACACCAGAGGGCAGTACCCGCTGGTATCATATGGCTAGAGAGTTCAGAATTGAGTATTTAGCATCAGAACTGTCATGTTCTATTAGAAATAGTAGCAGATGTGTGTCTAAATGCCCAGTCATAGATAAGTGGTTTTACTAACGTATATATATATAATCACCGCTTCTCACTAATAACACACCAACCAGTAACTTTGTATTTTGGGTATATGATATCAAAGTACAGATGATTCTATGGAGGACACTGTAGTTGGCATTATCTGAATCGATCAGAAGCCAGGGCAAAAAAAAGGTTTGTTTCAGGTAACATGGGCAGAAAATGTAGGGTCGGTAAGTCGGATTTTTTTACCTCTCCGGAGGCCCTAAAACTGACCAAAAAAGGGTAAAAATACAGAAATCTCTGCAAAATTGCATTAAAAAAAATGTACGGTCGGCCCTGTTTTCACAGGGTCGGTCGGGTGACCTGAAACAAACCTTCTCCTTTTTTTTGGCCCAGGGTATAATAAAGAAAAATGTTTGGGATATCTTTTAGTTTCTTGTTACTGTCAGTGTGGGTGTATATGTAGTGGGTACACAATAAGCTGTGTATGTGTACACACTGCCATGTAGGCTTCAGGAAGTTACAGCCGATTTTGTACTTTCCTTTACATACATAGTCCTAACTTTGGCCCAGATTGTAACAGAAAATCCAATGATACAATTACGGAGAGAACACTCTTAGACTAGTATGCTATATTTTAATAACATCTTTAAAAAAAATTGTGCTCGTATGAAAAGATAAGTAAAACAAGAACAGAACTCAAAGGTTAACATGGTGCTGTTAAACGAAGTAGCTGTAGCAATGGATTACCGGTACTTTTCACAAACTATGTTATTCACAAAGCGATATTGTTGCAAAAATCTCCTGGGTTTTCACCAAAAAATACCTCTGTTTACAAGTCTACTTGTTTTCAACATACCGGTAATCATATATTTTAGACTTGATTCGGCTTATAATTTCCTCTCAAAGTGGCTCATAAGGGAGTTTTTTTTATCCATTCATTATAGTTTAAAGCTGTTTAAATGACCCAGGATTCGGCTTATACAATTCTCTCAAACTGGGGGGTCGGCTTATAAGGGTGGTCGGCTTATCAGAGAGGTTTTACGGTACTTGTTTTCAGCAAAATCAACATAATCATATATCTGATATTTATCAGTAGATTTCCTTCTAAACAATGTACCGGTAGTAGCCTTTCTTACCAAATCAAATTTACACAAATTTCATAGCATGGGCAAGGTTTGTGAGACAGAGTCTGACTATTGGTATAATCACGACTCAGTGTGGTTATGCTGTGCCGGTGGCATCGTGGCCCTATATCCGCTTAAATACATGTCATGTATAAAGCTATTGTAGTGAACTCACACTTCACAATCTATCATAAAGGTATACCACAAAGCTATACAAGTAAGTAGATGTCGCATGTAGGCTTGGGTGAGGAGTGTTACTATACAATGTACTACAATGAATGTCAACGTGAGAGGATGTGATTCCTACCTTTCTGCCTGTCTCCATGAGTAAATGTGCTAACGTCATCCTACATCCCAGTCTACTTCCCTAGACCACAGTCATGAATTTATATCTGATTCACACCCTCACCAACCTATAGAGGCCAAGGTTCACGCATGACGTCACCTGCTAGGGGGTTTCTCTTTTTTTTGATAGGGGAAGGGGTCTTGAAAAAGGTCCCGAAAAAATTACCAAGTTACTTCTATATTTGGGATTAAAATGACCAGGTATATGCATTCCTCCCATTTCCAGCTTGAATAAATGCTAGCGTATTTTTCGCTGCTGATTCAAAAGTATTAGACTTAAATACTTGTACATGTCTCACGTGACTGTGAGGCACTACTATATAAATCACCAGCTAGGGGTTTCCCCTACAGCCACTAACACTCCCACGCCCATCCCTCTTACTGTGTACATTCATCCAGCATGTGCTGCCACCTAGATGGTGTTTACATCTACATTTAGGCAACTAACGGGATGAATTATAAACCTCTTATCTGATAAATATCCAGGTTCCTACATTTAAATGTATTTGATACTAGCCCTTTCGTGGAATTTACTGTCCACTCCGATCCCAACCTTCGAGGAGTATTACAATGACAATGTTTGCTCAATCGATATTGTGTAAATAATGAATCACCTATCAAATGCCCGTTCACTACTACTAAATTGATTTTCTTTGTTATTCTAGTGCTGTTCCTGCATGGGATCGATCTATCGGGGAGTTATCTTCACCAACTGAGATGTCCTGATCGGTATGTATGATATAAAAAAAAAAAATTTCCAGGATATATAAAGCTATTTTCAACGATACTGGTGGAGTAAAAAAAAGTTGGGCTAATTAACATGTATCTAGAACCAACCAAATTTTAATTTCTAATAGGAGGGTTACAGACAGACTTATGGTGTGGGTGGTTAATGTCTTCCAAAATTGAGTGATTCTGGTAAATCTTGCCATATCTGCTCCTGCTAAATCATTGGGAGTACCTGAAAATCAAACACGGGACATTTGGGGAAGAACTGATAAGCGTAAATTTAAAACTACATACCCGGGACGGACATGGCCATTGGTGCCTCTTCGTAGTCATCATCTTCATCAGATGACTCATCTCCCGCGTCATCTTGTGAGCTCTGCTCAAAGGTGCGGAGTCGTTCCTCCTCTGAGGGCTGGAGACGCGTGCCGAGTGTCCAGTTTTTGTACGGCTCAAAGGCCGGTTGGTGGCAGAGTACACTCCATATCTTAGGTCCTAGGGTGCTCTTCTTGATATCATTCAGGATTTTCTTGTACTGAAAATATTAAATATTTAAACAATTGTTAGGTTTGTGTTGACTGAAATATTTAGAATTGAAGTTGATTTCTGTCAACATAGAGCAGAGGTCTGACTAGCGATAATAATCATGTTGTATGTTAAAGAATCAAATACATGTACATAGTTAGATAGTAAAAATGATTTCACAAGTAATTTTCATTGATGACATTCTGTGGTTCAATACAAAAGAATTATAAGATTATCTGATCTGGGGACTTCCAATGGTTCACATTCTTTTAAACGGTGATAATCAAACTAACTGTAGTTAGGAACATCATGACTGTCGTTGAAATAGATTAAAATGGCATTTTATGAATTTTGTTTTTTCACATGACATAAATACAAAAGAACACTCCAATCATTTAAAACGGGTTATTAGACCTTGGTTACACTTCCCTTGAGCTGCCCAATGAAACAAGGCCCAAGGTCCAATTTGTGAAGAACCCTCATTTTTGGCTGATTGTCCACCTTTGCCTATGTATGAAATCTTCCGTACAATGTAAATTGTGCCAATTTTCTCTTTTTCTCTTTTTCTCTAATTTTTCAGGGAGCTGCCCGTGAGCTGATGTGTGAGCCCATACCTGGTCAGAAGCATGAACAATTAATTCAGGGATATTTCTAGGATTTTATGCAATGGGCCAATGGCGCATCTATAGGAAAAATAATGCGCCATTTTCAAAATTAATGGGCCATTAACTATATTTTCTCGGAAATCATAATTTTACTATGATAAAAGGCAGTGCTCCCACAAAAATAATTTTAAGTTGAAATTTTCAATTACTGCTCCCCTCACCTTGAATCATATAGACCACTGTGGAACAAAATGTCATTAGATGAAAACAATCAAACGAGGCAAAGGGAAATCTATCAATCTAAAAAATCAACATTTTACCCCTTCTTTTTTTAATCAAACCATCAAAACTTGACCACATGTTGTCCGAACCCATGGGTACAATGGATGATCAGGGAAAGAGTTAAGATTAATATATGATACATGGTATGAAGGCTGGAGGTGCTAACAATGAAGACAATCAATAAAAAAAAATCAAAAGTGGGCAAAGGAGGAGGGATTTTTTATTTCATTAGAAAATTTAGGAAAATTCAGATTCTCAGTATATCTATTTGAGATTTAGATGACCAAATTCCAGCTGTTTTTAGCTTTCCGATGATATGCTATACCCCCGATCTGTGAATTCTGACACATATTTTGGGGAAAATATTTTTTTACTTTTAGTATACCATGATGTCTTATGCGCCAATGGGCGCATAATTGGGGATTTTAATGCGCCATTTTGCATTTAAATGCGTGTATTGCGCGCTGCGCAGCCCTAGAAATATCCCTGACAATTACAATGCTTCCTGTGGATGGTAGCAGTTTCCACACCCTATGTTCAACTATAGAGCATGGCCTTCTCCAGCCTTGACTGTGAGGTATCCAACCAGACACACATCACATGATGAAGTGCAACCGGTGCATTACTGCCTAGGCTTTGAGAGAGCGCTCTTCATCGGCTGAGTTTGATGAGCCAACATTTTTATCTACAAGAATGTGAAACCATCAGTAACAATCCTACACCACCTGGGATATCCTATGACCTAGCTATAGCATGTAGCCTCACATGCTGTAGGGCAGGGGCGTGGCAACCGAGGGGGGGGGCATGTCCCCCCCCCCCCACTTTTGACCAACCCCCAAAAAGGTCAAGTAAAAAGGGGTCAAAAAGGGTCAAAATACCCTCAGTCCCCTCTACTTTGAATCTGCTTGCCACGCCCCTGGGAGTCAGTAGGTCAGTGGTTCAGTCCCCGGCCACAACCAGAGCCACACAACAGATGCTGTCTGCCTCCCAAACAAACGGTAAATTATATAAGCCTACTTCTATACTTGGACTATGCCTCATTTGGTGTAGGACTTGCATCACCTGCATTTTCTGGTAATTAAAATATCCAGTTTTGGCAGTGTGATACCCCCTCCGCACACGGACACACCATTAAACTTTGGAGGCTGCGCTTTTCTCACTGTGAATCTGGATATGAAACTTTGACATCGCAGCTGGTCTTGGCAGTGCTGAAGTTGCAAAGCCTTAAAATGTGACCCACGTCTCC
This sequence comes from Harmothoe impar, assembly GCA_947462335.1. Lineage (NCBI taxonomy): Eukaryota > Metazoa > Annelida > Polychaeta > Phyllodocida > Polynoidae > Harmothoe > Harmothoe impar. The sequence continues at coordinate 53,125,914 of OX381713.1, read as the reverse complement.
AGAATCAGAACCTATACCCTGGCCACATTTTCTATCAAATTCACCATGCCGTGAACTGTGTGAAAGCTGAAAAGCTTGAAACGAGCAGAACAAGTGAGATTAAACTGTCTACGGATCGGCCACACTAAACTGACACACGACTGAATGGGGAATATGAACCAACATGTCAAGACTACAGTACCCATCTGACAGTGGAGCATCTTCTACTCCACTGTAGAAGGACTGCAGAGAGTAGAAGAAAACATCTTGCAGACGCAACGTCTATCTACAGTGTTTTCAACACCACTGATGATGAAAATGTACTGAAATTGTTAAAGGAAACCCAACTATGGGACAAAATATGAAATAGAAATTTTAAAAAATACAAAAAATATACAAGAATACAAAAAGGAAAAAAAATGGGGGAGACTAGTTTGGCAGGCTGGGATGTATACTCCAGACTGATGGCACACAGTTGTATCAGCCTGGAGTTTTCACTGCTTCCCGACTACACCTATGGCTGCGCTTTCCCATGCTGTGGTAGACTTACAGCATAACAAAGGCCTGTCCCTCTCACACCATGTCTATGTGGTGTCGGAGGTTAAAGAACCCTTGCTTCGGTAAATGTGTAGGATCGGGATTTCTATCTTTTGGCTCATCTCATAGATTCGATCATCCTGGATACGATCATCCAAGGTAGGTCTTCGGCCTACCTTTTGCTTGTGAAAAACTGAAACTTGAGTAAGTCTCATCTGCATTGTCAGTGCGACGTTAAACTACACAAACAAACAAAAAAAAGTTTGTCCCAATCTGGTGATCAACCCCAGCTCTCATTGGTGAGCCATATTGAAGACCTAGCAGCCACTTCAGTGGCATTCAGAGCTGATCAAACTCCAGAGGCTTAACAAACAGTGACCAGTATCCCCTCAACTGCCAACAGTAAATGTTCTAGTTGGAGCTTTAGGGGCAAGTAATTGACAATCAAGCTCCACACTGCAATAAAGCTGCTGCTACGGTTGATTTGTTGCACCACTTGAAGACCATGAGTATGTCTATCTATTGAGTTTCTCCCTGTAATTCAGGATGCGCTGCCTCAGTTTGTGTCGGCTGGAGGCAAACAGTGAAGGTGTATAAGGAGGATGTAATGTTCAGGATGGGTGACTCGGATGTGCCCAGCACCAGGGCTGAACAGCGGAACCCTGCAAAAGACTAAAAAGCCTGCTTAGATCTTGCCACCTGTTTATGGTCATCTCAATGTGTTGCCCTGATCTGTGCCGCCTACTCCATGGTTATATTGTATCTGTATCCGCATCAATTCTGCTAGTATTACTGTTATTGGGTGCAGCTTCTGGCAACCACAGCTGTACTGTGGCTGTGTCCTCTTTAACACTTCAAGTGCTTCTGCCACACTTCAGATCTTCAAAACATCTTCAGACATGCACTACAACCTAATAGATACTCTTTGAACAATCCTATCTTCTCTGGCAAATATAGACATCACCTCCAAAGCATGCCAGATCTGTATTTCTGAATGCTTCCTTGCCTACATAGGGCCTGCCTGGTGCAATACCTGCATCTAACCACCTGCCATCCCCTAGAACACCCTTCATCATTGGTGGGTGCTGCACCGGTCCCTCATGAGTATACATACATTCAGCTTATCACATCAACATGAAGCTGCTAATTGATCTGAGACACCTTAGTGGAGTTACTCAATGGGGTAACCAAGATGGGGTACAGGCCTGCCTTACTGAACTTTGGTGCCATCCTCCATGTATGCTAGACTGGGCTAAAACTGGCATGTATTTGTATTGATTTTGATTTGATTACGATGTTTGTATTCATCTAGATGTTTGTTCCTGCATGTTGTCAATACTGCTGCTTAACGTTTGTATCCATTATATTATATGATTTTATCCAGAATAACATTCAAGTACAGGTGTATAATGGATTATCAGAGGTTTTTTCTCACACCTAGAAGAATGATTCTATTTGATATTTCACGAGTCATGTCAGGCACAACTCAAAGTCCTGTGAACCTGCGCTAGAACCACATGTAAAGATAAGAGTGGCACTGATTGACCTACAGGTATATTACTTTACATAATTTAACTATTGTGATTATGATCAAGAGATTTTCTTATCTAAAATCAGTGTACAGGAATCAATGTAAACCTGGGACCATTTTATTTTTGATTCATGATACAACCTGTTCAAATTTGGTGTACAGTGTAAGTCGTTCTGCCTGAAGTTAGTATTTTCTCAAAGATTGATGTTTATGCAGGTTTTTATAACAGACATGTAGCTTATTAATTTTGTTACTGTTATAACTGTTGGCAAAGAATCTATTCTATACACTGTATTAGGGTCATAGGTTACACAGCTTTTTCTCCATTAACCCAGTCTTTGTCACAGGACAAACTACTGAAGCACAAATCTATAGGCATCTAGTAAACAATATTAAGACCAAAAGGTCATAATTAGCGGACCAACTCTGGGTAAATACTTTATAAAATGTATTGGTCATAAGTATAATGCAATTTTCTTACTTGCATCAACTAGCTCAGTACTACTTCAGAAAAGTAACTTTAGCTGTTTTTCCATATCTTCCAACTTTTTTCTCAACTATGCAAAGGTTATGTGTAAGATATTTCATGAACACGGATACTGTGAACCCATTCCTCTCACTTCTTTCATAGATTGTGCAAAGGGGAGGAGTTGTGTCTTGAGAAAAACCTAGCTATTTTTCCATATCTTGTAACTTTGTATCCAACTGAGCCCATATAGTATTCAATCCCAGGCATGTCGGGGTTTTTGAACAATTCATTAGGAATGCATTAACCAATTTCTTTGCTCAAAAAGTTGTACATTGAAGAGCATGAAAAGTCTATGAGTGTGATACGCCAAAGGTAGACTCTATACCCTCTTTAAGGTCCTCAAACTATAGATCCCTGATTGCTTTTTAATACTCAAAAGTCAGTACCTAATGATTTTGTATGCTGATGATTGTAGTCTTTAAAGCAGAATGCTGGGGTGCAATAAACAAGATGGTTGTTTCGGGAATGGGTGTGAACCTGTATGTAAGAACGGAACGTGATCAGGTCTGTTGAGTCTTGAGGGCAGCCCCTGTCGTGGGGTTGGGATGCCCGACTTTGTCCTGCGCTGGGGTCTTTAACCAAAAAACTGGTTCTCTTTCAATTATTTCATGGTGGTATACTGTGTGAGGTTCCAGACCTAGGAACCGTCACCAGTAATTCTGTCGCAGAAGACTGAAACTGCTTCACAACATGTTGTTTCTGTCACTCAATATGGAAGTGGTAACATCTCGCAAGCTGTGAGAGGTTGGTGGCTCACAGGCTGTGTGATGGTGGTACTTCATATAAATGTATATGATTTTAGGAAAGCATCCATAATTCATGTATCATTCTTACCTACTGGAATAGCATAAAACCATAGTATATGTGTTCCTATGCAATTCTAGCTATTTTTCCATCTCCTCCAATGATGTGTCCAACTGGATGCTTGTGCCGCTCCTTCCAAAGGTCATTCTGAGGTGTTCTAACCTCATTCGCATGGTATTGGATAGTGTTCCAATTAGTCACATTCTTGATCTATCATCTTGCCATAGTGGAGAATATAATACCATAGATGGTAAATACTAGATATAACATTTTAAAACCATTTTTCAAGAGATTTTGAATTTTGTCTTTGACTTACCAGGGCCAGTCTGCTTCTATACCAGGAACAAGATAGAATCCAAGGGTTCCATTTTCTAGTTTTCTGATGAGTTGTCTCATGGCATTCTATCGTAAGTAGCATTGGAGTGCACTTTGCGCAACAAAGGTCAGTTTAGCCTTGAAACCTCTCCTGGGTATTTAAACCTTTGAAGGTGTTACTACATATCTCTTTATCATGTAGTTTTTTGTGTTTAAATAATAGCCACACCTCAGCCCACAAGTAGACTGGCTCATTTGCATGATGTTGAGTACTGTCAGTTAGATAACTTACCTGTGAATCAATCGTGAATCCTTATCTTCTAATTTTGGTAGTCAAACCCTGGATCTGCAAATGTCAGTAGACCCTCTATGGTTAGAACAGGCTCCCATACTGGGACTCACATTTAGCTGTTTTTCCATATCATCCAATCTTGACCTCCGTTAAAGGTTGACAACTTTAACTCACCTCTGAAATCCATGTTCTGTGGGTTTCCAACATCCTAGCATTTTTAATGAGTCCAATTTAGGATATTTTCATGTTGGCAATGCTAAGCTATTTTCAGTAGCTTCTCATATACTTCAACTTAAGCATATTTCCAAATGCTTAAAAAATACTTACTTAGTAAACCATCCCATGCGGCTCTAGTTTGCTCATCCAGGCCCCTTGCCCTGTTTTCAAGCAGCACAGTCCTGATTACTCCAGCAAATACCTTAGATGGTTCCTTCCCAGACATATACATGGCTACACTGATGTGGTGAAGCCATTTCCTACTGGGTAATACGCCCAGAATGTATGGAAACCTCCAAGTATGTTTTTATAACCCAGAGAGTCATTTCTGAGCTCAAATCAACCTGTTCCCTTATATTTTTCATGACATATTCAGGTTAGACATGCTGATCATATTTCTTGTTGGCAAAGCTCAGCCATTTCCAGTAGCTTTAAATGACTCAAATTAAGCATATTTCCAAATGCTTTATCATTTATGTCCATCTCAGACAAAAAAAAAAATTTATTTCATAAACCATCCTATATGGCTCTGGTTTGCCCATCAAGGGCCTTTGTCCATATTTTCAAGAAGCACAGTCCTGATAACTTCTGCAAATTCCTTAGACGCTTCCTTCTAAAAGCTATTAGCTGGGAACTAGGATATATAAATGAGTACATTGATGTGGTGATTTACTCCAGCGTAATACATCCAGAGCGTACAGAAACCTCCAAGAATGTTCTTATAATCCAGAGTCATTTCTGAACTCAAAATCAACCTGTTTCTTTATATATTTCAATGATGTATCCATCACTGTTCTTACCTAACAAACCTGTCATCGATGGCGGTTTGCAAAGTCAGGCCTCTCATCCTACCCACAAGCTGCTGCTATGTAGCTCCAGCATAGACCCAGTACCTGCTTATGGATTATTTGTTTATCACTTATAGAGAATGGCCACCTTTGACAAGATACTTACCTCGAGTGCTTTGGCAAATAAATGCCATTTTGTGACTCAGTTCTAGCTGTTTTTGCATGCATTGCAACATTGCCCTAGACTACTAGCTTCCAGCAGCTAGCTGGTTAGCATTAAATCTTACCATATGGGAACCTAGTAAATTTGGGAACCAGATCTAGCTGTTTTTAAATGTATTCTAACATTGTATTTTAATCCAGTCTCAGATGGAATTTTCACTGGACTACAATTATTAATAAATAATTGTCCTACTTTCATTGATTTGATCACTAAATAAAGTGAAAAGCTTCAGTGACACTTGAATAATCCTAATCTAATAGTACTTACGTTGGCCTCTTGTTGAAGCTGGCAGATCAGCACCAGCTGAGGAAGCTCGAGCCGCTTCACGAGTAGCCCGTACTCGATCACCAGCATCTGTCTTACCGAGCCGGTGTAAAGCCTGCCGAGTTCCTCCTGAATTACGGCACAAAGACGTTGGTAAACGTCCTCGGTCCGTGACCCCCTGACAATCAGCGACAGGTGGATCTGGACATCCTCTTTTGCTGAAACACAATTTTCAGGTTTTGTTAAAACATGTCTTGTATTTTTTGTCTTGCTTGTTGCATATGGTGCATTTTTTTTGAGTGGCGCCTGTAAAGAGCAAGCTATGTTTGCTTGGGCTTTCTAAAAGAAAATAATGCTAGTCTATGTAATCCTGACTAGTTATATTTAAAAGTGTAAACTATCTTATCCCCTTTGCTCCATTCCTGTCTTTCAAATGTATTGAATACACGTCTCTTCTTAAACATTTTACTTTTGCTCAATGTTGCATATGATTCAGTGTCTATGTGTAGTAAAAATGACGCCGGCAGCCCGCCTGTGTGAATGCAGTGTGAGGAGAACCCTGTTGTCATCAATTGGTTTTGCAAAAGATGTAGTGTAGTTCTTGTCTGGTCTATGCAAAGCTTATTAAACCTTGTTCTAACAAGAGAAATCCCACTGAACCTTTTGCATATAGATTCCTCCGCTTAGGCTGTGCTCACAAAGTGTTGTATTTTTAAGCATTTTGAAACATGGATTTGCTGCAGCTTCATTGGCAAACAAATGTACAGCATATTTCTTGGTTTTGCCAGCCTCCAGTCTTCTTGCAGCTGTCACTCATGATGATGTGCATTGGCCTTGCTTAACAATATATTCAAAGCATCAGACTTGTATATGGTTTCCTATCTATCCAGCAAACATCTTACCGGTATACCCTCCTTGTCTGGGATATTATATAGAAACAACTTTTATGGATGTTGAAGGAGTAAGACTGTAGAAACAATGGCCATACTGACAGGATCTGTATCATCTCAGCTTAGCTGGATCCTTAGACTAGAGAAGATCTAGTCTACTAATGTATATCACATCTCTTACCTTCCCACCTGGGAAACATCATGATAGAAATGATGACAGTGGTACTGTGTCCTACCCCAGGGTCACAATAGAAGTACATTATCAACAGCCTTAGGGTATATGATAAGTATACCACATCTATAGGGGTGCTGTGATCATTTCTCTTACCTTTTCCTATTGGAAACTTGCATGATAGAATTAGGGGTAGTGATACTGTGTCCAAGTCTCAATTATCTTTATACTTCATACAGTGCATTCTTCATTACTACTAGGGTACTTCTAAGATGTACCAGAGACGGTAGAGCTACTGCCGTCATTATCTTACCCTCCCCTGATGAAAACTTGCAATATAGATATCAGGGTAGTTATACTGTGTCAAAGTCTATATCAGAAAGTGCACTACTCAGCACAAGTCAGTTACATCTAAGATGTACCACAGATGAGGCGCGTACTGTGATAAACCGTCTTACCTTTCCCTGTGGAAAACTTGATAGAAATACCGATAATGATACTGGGTCCACATCTTAATCACAAGCTATTGACAATTATGATACTCAAATAAAATTGGTTTGCCTACCCAAAATAAATATATGAGGAAAGAGGTCATTATTCATAGCCTGGGATTATTCTTTTGAATGTGATACACATGTATAATGCTATCGCAACCAGTTTTCATGCCTATGTATGATACAAATGGCCAATGCCATGAGTCTAAATGACAAAAAAAATATGGTCATAACTATATTTTTCACAACTTAGGTGCATGTCCTTAATACTGTATATCAGCAAACTGGGGGTTAATAGTACAGTGTATAGTTTTCATGTATTGGATCAGTATTAACTACAGGTAACTTTGTGGGTTTTGTAGAAGAAAACTGATAAAGTGTCTTATCATGTTTGAAATCATTGATTCTACTAGTATGCTGCACTTTAAATATGCATTCTGTCTTTCCTTTGCAATGTTAGAAGCCTTTGAGCAGTCGTTGTAATTATAGTGCAGGTTGTAGTGTTATAATGCCACTTGGCTTGCCTCAAAAGGGCCAAAACATGTGATGGTGAAACCGGCCATATTGATGTACATTCCTGGAGTGTTGTTACAGATTTAATAATGATTAATTATCTGTAACATGGGTAAAATATTCATTAGGTGTAATAATTTATCTACATTGTTCTTGTTGAAACTATTGACAACGTATTGTTAATTCACTGGTCCAGAACAAATATGTCAAAAGTTCCCATTAATATATGATACTGTGTAACAGCTAAATTAATTTGACAACAAAGCAGGTGATAGTCTAGAGAAGAGATACATAAACTGACTATGTATATCAATTGGAAGAGATATGAACTATGTAGTTCTTTGACCAAACTGATATGATTTGAATTGTATTTGAACTGTAAACAATTCAAGTGTGATAGTCGTATAACAAGTCAAAATTGGTAAGTGTCAAACAAAACAAATGGCATGCAAGAGGTGAATATCTTATATGAACAATTTTAACTAACAACTACAACATAATTCCTCATGACTTTCACCAGATACTCACACAGTGCTGTATGGGCTGTAGCTTGGCCAAGAGCGTGGTGCGTCTGTGTCAGATATTTGCGGAGCTTACGATGTGGTAGCTCATCTGACGTATTCTGTAGAGCGCGGATAAATGTCTCGTATGCTGGTGCTCCTTTTGCAGTCAGCAATTTGATGAGTTCATTCACCTTGTTTAGGGAACATGTATTACATTTGTTACATCTACATCAGTGGTCATTGAGTGAATGAGACAGTGGATAAGCACTTAGTAACCCTATATCAAAGATATAACATCATTATGTATCCATTGAAATCTAGTTGTAGAGTGGCATTGAAGATATGAACTTAAATGAGAGGCTAGGGACCCATGAGGGCAACACTAGCCAAGGCTCTGTCAATAAAAATGATTGCCAAAATATGTCTTTGGTTTGTGTTTGATCTTTAACATTGAATATACTTTCGGTATGTACTTATCATTTAAAGTCTTTTGGTAAACTTCTTGAGAAGCATCAATCTTCTGACAATTACATAAAGGAACTGCCTAAGAACTCTTGCAGTAACATGTGAAATCTCTTCTTACCCTGTCTTTAGTGTCTACTATTGCTGTGATACGTGTGCATTCGTCTGCATTAAGTTGTGCCCCCTGCTGTAGGTAGGGTAGAACTGAGGCTGTCCGTAGGAGCACATGCATCAGCTTCAAGTGAGACTTTAACGTTAAAGTTGATCGTTGATCCATGGTACATTGAGCTCACAACCTGCAAGAAACAAAATATCAAAAAATGAGACATATTAGCAGGTTAGCACATCAACAGCTCAAATAATGTCATCCCGTGCATCAATGAGGTTGAATCAGGTAATGTGTAACCAACAAAATGTAATTGACACAAGTGATCAAGCAGATCACGAGAGATAGCAGGGTAAATGCAGGTTTTAATAAAGATTCAAAGAAAGCCTAGCCTCATTTATTTTCTGTGTGACTTACCGGTTTATATGTGGCTCACTCATCAAGTGAAAATATCCATTTGTAGGGAACTTTTAATTCAACTTTTGGTTTTAATCTACCATAAAACCTAGGTTATAAGCCAAATTTGACATTTTTATATCCTATAAGCGGCATATAGGAGATGTGTTAATAGTAAAGGAATATAGTGAAAACTAATTTCAAGAACTGTTATTATAAACCAAATTTTTCTCTTAAACTCACATTCGGCTTCAGACCGAGGTAGGCTTATAACCGAGGTTTTATGGTAGAATTAGTCTTGACTTCAATACCCACAATTTGAAGGACTTCAGAGTCTGGCCAGGCAGGCCTTATCCCATAGCCTACTGTAGCGCCTCAGACAGGGTGGGTTCCCATGCCCATTTGTTCATTTTAAGAAATGGACTTGTTACTTGTCACACAAAAACTAAAAGCATGACCAATGTCGCCAGACATGGAACTCTACTATCACTACAATGTCTCCAATACAATGCATACCGTAAATTAATCTTTGTAATGCTACAAGAATATGCATACAATGCCGTGGATAACTCGTGACTATGTTGAGCTTGTAAAATAGGATTTACAAGGTCGCAATGGTAAGTAAGCCAATCATTTAGAATCTTGATGTAGGATTCAACATCAGTGTATGGGGAGAATATCTATTTGGCACATACTGGTGATGTAATCACTGTTTGTAATTGTCATTCATGAATCAGTAAAGGATCTTTTCAGGTTCACCAGTGCATGGGCTAGATGGTGGTTGGGGTATGGAAAACTGTAGACATGTATTTCTTATCTAATACATTTAATAGTGCATCAGGCCCATTGATTTGGAATCTAATGCATGGACTCTGAATATCAATACTGAACTGTCGACCAGGAACCAGTAGCATACTAATCCTATACTTCAATATTTTCAGACATACTTTTCTCATACTTATCAGCAGTATTACAAAAGTAGCTCTTTAGTAGTACTATAGTGATCTAGGCAGTAGTAGAAAGGTATACTACTCAGCTGCTGATCTGACCTAGAACCCCAATAGCCTCAACCAATACTAATTTCATATTGCATACAGAAGCCTTTTAGTATCATACTTCTCCATATACTTATTCTATACTTCTATTACCTCATTTAAGTTTTTCGGACATACTTATTCACTACTTATCCTGTATTATCGGCTTATAACCAAGGTTTTGCGGTAGTATTTATTTCTTAGTACAATGAATAAAGTTGAATGGTGAGTTAAATTCATGAAATCGGGGGGAAAGTGGGATTTCTGGTGTTTTTGTTGCTATGGCAACGGCAAAATAACCATAATTGAAGGTTTCTTCACATCCCAGGAGGAAGGCCATTATGATAGCTTCAAGGAAATATAATACCGGGTATGAACCTCATGCCAGGAAAACATACCAAGTTATTGCATAATCTTTTACGATGCATGCCAGCATTCGGATACTGGTACAGTGGCGTTCAGAAACTGGTACAGCTTGTTCGGAAACTGGTACACTGACCTACCAATTTCAAAATGCTATTGTGACAAAAGTTCTTCATGGTGACTAAATGCAATTACATGAGATGAAAGAAATATATATATAGTCTACTAAGGCCAAAAAAAATGAATTGTGTGTTTCCGGTAACGTCATGAATAAAGCTAGGAAGGTAGGGTCGGATTTTTTCTTTTTTTGCTGGAATCCAGAAGCAGCCCATTTGTAGGGTCTAACGTTTGTAAAATATGCAAAATTTGTAAAAGTGGTAGTTATTCAGAGATCAATGCATTGCTGCCATAAGCTTTGATTTCATACCAAATGTGCCCAAATCTGTTTATTTCTATCATATTTTTTATTAAAAAAGCATGTAAAAAAAATTGGGGCAAATTGATAACTGTTATTATTTTAAGGAAATTATGAAAATATGTGCTTAGTGTTCGGAAACTGGTACATCAGATGATCTACTCTAACCATAATCTATGATAAGAACAATAAAACAAGCCTTACCTATACACTCAACCTAGCATTTCTGGGTAAACATTTTTTGGCATATTTCGATATTAAAGTAACAATCAATTTGAATTTTTAGGCCTATATGGGCCTATTGAACAGTTTTAATCAAACCTTTCATATGTGGTTTAGGCCTGAACAACAACTCATAATCCAAAGTAATCCCAAAATATCTTATGGTCTCCACTAAGGGAGTGATCATTTTTTAACAGGGGGTGGTGGGTTTCCGCGAGGAGCGCGTGAAATCATTTATAGCCCCCCCCCCCCCGCCAAGGGGTCGAAATTGTTTACTCCCATCCCCCCCCCCCCTTATGGGTCGAAAATCAGCGTGCGCGGCCCTTTGAGATATAGTAACACGCTGGCTTTTTGGCTCAAAACAGGTTACATTTTTTACCCCCCCCTCCCCTCCCCTCCTCCCGGGATCCAAATTTTCTTCACCAACCCCCCCCGGTCAAGGGGTCTAAATTTTTTGCCCCCCCCCCCCCCCCTGTTGTTCAAAAATTCTAAAGACTTGGACATCATTCATCTTGAGTGTCACTTGACAGCTTCTGTAGCCTACCCATGTACCGTACCGTATCTCATGTATCTCTTCTGAGTTTGCGAGAATAAAAATCATTGTCATTGTCATTGTCATTGGCAGGACTATACCACATGTGCCTCTTTAATTCCTCTTTAGACATTGTCATTGGGTCGACCCCCTACCGCTAGATCTTGGTGATCTTACTAAAAATCTAGATCTACTAAGATTCTTTGTAGGTCTAGATTTTTTGAGGGTTCGATCCAACTATTAGTTGAGAAAGGCTAAGGGAGGATTCATTATTTATGGCAGGGGTGGGGGTGAGCGTCTGGAAAATCGAATACGTCAAAAATAATTACCGCCCCCCCCCTCGGAATAGGTTGGAAAAAAAAGGGCCCCCCCCCTCGGAATAGGTTGAAAAAAAAGCGCCCTCGATCCCCCTCACCCTAGATCGTTTTTAATGTTATTACACAAACGACATTGGCGTATACTGATAATCCTGGGCACTTTTTTACCTACAATTTACTACCTTGTATTAAAGGTATTTTAGTGTAAAAGTCTCGATATACTTGCTGGTGAGTGATAATAGTCAAACCTCTATACTTCAGACACGCGATCACTGTTTTTCGACTTACATACTGTTGAGTATTAAGGGCCCCAGTGCTAATAAATTGGAAGCTCCCGTACCCCCAGTGCTTTCATGAGGCCGGCGAAATGAAGACTGGCAAAATGGTGGGCGATTCTGAGTGTCAAAATTTTGAAAATATTGACATAATGTGGTAGAATATAATACACGCTGTAAGCAAAAATCGCTACATTTCAACGTACTAAATTCGCGACATTTTAAGGAATACCCCTAAAAAACAGAGGCCCCCCCCTAAGAATAGGGGGGGGGGGAAGGCCCCCCCTTTGAATACCCCTAAAAAAAATTGCCCCCCCCCTCAAATGCTCACCCCCACCCCGGCCATAAATAATGAACCCTCCCAAAATGCTTTCACTCCTGCTAAGAGGCCGGCCTCCACTATAAAATTGGTAAATTAGTGCACTTGTCACTTGGGCCGCTTTAATAGGACCGCTGGGCCTGAATCCCGGGGTCTACAGTACAGTACATGCAGACGTCAATGTAGGCCTGTCAGTCCTTCAGTCACTCAGTGTCAGTGTCAATCTCATAGTGACCATGTTGATCTAATCATGTTGATAGGCACAGAGACTCTTTGAGAGACTCGCGATATCTACCGTACCAGGTCTAGGCCTACTAGCTTCTAGCTACTGACTGCGTGGGTAGGCCCTATTCTATTAGTCTATTGACAGTGAATTTATACCCATATCATTGTGACGTCGTTGGATGTGTCTGAACTTATGATATTATTGAATTATTAGAACATAAATCATATATGTTGGGGGGTATACCTGTAGGATACTTTCAGTACTTCTGGTAGCTTGATTATCATGCACGGAGTACATGTGTGTGTTGTGATCTGGTCGCTTCCTACAAGTACAAGTTTAGCGTGTGCACGAGGAGTCGCTATATAGGACGCGGACTATGACACGTCGTTCCCGCTAAAAATGAAGAGCAAAAAAAAAGTACAGTGAAATCTCGTTATAAGGAGCACCTTTTGGCGAGGCGAATTTGCTCCTTATAACCAACTTTCCTTTAATATAACCGATTTTGCCTACCTTGTCAACTGTGAGAGATGCCCGGGGAGGGATGTCCCTACACTAGGAAGATGTCCCTACACTAGGGAGATGTCCTTAGGCCAAACAAAAAAATAATTTCTGTTCAGGGGACATGGCCAAAAAAATAGGATTTTAGAAATTATTTTGTGAGGTGATGAGGAAGGTCTAAGGAAGGATAGGCCTAGGCTACTTATGATTCGCAACATGCTTACAGTTACCTACAGTTGATATATTTCCCACTGCCATTTATCATGTTTATTGTAACTAATCCCCACTATCGATTTACAAACCAATTAAATAGTCTAATCAAGGCATTATCAGTTCCTATATATGCCTACTGCCATTGGATATGCTATACGAAGAAAAAGAGACAACAATGTGACTTTCTATTAAAGTTTCTTCCTCTCTTAGCTATGGGGGTCTCTGGATGGGGGGTCCCTATTTCCCATGTCGATTTTAAGAATGATCATGTCGCCCTGTCGATTTTAAAAAATAGCCATGTTGTGGGGCCTTTATCCCACAAAATGTCCTTTATCCCACAAAATACTATAGTTTTGTTAGATAAAGGCTGACCACGGGCCTTTATAAAGCCGTGGTCAGCAGAGCCCCACCCCCCCCCCCCCCCCCACCCCCGAGGTCGGAAAGTCACCGAAATTAAGGGGGCCAGTTCACAAAGTCGCTTTTTTGGCCCCTTTGACCTATTGTTAACCTATGGTCACTTATATTATTGCCGTAGGTCGAAAGTCGCCTTGAAAACGGCCCTGGTCGCTAGGTCGCTTTTGACCCATCTGCAGGCACCTGTGGGAGGTGCAGGGCCTCTGTAGGCTACCCAGGCTCTCCCACCCCCTGGCTGGCTGTGGGGAGTGGTGGGCGACTGTGGGAGGTGGTGGGTAACTGTGGGAGGTGGTGGGCGACTGTGGGAGGTGGTGGGTGACTGTGGGAGGTGCAGGGCTTCTGTACCCGGCCTCTCCCATCCCTAGCCGGCTGTTGTAGCCAAGTTTTACTGTACTTATGTAGGAAAAATACCCTTTTCGTGGCCAAAAAGTGCTCCTTCCACGATAATTGCTCCTTCTTCTTTTTTTTTGATTTGAGAAGGTACAAAAGTACCTATCCCATTTATTCAAAAGCTCCACAAAGATTACATGTGTTCTTCCCATTGAACAAACACTGGCCCACCTGAAAAGTCTATCTAACGCTATCTAACAAGGTTTCTTTACTATAGAAAAGTATGGAGAAAATAATGGCAGAGCAAATGTGCTCCTTATAACCGTCCGCTCCTTATATCCGTCCTCCGTATAACGAGATTCTACTGTAGTAGGCTACCGGTACCTGGTAAGGCCAAATAAAAAAATTGTTTCAGGTCACCCGACCGTGCATAGGAAAACATGGGCCTACCTAGTTGGGGTGGGGAGGGGGGGGGTAAAATATTCCACACGCACTGGAGGTGGGCCCTGGAGGTGGGCGAGTTAAAACTGATTCACGCCTCATTAATTCTGGATAGAAATAAATTGAATTGGGCCTACACATTACGAGAAGTTTCTCCATGGGGGTGTGGTTATACAGTAGGCCTACAGGTCATTTCAGATCTGAGTCCAAGTATCAAAATACCATTCTTCTTTCAGTCTTTTAGATTATTTTACAATCACACAGGCCCAGGTCCTTGATCTATTTTTCCCTATTGTAGGGACTAAGATTTGGTGGACGTGGCTGATGTGTCTCTGTTCACTACTCCTTCAGAACTGAATCAGGTGAGTTTTTGCCACCCTGACCTGGGCTAATTAGGTCAACTGACCTCAACATTGTACAAGGGACTTTCTGATTGAATTAGCCAAATGCAGGTAACACCCTGGCATCTCTGTTCTTCTGCCATTTTTAAGACAAATAACACATCAAATCCCAAAATTGAAATTTGATAGTTGTGGATCCATATTAGGCTCCGATTCCAGTTGTGGATCCATAATAGGCTCCGATTGTTATACAGCGATGAGTGGTTCAATCATACAATACAAAATTACATGAAAAATATATTTAAAAATAGCATTAAAAGCACCCCCAATGCGCAGTCTTGCAATAGGTAAGCACAATAATTACAGACATTTACAGAAATATTGATAAAAATGATAAAAACATTGATAAAGAATATCTTTATTAATTTTTCCTAGAGACTATTATAGCAGTTTGCATTTCATTCTATTCTCAGTAGGTATGCCCTCATGTGGTACACCAAAATAGGGGTTTCTAAGCCAAAATAGTCTATTCCCGACTAAAAGAGTAGAACCAGACCTCTGTATAGGATTGGTAATATTGTTTGATATCAGTGAAAACATGTTTATGGTTGCCATGGTAACCCAACTTGGAATGTTTTCTCAAACAGTAATGGAATGAGAATTCCAATAGCTTTCCAAAAATATGATATGAAACATACATCAGAGCAGAATATTTAGCTGTTACAACATCTTCCAATGATGATGTGCTTTTGTCAAAAAAAAGTTCTGGACATGAAAGGGTTAATAAATCCATAAAAAATGTCAGCCAATACTGTATTAGTTGAGTATGAGTTCTGAGGAGTTTCAGCTGTTCACAGCTTCATCAGGTGTAACAACAGAGGAATCATTTTAAAATGATTTATTTATAAATCAAATGATTCATTTGGAATTTATTGTTGATTTTTCATGCAAAATCAACTACTCACATTTCTAGTACCTGGTGAGTTTTGTTTCAGGACTTACCAGTCTCACTGATTCAGTTTAGGTTTGTAGCTTTAGGTTTTGATTCTGGGGATCAATCTTTCATTGATGGTCTCCTTTACTGGGGTCGACCCCCAAAACAAGAAGGGACGGGGAATGCAATACAGGAGGAGTGGGATTATTGGGAGGGTGGGAGCAGGGGTTGATGTACCCTTGACTGGTGCTCCCCCCAACCTCCACAATTTAAGTCTCAATATACAGTTTTTGGAAACGGTGAAACTGGGCCTGATGATCTTATTACCAACAGGGGGAATTGTATTGTGCCCGATCTCTGTGGCTCATGCAGATACATTAAAGATGGGTTAGGAGCTCATTTGGGGTAGCTTGCTAAATCATACTGATACTTATAAATCCATAATCTCTATATGACGTCATATTTTGAGGAGGAGGGGGGGGGGTCAAGGGTTGCATGACGAAACATGACAAGGGGGAGGGGGGGGTCAAAAATGGTCCAAAAAGGCATGACATCATTTATGGACGGCCCCATTTGATTTGGTCAACCCCCTCTAATGTGACCCCCTTTGGGAAGGGTGTACGCCAAGGGTGCTTTATTGGGGGGGGGGGCGGTTAGGTACCCCCCCGGGGGGGCCACTCCCTCAGATTTGGATACCATGTGTGAACACGATTCCAAGGGAAAGGATCCATTTTTGAGTCCTAGGCACGGGCCCACGAGGGCCCTTGATAAGGGGCGCTTTTTGAGCAAATTCGGGAAGAAAGGGGTACATTTTCAGAGCTTTAAAGGGTATTTTTTGCTTTATTTTTCTATAATATTTCTTGGTCACATTGAGAAGGGGATTTTTTTAAGGGTCACCCATAATTAGGGTATATTTTTCAGGGTATCTGTGATTAAGGTCTGTTTTCTTGTTAATTTTCCCTTGAAAAGGGTATGATTTTTGAAAATTTCGCCCCTTGATAAGAGTACCAGATTAGAGGTAATGTTCACGCATAGTGACTATAGAAAATATAGGGAGTGGCCCCCCCGGGGGTACCCCATACCGACATGAGCAAGTCAAGTCCATCCCCAAAGTGCGCAGTAGAGAGGGCGGGAACATAACCACAAAATAGCCACAGAGAGGGTCTGACCCCCAAGTCTACAACCGGGTCCACAACAGCCGTACAGGCTAGAACGAAGACTTTTTATTTTTCAAGGGAGGGGTCTCTGATTTGGTCCATTGTATACATCGATGCTGGACACGCATCGAGTCTTAACACGTTTGATATCCGATATCAAAGCTAGCACATTTTGTATAATCTAAACCAGGCAGTATACCAACCCGGGATACCAACAAAACAGCTAGCCACACGTGGTTATACAATCAGGGGTGGTGGTTATACTAGTTGGGTTGTAGGAAGCTATTCCTTCCGGTAATTTGCATATGTGTAGTTCTTCTGTATCTTGGATACATTATGATTAGGGTCAGCATAAATCTGCTGCTCTTACGTATGGTGACTCATCTTTGGGACCCATACTCACCAAGTGCTACCAGTACAAGGCACCAGGCAGGAGGACGCCATTGTGGAGCTCTTAAATGGCGCACACATTAATTATCAATTTGTCGGGTGAAACTTTTTTTTTTTTGATTTGAGAAGGTATAAATATACCATTCCCGTTTATTTATACTGGAGAAACAGAAAAGAGCTTATTCAGCTCGGAAAGTATCCCGCTCCAGTCTTATATACATAGTTGCTGAAGTTGAGGTCTGTATAAAATTACAAATAAAACATGTGTATGTATTACACTACAACGCTAACAAATATTCACTGTTCTATGTTGTAATATATGGTTAATTTAGCAGTTACAATTATTTAACACATTTCTATACCTCGCGTTAATAAATTTATGTAACACTTTATATGAAAATAGGTGGGTGGGATTTTAGGGGCGGGCACCCCCTCAGCAGCAATAAATCGCATCAATATCAACACATAGGGTAGATTTATAGTAGCATCCGTACATGATTAGCTGTCCAGCCAGACTTCTGACGGTACTCTCTCGATCAGAAAAATAACTAGGCTATCTTCTATCATAAAATGTAGTTTGTCTTACATAGCCACCTTTTTCTATTTAACTTAAACATTTCAAATTCAGGGATATTTCTTGTATCTACATCTAGATGGTTCCATGACATAGCCCCCCTGTACAAAGCACTCTTCTTGAATGTCTCATTTTTTGGTTTTGTTGTGAGGAACAGGGTAGCATCGTGAGCTCTGGTGTATACCTCTCTATTATTTACTATATCGATATTACACTGTTGTTTATACATAAAGTTTTGAAGATGCATGATTCTCCTTGGTTCTAGTTTTGATATGCCTGCCTGTTGGTGGGTAGCTATTGTTGGATACCGGTAATCTAGACCAAGGGCAATTCTAAGCGCCTTGTTCTGTACAGTTTGGAGTTTGTCAGTGATTGCCTTCCTTGATACCCCATAGAAGATGTCACCGTAGTCAGCATATGGGAGAACCATTGTTTTGTACATATCGAGAAGGGTACGGTTATCCATTGCTTCACGCAATCTCGCCATTAAATGAACCTTATATATGACCTTTTTACAAGTATTTTCTGCGTGCATATTAAAATTTAATACCGGGTCTAATATAATTCCTAAATATTTCATGCTGAGAGTCCTGTCAATCTGATTGTTTCCAAAATTTAATTTATGTCCTACTATATTTTTTAGAGAAGATCTTAGGCCAAAAATCATATAATTTGTTTTCTTAGCATTTAAAGTTAACTTATTTTTCCTAAACCAGATATCCAGTGCTCTCAGGTCTTCTTCCATTTTGAGCGTCAATTCACCAATATGAGGGCCCGTACTAGATATAACCGTATCGTCGGCATATAAATAAACATCACAATTTTTCAGCACATTTTTCAAGTCATTTATATAAATTAAAAACAGGGTAGGCCCCAAGATGGAGCCTTGGGGGATTCCGCAAGTGACCACACCTTCCTCAGAGATCTTACCATTAGCAGACGTCTTTTGTTTTCTCTCAGAAAGATAGTCTTTCAACCATCTCTGAAGAAGACCTCCGACACCCACTTTCTCCACTTTTTTTAGCAAAATTGAGTGATTTACGGTGTCGAAAGCCTTCTTCAGGTCCACAAAGGTCGACAAGGTCATGTGTCTTTTATTTAAGCCTTCATATATGTCATTGGTAAAATAGGTGACCGTAGAGACCGTCGAGTGCCCCTTGCGAAACCCCCCTTGCTTATCGTCCAGAATGTCATTTTCTTCCAAATAATTTACTAATCTATTATTAACAATTTTCTCTAGTAGCTTTCCCACTACCGGTAACAGTGTCACTGGTCTTAGGTTTGCCACATCACTTTTACAACCATCCTTCTGTAGCGGTACTACTGTTCCTATTTTCCATTTGGTCGGAACTGTATTTGAGGCCAAAGACTCATTAAACAATGAAACAATTTTATCCGGTATGGCAATTTTATCCTATAAATTTTATTCTATCCTATAAACCTATACATTAATTTTGTTTTAAAGAATACACATTAGAAAGCAGGGGGGGGGGCTGAGAGGAGGTCTTTGAAATTGTCTGTACCACTACCAAGTACCATATGTTGACGCTAGGTGTCATCTTTGGCCAATCACAGTTGGCCACGTCACACCTATAAATAGGCATTTATCTTCACATCAGAGATGCACATGTTTTAGACTTCAAGTATTGGTTTTGTAGTATGTTTTATTACTGGGTTATTTTTCATGTGCTTCTTTTTTTTGGCGGGGGGCGCGGGGGGAGGGGCTATAGACAGTGTTTCTTAGAGGTTCCGAATTAGTGAGTTAATTTACAATCATTTGCTATGCAAGTAGGCTGTCACATGTGATATTGATACACGGGATATAGCTGAGTATTCTGACAGGGGGGACTAGGCGGCGACCGGCCCACCCCTTTTTGGGACGAGATTTGAGTTTTTTTAATGTATATATTTTTGGAGGATTTTTTAAAACAATAGCCCCCCCCCCTTCAAAATCCTGTGTCCGGTCCTATATTTTGGGTGATGTATAGGGCGTCCACATGATTAATAATACATGTAGTCCCTTTACACGTTCTCCTAATTGAAAAGGCAACCCCCGTACAGTACAAATGGTATCTCCCACAGGCCAGCCCTATAAACCATCACTGTCTGGCTCAGGATCACGTGATCTTCACGTGAGATGGGGTTGGGCGGGGAGAGAAATAGTCAAACTATCATCTAAAATCGTGTCACCGCTCTCATTTATAATGAAATTCGTTCCTAAATTGTATAAGGTGTAGTTATTATAAATGTAACATTAATACAAATGAAGGAAGTGCGCAGTTCAGAATGCACTTTGGGTAGTCTGTGGACGCTGGTTACCCGTCTATAACCATGGAAGTATGAGAGGCCCGGATGAGAGGAGAGGAGACAGGTTTTACATAAATGTATAACCAAGACTCCCTGCACGTGGTGTGGGCTATAGGCCTATGAATTCCATGAATCTGCCTAAATGCAATCCTGAAATTGATAAGATGGAGCACACATGCTTGCATCAATGTGTATGCCTATAAATGTAATAGGTACAACAAGGTACACGGGTCATCACAGAAAATATCATGGAGACCTCGAGGCTACACGGTAGCTATGTATCGGTCGGTGTGTGAAATCCTCTTTGTTGCTCAAAATCTGCACCAACTGCAATGCATTCTGACTTCAGTTGTGAGCCAGACATCTCAGGCCAAGCTCAGGGCCCCTCCTGAAACAATACACGCCCAACTTATTCAGATGATGACAGATATAATAGCAATATGCCGAGAGTATGCCCCCAGCCCGGTCTCACTCTCTTATTAGCAGAGGCTTTCCCTTTTGTCTTTTTATTTTGTTGCTGGGCGAGAGTTCGCGAGAACTGAGGTTCCACATAATGTACAACCATGGAAAGTCTGTGGTTACATCCGGGGTCCTATGGTTGCAGAAGTTGGATCCGAGGGTAGGGCTATCTATGATAAGCAGCATAGGCGCCCCCCCCCCCCACCTCCTCCCTCATGACCAGGCTTACCCTCGACCAGGTGGATCAGCTGAGTTATAAATCCAGGATCAGAGGCGGATCCAGGATATTGGAAAGCGTGGGGGGGGGGGGGGGGGGGGGAGGTGAAATAGGAAACTATCACATTACAATGTAGCCTACAGAAAATAGTACGCATAGGCCTACCCCGCCTCCTCCTTCTAAAATTTCAAAGTAATTCATTTACAGCATTTTTACTAGGCCCACATTTTTACTGCAAAAGTCGCCAGGTCGCTTAAATTATTGTTGGCCTATCCGACCTTAGGGGTGGGGGTGGGGGGTCCCTTTGCACCCCAAAGTGACGAACCCGGGACGAACCCCCCCGGGGGGGGGGGGGGGCACTTGCATTTTTTTGACACAGGTGTGCGGCTGGATCTTCACCACCCCTTACCCTTGTTATGGCGATTTTTACCTCAAAATGTTGCCCTTGTTATGGCATTTTTGGCCAAAAGCTCCTAGGTTTGGGGGGGAAAGTAATAAAATAGACCATGTTTAGTAAAATCTCCTCGAAAAATGGGAAATTTTGGTAAAATCTCGGACATTTTCTTGAAAAGTGGACCCTTGTTATGGCAAATTTTCTTGAAAAGTGGCCCCTTGTCATGGGGAATTTTGTAGAAAAAGTACCCTTGCCAGCCGCACACATGTGTATACAAAATATAGGCTACTTAGGCCTAGTGCCCCCCCCCCCCCCGGGGGACGAACCTCAGCCGCGGGCGGGTGAGTGTTAGGCTTAGGGCCTAGCCTACTACACGTTGCAGTAGAGATAGCGTCACTTTCGGGATTTTAACATCATTTTAATGATATTTCGATCCGCTGTGACTCGCGTTTTTGGTGGGAGGATTGGATTCAGACCCCGAAGGATTGTATACCGGGGTAGCTCGAAACACGATCACTTGTTATCTATTTTACTTATTGTGAATTGTTGCACGATTGGCTCGCCATCATACTGCGGCTATAACCACGGTTATAACCATGGACCGCCCTCTCGCCACGAGGCCAATCACGTGACTCTATCGGACGCCAGGGACGCTATAACCACGCCACTCTCCAAGCAGATACTCAGTCCCGAGGTTGTGTTGTGAGATCTTTGAACGGATACGATCGCGCCACCTCCGCGTGCCGCCGCTCTTTGTCCCTCTTTCATGGAAGAGTGTGGCGGGGAGTGTGGCCTGGGAGTGTGGCTGCAGGTCTCAGACAGGGAATTACTCCCCCACTATACTTTAATATAGCATGACATGCAATAAATTGTATTATAAGGAGGTATTGAAGGAAAAGTCTATCATACGTCACTACAATGAACCTTCATACATAATCTATTAAAGTATAAGGAGACTTTGTTCACGAAAATCTGAAATGCCACTCCTAAATGTCTACAAACCTCGGCCAGTTCTGCAGTGAATAAATTCATTTCAGACCCAACTCAGATACACCCCAAAACAAAGGCCTTTACCTCCAAGAACCATGTTTTATTGCATGTCATATGATTTAGAATTTATATAGGGGCACCTGTGATTTTTAACAGAATTTTAGAAAATCCCCTAACTATTTTGACCACCCAGAACTCATCTGGTATTCTGTGCGGAGTCAGTCTTTCAGTAAGGATGCACCGACTGACCTCGGGGAATTCCCTATTTGAGACCTACATATACTAGCCATGTTGCCCGCATACTGCATTGTGGTGAGTAGTTGTTGTACCGGGATATGGATAAGCCCGGGAATAAGCCTATATGGGGGGTGTAGATGGGGCGCCCCCCATGTCGCATGTCGATTTTAAGAAATGACCATGTCGCATGTCCATATCGCTATGTAATCCCCATGTCCCATGTCGATTTTAAGAATTGCTCATGTCCCCTGTCACTATCATTTCAAACCTCATGTCGCATGTCACTAGGCCTCATGTCACATGTTGATTTTAAGAAATGGCCATGTCGCCGTGTCGAATTTAGCCATCCACCCCCATTATATGCTGGGGATAGAATGTAGATAGTTCGGTCGAATAAACAAAGTATAATAATTGGGTGTAGGCTCCTAGACATATACATGTATGTCGTTTTGCATCCAAACTCTTCATATGGTAGGTTAGGCCACTAAAAAAAAGAAAAAAAAGGGTTCTCATCACCGCGCGCATCACAAAAATCAGCTTTTGAGGAAAACTTTCATTTTTTTTGCTAAATTTTGATGAAAAATATGATAAAAATTGACAAATATTGGGATATTTGGTATCAAATTAAAGCTGTTACTGTCAGTGATGCAGTACGATAGAAATCAGGGTTGCCACTGTCAGGGAAAATGTCAGGGAAAATATTTTTCGTTCCAGGTCAGGCAAATGTCAGGGAATTTCAGATTTTTTGCCAAAATGTCAGGGAAAATGATATTTTCTGAAAATGTCGGGGAAAAAATTTATTTGTCAGGGAAAATCTTTGAAATACAAAATAAAGTCACTGTTTTCTCTGAAAAAGCCTGTATTTCATGATGATGTTAAGGGAGAAAAGTATCTAAATCCTCAAAAACGAGGGGGTAAATTTTTTGCGTGCACGCGATACACAAAACCCCTGTCGTTAGATGATGACCACTCACTAAGTGGAAAATAACTTTAAAAAGAGTGCATATTTTTTCATAGTTTGCGGGCATTCAAAAACATAGGGTTTATGTCGCGATTGTCCGGGAAATTTGATATAACGTCAGGGAAATGTCAGGGAAAAGTCAGGGAATTTGAATCTACCTTGTCGGTAGCAACCCTGGAAATAACTTTCATTTTCCCTACATTTAAATACATTTAAGGTGACATCAACCTGATGATTTTTATAAGAAAGGGGTGACTTTTTTATATGGGTCCTTTACAAGAGGTTTCTTTGAATTCAATGACTTGTCAGACTGGTTCATGACTTGTACTAATCACATAAAAGCTCTTCCCTCCACATCTCAACACTTTTCATGTATGGTGTGTTTCTCGTCATCCAACCTTCCCGATGGCAGAACATGGCCAAACGAACATTGGGGGGGGGGGGATAACATTGTTTAGTGCAATGGTTTTTAAGAGGGGTAGGCCTATTATACACAGCCCAGACATTTCAATATGTCCATGTATTACCCCCTCCCTGTCGCGGGAATACATTCCGTGTGTGACACACGAAGGACTCTTTTATTTATTAATTTTATAGGCCTACTTGATAAGCATTAGGCTTTATTTGTTAGACATGGTTGTATCTGCGAGCACGTGGCGGCACGTGGCACACAGCTCAGGTTTTCCACATGTTAGTACAAGAAATATGTGAAATGGTTTGGCACTTCCGGCAGAAAGCATGAAATTTGGTATACAGGGGTTTTAAGACGTGCTGAACCCGATTCTAAGAGGATACATTCATTTTTATTAATGTGACTACATGTAAAACTACATTGAAAAAATAAAGTAAAAAATTTACTTTTAATTCTTTAAAAATATATATTAATTATTTTAGAATGGAATAAAATTCAAAGATAATCCTAATGATAGAAACCAATATACATGTATTTATCGCATGTGAAAAAGTAGTGTTCAGATGGATGGCTATGCATAATAAGGTGGTAATTTGCATATATTCATTACTGCTTTCTACTAACCAAAAAAGTCATCTGGTCGAACCTGTTTTGCATAATAGGTCAACAAACCCTCATCACAATAACACATCCTATAATTGGTTGTTTAAACCTTTCCATATGACATACATCATAAACTAACACTCCCAATGGCATAATTTATTCCATTTAATCCTCAACCATTGTCCTTAATGCATGTACTTACTTAGCACTTTTTACAGAAAGACAGGATGGGGGTCATGTAAATGGAAACATGTATGTCATATATATTACTGGTTATTTGGTAGATATGCGTTGCATACTCTCTAGGGCAGAGTAAGGCAGAGCAGAGTAATGTATAATAGAACCAGGCAGAGTAAGGCAGGACAAAGCAGAGCAGAGTAATGTAGAGGAGGGCAGGGCAGATCAAGGCAGAACACAGTAATGTAGAGTAGAACAAGGTAGGGCAGGACAGGGTAAAGCAGAGCTGAGTAATGTAAAGCAGAAAAGGGCAGAGCAAGGCAGAGAAGTGTAATGTAAAGCAGGGCAGAGCAACAGTGAGCAAAGGCAGAGCAGAGTAATGTAGAATAGAGCCAGGCAGAGTAGGGCAGAGCAATGCAGAGCAGCAAAGTAATGTAGAGTAGAGCAGGGTAGAACAAGGCAGAGTAATGAAGGGTAAGGCAGAGGAAGGCAAAGCAAAGTAATATAAAGAAGAGCAGGGCAGTGCAAGGCAGAGTGATGCAGGGTAAGGCAATTTAAGGTAGAGTAAAGCAGAGCATAGTCATGTTGAATAGAGCCAGGCAGAGTAAGGCAGAATAAGGCAGAGTGGAGTAAAATGGAGTAGATCAGAGGAGAGTAAGGCAGGACAAGGTCGGGTGTGGCAAAGCAGGGTATTACAGTACTTTGGAGTGCACCGGAAGGCTGTTGGGGCAAGGATCCTCTTTTATTAGAGTCTACCTCTTGGAATCTACCTCAGGGCCTACCATCTACCCCCTAGGGCATCTACCCCTAGGATATCTACCCCCTAGGATTTTTACCCCTTAGGGCATCTGCCCCTTGGACCTAACCCCCTCAGGCCTTTTACCCCCTAGGACTTCTACCCCTTAGGACATCCACTCCCACCCCCTCCACATAATATGACTCAATCATATGAGTAGTATAGTATGTATCGGAACGGGACTATGGTTAACTACTGTTTATTACTCAATCGACATGCAGCCAATCAGAGGCCTCCATTTGGTCACGTGACCGGAAGTGACCTACTTAGGGGATTAGTGGTGACGTCACGTGACCTAGTTAGCCAATCAGAGGCCGCCATTTGGTCACGTGACCGGAAGTGACGTCATATGACCTACTTATGGACCGGAAGTGACGTCATATGACCTACTTAGGGGACCGGAAGTGACGTCATATGACCTAATTTAGGATCACGTGACCGGAAGTGACCTGATGAGTCACGTGACCGGAAGTGACGTCACATGACCTAATGGCCAACCGGAAGTGAGTGACCTCATTGAGGATCACGTGACCGGAAGTGACCTGATTGATCACGTGACCGGAAGAAGAAGAAGAAGAAGAAGTGACGTCACGCGACTTAATGAAGAGATGAGCGTCTTTAAGGGGTCACGCGCTTTTAAAATGTGATATATATTTTTTTTGGAGGAGGAGGAGGAGGAGGAGGAGGAGGAGGAGGAGGAGGAGAAGGAGAGGAGGAGGAGGAGGAGGAGGCGAGTCTCTTATTTTTTTCGGTAAACCAATAAAAAACACTACGATATAAGTTTGTTTTTTCATTTTTATTGTTTTACGAGCGACTGGAAGTGACTTATTGAACTAGGTAGAAGCGTTCTTTAGAGTGTATAAGGGGGGAGGGGAGGGGAGGGGGGGAGGGGGGGAGGGGGGGAGGGGGGCCCCTTTAAGATGCATGGGGAGGGGGGCGCTTTTAGGATGCATGGGGAGGGTGGGGGGGAGGGAGGGGAGGGGAGGGGAGGGGGGAGGGGGGCACTCTAGGGGGGGGGGCGCTCTAAGGGGCGTTTGTCTCTTTTAAGAAAAAAAGAAAAGAAAAGATTTTAATCGAGAGACACGCTTCTTCCTCTCGAGAGGAAGAAGCGTGTCTCTTCATTTTTTTTTGTTTATCACATGCCTCGATGAGGCGATCAGCTGCGACTGGAGGAAGTGACACTTTAAGAGGACACGCGACTTAATTGTTATAATTTTTTTTTTTTACTTACTAATAAAGAAGACGTATGAAAATAAAACACAACAATTCACATGTCCGTCGTTCTCGTTGTTTCTTGCTTGATAAAGTCAAGTAATATCGCGATGCCGAGGTCAAACTTTCCCATGTCCTCAGTCAACACTCGAAGGAGTTCAAAAGGCGTACTGCCGGCACCGTCAGCTTCAGCTTGCCACATTTTCAACACTCGGAAGGCCCACTCAGCGGGACTTCCTCCGTATTCGCATTCTTCAGCGATCTTATCTAACCTCTCAGGCGACAATTTTAAATGGTCCCCCACCTCTTTCCACCTGCTACCTAGGCGTCTGCCGAGGGCGCCCAAGTGCTTATGCATCGCGCGCGAGTCAGGGTTTTCGAAATCCAACCCCTGTCTGTGGAGAAGGGACATCCACTGAGCCAACAGTTCCACTCGTCTAATGCGGGTGAAGACGCGACCGAGCTCTCCCCATCTATGACGATGCGGGGTTTCACCCCACCAGACTCGGAACATCGCCGTACACAGCTCCTCCGGTGTCTTGACACTGCGCTCTACTAGAGCATCCATACGGGCGGCGGTAACTTTTGAGCTACTGCCCAACTCTCTCCAAGATCCGCTCAACTCTTTACCTAGTTGACGAAGCAAGGCGTCGCTATATGCTAAGCGCCGCTGTCCTACCTCTCTGTTCTCCCCATCGGTCTGCCCCGCGCGTCGTCAAGCCGCATTAACTTTTTTTCAGGTGGACAAGGCGGTGAAGGCGAGCTTGAAAGTGGAATAGCTTGAGCCATCTCGTCTCGTCTTGGCGGCGGCGGCGGCGGTGGTGGCGGTGGTGGTGGTAGTAGACGTTACTGTGGTCAGAGGCGATATGGTTTTTTTCCAACAGAAATCAGAGCTTTTATACAGAGGGAGTTTAATCCTATTTCCAACAGCACTCCAGCTGTCTAGCGACCTGTCCGCATGACGCTTTTTCAGCCGCTCCGCTCCTTAAGAGCTTAGATGACGAGGGGTATGTCATCGCTATCGGTGGAGACCAGCTGAAAATGGTGTTTTTTCCATAGCCTTACCTCCTACCCCCTACCTGAGGCCGCCTCTCTCTCCCTCTGACATTCATTGTAACAGGTGAAAATCGGATTTTTTCATGCACAGCCTTAGTCAGCTGTCACCCCTATTGAACTAGCCGGCCGCCGCCGGCCGGCCCGGTCTACTCACCACGGCAGGAGGCGGTGATTTTTTTTGTTCTTACACTTAAGTCGCTCACCACATGCACACGCCTCTACTCACAGACAGACACGTTCGTCTTAGGGGGTCCTGCTTCACGCCACACGCCTCCTTTTTTTTTATACACACTCTAAGCTCATCACCGTTAATCCTTTATACAGCTAATGCGTGTTGAATTGCTGAACAGGGTGGTAAGTAGCTTAATTAGCTCATGACAGTGGATCCCTCAAAAAAGAAGGGAAAGGGATCCAGCTGAAAACGTCATGCCTTATGACTTTTGTTTCTCTTTGTGAATGGCCGCCGGTCAGTCGGCGGCAGCAACCGCTTAATCCTTTATACAGCTAATGTGCGTTGAATTGCTGAACAGGGTGGTAAGTAGCTTAGCTCATGACAGTCGATCTCTCAAAAGGGGGGAAAGGGATCCAGCTGAAAACGTCATGCCTTATGTCTTTTGTTTCTCTTTGTGAATGGCCGCCGGCCAGCCGGCGGCAGCTGAACAGGGGCAGTAAGTAGCTTAGCTCTAGAAGCGAGAAGGCGTATATAAGGGGCCTGGAAACCCCCATTCACTCACTCAGTCTTTTGCTGCTCTCTACAGTCACCACCATGAGCAAAAGACAACACCTAGCGCCGTCCAAGGATCTAAGCAAGTTCAAGAACAAGAAGACTACGCGGAACAGTGCTCGTTTAGCGTCAGTGCCTCCTCTTGCTACTGAAAATGAGACTACCGCCGCATCCGCTTGGTCTTATCACCCTCCCGCTGTAGCAAGCGCTCGCAGCAGTAGTAGTAGTAGTAGTAGTAGTAGTAGTAGTGGTAGTAGTACTACTGGTAGTAGTCGTCGTGCTAGCGACCTTGTTACACTCGCGACGGTACACGTTGCTGCTAAGCGCGCTGCCGCTGCTACTGCTGCCCCGCCTGCTGCTGCTGCTGCTGCTGGTGATCCTCGTGCTGCGGCTGCTGCTGCTGCTGCTGCGCCTGCTACTGCTGCGCCTGCAACTGCTGCGCCTGCTGAGGCTGCTGCGCCTGCTACTGTTGCGCCTGCTGCTGCTGCTGCTGCTGCTGCTTCTGCTGCAGCTGCTGCTACCGCTACTACTACTGACGACAACGCTCCTGGCACAGCGCAGTACTGGCAACCGGGTTTTTACCTCCCCACTACTGTTGCTGATTTTGATGACCTGCCGCACGTTGCACAGCCCCTCTCCACCACTACATCGACCGACGCCCTCGACGCCGCTCGCGCTGAGAGTTACAGCTATTCGGACACTCAGCCCCTAAACCAAGAAGAAGAGGAGGAGGAGGAGGAGGAGGAGGAGGAGGAGGAGGAGGAGCAGCAGCAACAGGGTGAGACAGAGAACGACGCTGACGTCGAGGCGTACGAAGAACCCGAAGGGAAAGGGGCGGACGGTACGTTTTTTCGGCTCCCCTCTTCCACAGCTTTCGACCTCACTTCCACTGGTAGCGCGTCCGGTCCGTGGCGACTGCCCTCACCGCCACCTTACGAGGGCGGCGGCGCTTCATCTTCTACCGCTACACTCAGCACCGACGGCGTGTGGCTGCTCTGTTCCAACAACGAGGCCTCGGATACCACCAGCGCTGACGCTGCTCCTGTTATCGGTTCTGCTGCTGATTCAGCTCACGCTGATGGTGTTACTCTTCTTGCGGGTCTGAAACGTTCTAAGGTGAGTTCCAGAACAACAAGGCCTACTAAGAACAGAAAAATACAAGAAAAAGAACGAGATGGACCAGAAGAAGCAGAGAAAACCTCCCGTCCTCTCGGGTTAGAGTTCTGCTTAGACGGGACTTTGACGCTGGAGATCTGGGAGGACGTGGCTAGACTGTCTAGGAGGCCGCGCTACACAAAAGACGGCCAGGTGAAAGAGGCGTCTCTGACCAGAAGCAAGCGAGTGCACTTCACTGCCGACGCGCTGCGCGAGCTAATAGCGCGCATCGCCGATATCCGCGCAGTGGTGCGCATACGCGACACAGCGTCCGCGCAAGGAAGACCTAATCACACCCCCTGGTTCGCAGTGCTGGATGAGGAGGGCGAAGTGTACGCAGCTGTGAGCTACTACAGCGGTAAGAACCTCATCCACGTGCGCAAGTACGAAGGTCCTGACAAAAAACCCACACAGCAGGGGGTGACGCTGTCCGCCAGAGCGCTCAAAGAGTTGGATGACAAAACAGAGATTATTCTCAAATTTCTCGGTATAGATTTGGAATGAGAGACGCTCAACGCTCACGCGCGCACACACACAGCGTTTGACGTACGCTGTATGAGACAGACAGACGGATACACAGACAGCAGACAGATAGATAGATAGACAGATAGATTGATAGATAGATAGACAGATAGATTGATAGATAGATAGATAGTTAGACGGCTAAGTAGTTGGTAACTGAGTGAAAAAACAAAAAAAAAACAAAAAAAAACATGACGCAGTACGTCTGCGAAAAGTGTTTCAAAATTTTTAAAAGACCGTACAACCACGAGAGACACATAGAAAAATGTAGAGTAATACCTAAGTTTTGCCCTCTATGCGGCGAAGGCTATTGCCGAAAGATCGCCTGTCGACGCGAATCTCTGGACGGGGTGACCATCCCTCCGCGCATATGTGCTGTACCGAACGGTGAGGAAACGTTCACGGCGAATTGGCCTGCGATACAAACGGGCGTCAGGATGCACGGGACTCGCGTGAGTGTAACAAACTTCAGGCTACCAACCGGCGAGTTGAGTGACGCTGTAGATACTATGCGTCGCATTCACTTGACACAAAGATTCAGATACAAAGTGGGTTTCTCGGTAGGCTTACTCTTACAACACAGAGAAGACAAGAGCAAACTGCGCTACTTTCACGCCTCCCAGAACAACGCAACTCTCATACAACCGCTCCCTACTATAACTAATTCAGAAACTTTGGAAGAGCTCCTCTCAAAGATGGAAAACACCGTCGCTTGCGAGGAAGTACGGAAACTTTGCGACGCTGACACCAAGTGGCACGTTCTTTTTCCTACCAATTTGAACATTTGCGTTTACATGGGACCGGGGGAATTTCCCATAGGCGGTAGGATCACTCAGGCCGGTCGAGTTGGAAAGAGAAGCGGCGTGTTAGATTGTCCCAACAAGGACAACCTCTGCGTCTTCCGCTGCATTTCCTTTCACTTATACAACACCAGCAAGCGCGCTTCAGATTTGTTACGTCAGTTCTGTCCCGCTGCCACACCTGAATCCTTTCCGGGTTTGAACATCCGCGACTTACCCGCGTTAGAGAATTTGTTTGACGTACAAATAGCGGTTTACACCGCGTCGCGTCAGGTGCCGGGGCGGAAGTTGAGAAGACGTGTTACTCTGATCAGACCGCCTTCCAGAACTCTGGCCGCCCGAGGTAAAGTCAACCTACACCTGACGGCGAAAGGCGGTTTGCACGTCTCTCTCGTCACGGACTTCAACGCGTACGCGGGCATATACGAATGTTGCAAGTGTAAGGCGGCGTTCACCACCAAGTTCTTGCTGAAGGACACAGGAACCAGCTTTCCTCTTGCCGACAAGTCAAGTTGCGCTACGTAGGTGGCATCTACCAAAATTCGAGAACGATTTTCGAAGCGCTAGCAGACTTCTCCATTTTTCCCCCCGACGGACATTCCGGAATCTACCCTTACAAGATCGCCTTCGATTTCGAGGCTTTCTTCAGACCGTGCACAGAACCGTCGCAGAACACGTGTCCCTGCTGTGGGATCACGTCCCTTTGTCGGCTAGCGTCGCATCCGACTTTCCGGGGTGGGAGGGGCCAGTCTGCTTCGTCAGAGAATCCGACGCAGATTCCGACCCCTTGTTGGACCGAGTTTTAAATCACATAAACGAGAACGCCAAAGTCATCGGGGAAGCTGTGCTAGAACTTTACCGACCGACGTTAGCGAAGTTAGATGCGGCGATAGGTGAAGCTCTCCTGCTGGAGGAGGCGACATTCACTCCTTCTCCAGGCGGCTTCGCTGCGGCTCAGACCAGACACCCGTTAGTTCAACTGAAGAAGCGTCTTCTGAGATACATCCGTCAAGCTCCAGTCGTGGGCTTCAACTCGGGGCGTTACGACTTGAACCTGATCAAAATACGCCTTCACTCGTTCTTTGCCTCCGGAGACCGAAGAAACCAAGAATTCAGCGTTCAGAATTTGGCGGTTTACACACAGCACACGGTTTTCTTGGACGTAGTCAACTATTTGGCACCCGGTTACAACTACGCGACCTATTTGCGAGCTTTCACCAGGAACGAAGAGAAAGGTCACTTTCCTTACGAATGGATGACGTCTACCAGGAAACTGGGAAACAGAACACTGCCACCGAGATCGGCTTTTGACAGCGAACTGACGGGCGTCAAAATGTCCGAATCCGACTACGCCGCATGTCAGAAAGTTTGGTCCGACGAGAAGATGCAAACTATGGGAGATTACTTGATCCACTACAACAACAAAGACGTCAAACCTTTCATAGAAGCTCTAAAAAATCACGCTAAATTTTTCCAAGATCGCGGCATTGACATGTTGAAAGACGGGGTTTCTCTCGCCGGTTTGACTTTACGGTTCCTCTTCCAAAACCTAGAAGACGCGTTCACAACGTTCCCCCAGTTCGACGCCGTCCTCCACGCTCTGATCAAAGAAAATCTAGTCGGCGGTCCTTCCATCATCTTCCATAGATTTCAAGAGAAGGGCACCACGCGGATAAGGGAGCACAAGTACGGCGAAGAAGCGAGACCGTGCCAACACATCCTAGGACTAGACGCTAACTCTCTGTACTTGCGCTGCATGAGCGAAGCGCACTGCATGGGCTATTACGCGGTGAGACGACCTGAGACCGAGTTCAAGCCCGAAATTAGGCAAAGAAACTCTCACAGCGCTTTGGAGTGGTTACGCTTCGTAGAGCACGACCGCGACGTGAAACTGCGCCACGCTTTGAACGGCGGCGAGATGGTTGTAGGCTGTCGAAGAATTCGCGTGGACGGGTTTCACGCGGCCTCTAATACGGTTTTCCAGTTTCACGGGTGTTGGTTCCACGCTCACGAGTGCATACCGTTGCACCGATATCAGTGCGCTTCACTGAGGGAGGAGAGACGCGACAGAACGACTAGAGTAAGCGCTTACTTGAAAGCGCTAGGTCACAAGCTGGTCGTCGTGTGGGAGTGCGAATGGAGAGAGATGAAGCGTCGAGATGAGCGGGTTAAGGCCTCCCAACAACGCTGGAAGGTTGACGCTTTGAAAGTCTCGAAACGCGATGAGCGAGAGCGACATCCTTTCCGCTGTGAAAGACGGGAAAATGTTCGGTTTAGTTCAAGTGGACATCACTACGCCGCCTCACCTACGAGACTACTTCGAAGAAATGACCCCCGTTTTCAAGAACGCGGCCGTTTCAAAATCGGACATAGGACCTCACATGTCAGACTTTGCGCAGGAAGAAAAGCTGTTGAACACGCCTCAGAGATGTCTGATAGGGAGTTACCACGGAAAAAATATTCTCTTGGGAACGCCGCTTCTCAAGTGGTATTTAGAGCACGGTTTGATAGTCACCAAAGTGCAGCTGGTCGTAGAATACCTACCTAAACGCTCCTTTGCGGGTTTCGCGGACGAAGTAACGGCGGCGCGAAGACGTGGCGACGTGAACGAGAACGAGAAAATTCTGTCAGACTGTTACAAGTTAATGGGAAACGCCACGTACGGTAAAACAATCTGCAACAAAGAAAAACACACGGCAGTGAGATACACTGACAGTCGGAAGTTCGAACTATTGGCCAATTCGTGGCGCTTCAAAAAGGCGTCCGAGTTGAGTTCTGATCTGTTTGAAGTCGAACTACAACCGAAAACAGTCAAGAACAACCTCCCTATTCAAATAGGGTTCATGGTATACCAGTACGCGAAGTTGAAAATGTTAGAGTTCACATACGACTTCTTGGATAGATTCGTCGATCGGCGCGATTATGCCCTTTGTCAAATGGACACTGACAGTCTTTACATGGCTCTCAGCGGTGACACGTTGGATGACCTAGTCAAACCTCGCCTGAGAGAGACGTACTTCAGAGAGAAACGAAAGTGGATTCCGACAGCGGTGTGCGACGATCACTTAGAGCTTTTCGTGAAGACAAAAACGGAAAGAGTGCGAGAATGGTGTCCGCCGCCCGGCGGATGTTGTGAGAGACGGTACCTTCACGATCTGAGAACTTCGGGGCTTATGAAAGCGGAGTGGGAAGGTGACGGGATCCTAAGTCTCAACCCTAAGACTTACATTTGCTACGATCGAGTCAGCGGCACCGGTGAAAGAAAATCCAAAAAATGGAGTGCAAAAGGCGTACAGAAGAAACAAAACCCTAAGGAACCAGACGACTTCTTGGATGTTCTTCGCCAACGAAAAACTCTCATTGCTGTAAATAGAAATTTCAAAGTGGTGCGAAACAAAATGGTCACCTACACCATAGAGAAAGACGGCGTGCGCTACTTGTATTATAAGCGTCGCGTGCATTCTGACGGTGTGACAACGAGTCCTTTAGAGATATGAAAAAAAAAAATAAGCGTGTTATTGATTGATTGAGTGCATCTTTTCAAAAATAGAGTGTTTATCAAGATTGAAAAAAAAAGAAATAAAAAAATAAAATAAATTATTGTTGTGTTTTTATTTTCATACATCTTCTTTTACTAGTAAGTCGCGCAGTCTCTTAAAGCGTCACTCATGTGACGACGTCGCTTCCAGTCACGTGATCCTAAACAAAAAAATGAAGAGACACGCTTCTTCCTCTCGAGAGGAAGAAGCGTGTCTCTCGATTAAAATCTTTTCTTTTCTTTTTTTCTTAAAAGAGACAAACGCCCCTTAGAGCGCCCCCCCCCTAGAGTGCCCCCCTCCCCCATCATATGACGTCACTTCCGGTCCCCTAAGTAGGTCATATGACGTCACTTCCGGTCCATAAGTAGGTCATATGACGTCACTTCCGGTCACGTGACCAAATGGCGGCCTCTGATTGGCTAACTAGGTCACGTGACGTCACCACTAATCCCCTAAGTAGGTCACTTCCGGTCACGTGACCAAATGGAGGCCTCTGATTGGCTGCATGTCGATTGAGTAATAAACAGTAGTTAACCATAGTCCCGTTCCGATACATACTATACTACTCATATGGTCAAGTGCAGGGGGTTGATGTCCCCAGGTATAAGTCCTAGAGGGTAAAGGGGGTAGATGTCCCAGGGGGTAGATGTCCCATGGGGTAGATGTCTAGAGGTAGGTGTCCAAGGGGGTGGATGTCCTAGGGGGTAGAAGTTGTAATGGGGTAAACATCCAGGGGATAGATGTCCAAGGGGATAAAAGTCCTAGGGGGTAGATGTCCTAGGGGGTACCGTAAAACCTCGCGTATAAGCTGTGGCTAGTACGCGAGTCAGATCGGCGGTGCTGCTTAAAGCAGAATCCGTTATTGGCTCACTCTCACCAAACCAGTGCAACTAAAAAAGTGACGTACATGATCGGTGGACGTACATGATCGGTGGACGTACATGATCGGTGACGTACATGATCGGTGACGTACATGATCGGTGACATACATGATCGGTGACGTACATGATCGGTGATCTATTGACTGCCCCACCCTTTCTGAAGATGATAAAACATAAATAAACCTTACCAAGGTGTACATACGATGTGTCTCTTGAAATGTAATATGTTAGCAATGTATAGATGCGACTATTAAGGTCATTTTTCATGGCATTTTAATACCGATCATGTACGTCATGTGACGTACATGATCGGTGACGTACATGATCGGTGATTTATTGACTGCCCTACCCTTTATGAACATGATAAAACATGAATAAACCTTACCAACGTGTACATATGATGTGTGTATTGAAATGTTATGTGTTAGAAATGTATAGATGCGACTATTAAAATCATTTTACATGACATTTCGATCCCGATCATGTACGTCATGTGACGTACATGATCGGCCATTATTTATTGACTGTCTTAATTACCCTTTCTGACCATATATAAAACATAAATCAATCATAGCAAGGTGTACATATGTTGTAGGTCTAAATATGTATAATCATAGACATGTGAAGCAGTGGGTAATGAGGAAATGTTACATGACATTCCAAGCCGATCATGTACGTCATGTGACGTACATGATCGGTTACACATTGAGCCCCCCCCCCTCCGGCCCCTATAAATATTTTGGGAGGTTTTTTTTCTAATAAACTCCCCAAAGATACATTACAGCCTGTAGGTATGGTTGGGAGAGTTAAACATCGTAGTGCAGGGGGTAAAAGATGGGTTTTGTACTCTGCCGATCATGTACGTCTGCCGATCATGTACGTCCGCCGATCATGTACATCACTTTTTTAGTTGCACTGATTTGGTGAGAGTGAGCCAATATTATGGTACAGTACTAAATGTCCCCATACTCAGATCTCTGGTGCGGCTTATAGCATCGGCACAAACTCGGGGTGCGGCTTATACGCGAGTTAGGCTTATACGTGAGGTTTTACGGTAGATGTCTCAGGGGCTAGATGTTCAGGGGGTTGATGTCCAGGGGTAGGTGTCCCGGGGGGTGGATGCCCCAGGGGCTAGGTGTCCAAAGGGTGGAATTCCAGGGAAAAGATGTCTGAGGGGATAAAAGTTCTAGGGGGTAGATGTCCAGGGGGTAGATGTCCAGGGGCCAGATGTCCAGGGGTAGATGTCCAAGGGTAGGTGTCCTAGCATAAGAGGTAGATGAGGATGGGGCATAATATGCCTAGCACACTATGACTTTATCCAGTCAACTTCTGTACATCCTAGTCCCGACGCCTAGAGATCCACAATTACATGATCAGAATTTGGACAAAAGCACATGCTAATTTTGATTAAACTTGAGAATCCATGTGCTCTATGATGTAAGCATGCTCAACATTAACACACAATCTAATGCACAGGGAAATCTGTAAAGGTGATTTAGATGAATAAGATTAGTGTGATCCAAATATAGTCACTCTCACTAATATGTGGCTAAGTTGTATAGTTCCCTGACTATGGGAGCCAAAATATGGTGGTATACTCACTACTGACTATGGGTATTATCATTAAGAGACAGCCACACAGACAGGGACACATCTAGACACATAGACAGACACACAGACAAACAGGCAGACACACAAAGAGACAGAGTAGATAACCATGCTAGTGTTTTCTTATACATGTTAGTGTTTTCTTATACATCTATTGATGTTTAGTGGATTTCTGACCTTTGACCTTGATTTTGACCTTGATCATGTCTGGATAGCATAATACAGATAGCAGATTTGGAATCAGCATTATCATATTACCCTAGTTCACCCCTATTATAAGATGAAAGCCCTTCTAATTAACATGTGTGTTATTTTATTGGTTTATTCCTCATTTTCATACTTTTTGAGTTTAATGTACATTTTCATGTGGAAAT
Source organism: Harmothoe impar (assembly GCA_947462335.1). NCBI lineage: Eukaryota > Metazoa > Annelida > Polychaeta > Phyllodocida > Polynoidae > Harmothoe > Harmothoe impar. The sequence continues at coordinate 53,088,481 of OX381713.1, read as the reverse complement.
ACTTTTCAAAAATCATGTATCCTCTTTGATATGGGTTCAGTATTATGTAAAGACCCTGTGTGCAACTTTTCACGTTTTCTGCCAGAGGTGCCAAATACCTGCTGAAATTGTTACATATTTACTCTACTATGTTAACCATGCTCTGTAGCATATATTTTTACATATTATCATTGTACATCATTTGTATACATGTATGGCTAAGTCAGCCTGTTCCGTTTATAATGGTTATTAATTTAGAATAATATGATAGGTCGTAATAATAGTATTACTAATGTAAATTGTACTTACATATGCCGGCTGCCTCCTGATATACTATTCCCGGGATAAGAACTATTAAAGATCACGGGGGGGGGGGGTACTCACTCGATGACAGTAAGTAACCACCGACTGCCAAACTACTGCCCGTCTAAAAACAGGGGCAGCAAAACGACCGCCCCTCATAACTGCAGGTGACCGCCCTCTGGTTCTTTACGGATCAACCACCGCCCCTGTTATTTCAGGGACCCCTGAAATATAACCTTTATTTCCTGATGCAAATAGCAGAGTAGACATGGATGATCATTGTTAGGCTATTGTTATATTTTACCATTTACACCCTAATAATTGCCCCTCCTCTAGAGTAACTGCCCCCTATTTTTGTGGGCGCCAAGAATCACCACCCCCTAATTTTGAGATCCACCGCTACTGCTTCCGTGGGACAATTTGGAGGTGGGTAGTCATTTCAGATCTGAGTACCCCCCCCCCCCCCCCCGTGACTAAGACTCTACCATACAAAGAGATGGGAGTGTCTTGGGGGGGGGAGGGCTGCGGTTTCTATCAGGAGTGCGCACCAATCCGTCTCGCTTCGGTGCCAATTAAACTTTAAAGGAAAAACTCAGGATCATTATTAGTTTGATATATAAAACTAGAAAATGCAAAGACATATCTATGTCACGGTAGGGAACAGAATTGGAAAATAGTGTATGTTCACATTATCAATCATGCCAAGGCTTTCCACCCTTTCTTTTCTTATTAGTCTAGCTCAGGACAGCCTATGGCTTACCGACAAAGGGACAAAGTCTATATCTTTTGTTACGCTGTATAGGTTAAAGGCCCAACGCCCCTATAAATACGGCTGAGTACCTGTCCCGACTGCGCTCTGACTGTTACTGGACGTGCAGTAAGAACTGCGGGTTTAAGAGGCAGCTGCACCATTTGCGACCCCTCCCCTCCCCCCACGCACACACACACAACACAGACAATCCCCCTCCCCTCCCAGCAGGCGTTGAATGACTCTTCCGGAACCTCAGTACAGACCACTACGCCCATAAGAGATCCCAGACCTATCCTATTTTCAAGAGGAGATTAGATTAACACGCTTGTGTCAGGTCCACACTCATAAACGTGAGCGTCACTGTCGCCAAGAGCACTCTCGCCTGAAAGTTGGGCACTGTTTGACTTTCAGGTGAGAGTGCTGTAGTGAATAGCATTCATCAGATACTATTTTAGCAGTTGTACGTGTTATCATAGAAACTCCAGTATTATGTAATTAGCGATTCAAGTATAGAACATAAATCTATTCAATACTAGTGGAGAGAGGGAGTATAATCTAGCCTTCCCGTGAGACATGAGGAGGATCAATCAGGTGGGAGATTATTTAGCATGTTTAGTCTAAGATGTCATTGTCCTACATTGTGTATGTCGATGTCATTGTGCATGATCACTTGGCATAATTGAACATTGGGTACACTGTTTCTCACCCTCAACCAGCCAAAAGTCTAAATCTCTACCACAAACCCACCTTTCCTAGCACACTTATGGACGACAGAAAAATGAAATGATATCTACGCCTCCCCCATGAAATGTATATTCCACACACACACAAAGAGTGTCCCCAACGCTTTCTCCTCTAATTCCTGACTATATAGCCTTGGTTAGTTCTTAGTTAGAGCATTGTAGAAGACAGCTACACATGTGCAGGGAAGTCTAACAGCAGTGTGTCAGTGGGTAGATTGAACTATAATGTCAACAAAATTAAGCACGCTTGTCCCCTCATGCGGACATACATCCACAACTAAGCCTATGGTATACCATAGGCATAGGCTACTGTGGTTTACACGCACGTGCACCTATTATTATGATATATACCTGTCTCTCCAAAATACTGCCGGCTTAAAGATTCCTGAACTGGCAGCCGCTTCCATCACCAAGCACTCTCCGTTCCTTGTGGTATCCTTGCGTTGCAATAGTTGCACTATGTATGGTATACACCAGACCAGTCATTTGAAAGGGGGGGGGGGGCACGTGGGGGGATTTCCTGATAAAGAGTAGAACATCCACGACCCCCCCCTCCCCCCACCCATGAGAATTTGTGTTTCTAAGAAAGCTCTTAAAACTAAAAGGTTGAACCTTGTGGTCAAATAACTAGCCATAAATTATCTATACTTTCGAATCATACCCCACCCTTTTGTCTCCCACCCATGACGCCGTGTTAATTGTGACCTCTCTATACCCCACACACATGCAATAAGTGTCCCGCCCTTTCTGTCTAAAGCATGGTGCAATAACCTTAGATCCATCATCAGAAATACATCTGATGTCACTATGCTCCTCATCAATAGCGATACAAATGGCCTATACAGTAGACTTGATTTAATGCTATACTATGATTTGTAGAAAATATGGTATACTGAGTTTGAAATGACACAATAAAATGAGTGAGGTAGCCCATCCCAGCTTTACATGGGATTGGTTGATTCTGCTATTGCCATACACTAGATGGCTGCACACACTTGCTTCTTGCTGGTTCCACCAACGACTCCCAGGGGGAGATACTGCATTCATGGCCTCTTCATGTCTATCGGACATAAATAGTTCCCCTCTATCACTGTCTATGTTTCTACAAAGACAGACATTTTCAATGTTTGTTTACCTCAATTTCAACCTGAGCCAAATCAAATAAGCCCTCGTACAAAGAAAAAACAATTCTTCTAATAGCAACTTTTGTTGCAATCAAATAGGAACCAGAACACGCTTGAGCTCTTATGGGTGATTCCAATATTCCAATATCCCAATATTTTACAATAAAGGCCAACCCTAATGGAAATTGATCAGTTGGCTGCCAGAGGGTGCAAATTATAAATGTCCCTAATGCATTCATTTTCTAATAGCTCAGAAGAACTACTGTATACAAGCTAAATCAGTAATTACATCGCGGAAATTTTTCTCACAGGACTCAATGCTGGCGGTGAAGATGGCTGATGCCGATGAAGCCTTCAGGGGAATTCTGCTAGATAATATTAATAGGAATTTCATTTCCTAGGATACAGAAACACTGGAATAATAATAATCATATATCAGGCCTCTTTAGGAAAAAAACACAATCATTGTTCTTAAAGTTAGTATCCCAACTGGTAAGATTACGAATTTCTGTTTTGATCATGTTGATATAAAAGGGGGTTATGCTAAGAATGCCATGTGACAATATTGAACCTCTAGCTACTTTATTTCTATGAGAAAATAAGCAGATACAGGATCTATAGACTTCCTGCTGGTCAGTGAATAATCCAGATAATACCCAATCCCCTCTGACCACTCACAACAGTTTATGTAACACAAGGATAATACATTAGGAATTATGTGCAGTGCATCATGCAGAGATAGGGTGCAGAGAATAATCATAGCAAATACTCAAACATGATGCCTCTCTGCCCAGAGCAATTAATTTGGACCAAATACATCCAAATTCATGGCTGTGTCTCACGACCTTGGGACAATGTTTTTGTCTCTGATCGGGTGCCGTCTCTGACCGGCTGCCATCTCTGACTGGCTGCCGTCTCTGACCAGGTGTCAGAAAAAGGTGTTTTAAAAAGAGTTATACTCATATATATAAGGATTTGGGAAAACGTTATGGCGGTTGTTATATAATCATAGTTATAATAATAATAAGCCTCCTGCTGTTAGTATTTTGACCTTATCAAGCCAAGCCGGTCAGAGACGGCATCCGGTCAGAGGCGGCACCTGGTCAGAGACGGCATCCGGTCAGAGACAAAAACATTGTCCCAAGGTCGTGAGACATAGCCTCATACTCATGTTTTAATACCTTTATCTATGTGTACTGTTAATACTTCTGTGAGCCCTCAGTCAAGGTATTTGAATGTTCTATTCTCATATATTATAGCAGAGAAATATATGTTTAACATGCAATGTTTTTTCACAAAAGAATATCCTCTACTACAGTAAAGGTCAGCAAAATCCCCATGGAATGCACACTGCATCAGTCATCCCTTGGCTATTCCTATGACTATCAGAGGCTAGCAAGTACAGAAAGGTTCCTGGTGGGCTACTGACTCAGTCCTGCCCCCTGGTAGTTGTAGGTAGAACTAATATGCACAACTGCCTGCTGTCGTTTCCCCACCAGAGAGGTGATAATATGTCTTTGAGAAGTACTTGGTGCAATTGTTGATGTGAAATATGTACCCAGGGCCCAAGAAAATAACATACACACTTAGTTTCCCAAGTAGCAAACATAGTGTGGCCCCATGTGGGGCCACAGTTGGCTCCCGGTGTGGCCCTGAGTGGGCTGCCCAGCTTGGGCCCAGTGGGTTTGGTCACTGGTTTTTGCTGTGGCCCCAGTGCATGGACTAACCAATTTGGGCTTACCTTGGGTTTTGGTCCGGGTTGCCCAATTTGGTCATGTGGCACCACATGCGAAAAATATGGCTTTTAGAGCGATCCAATAATTTCCACCCTCCCCCCAAAAAAGAGGCTGAATCATCCTCTTTCTATCCAGTTCAGAGTTGAGCCATGCAGATTAAATAGATCACATTCATCTGATCTAAGGACACATTGGCCTTGAAGCCCATAGTTCCTACCTGCTTGAAGCAGGTGCCCCATCTTAAGGCAATTCAAAAGTGACAGGAATGAGATCTACGGTTTATTGCTGCTTAGAGAACCTCATTTTGCACATTCAAATGGGAACCTTCATATAATTATTTCCAAAGCTTTAGAAAATTTGTTCATTATTACCTAATCTGCAACTTAGTAATATTTTCTGGTTTCATTGTATTAATGAAAATAGATCCTGCTTTGGGTAAAAGCTCTACATATTGTATAGTAGGGGCCATCTTGTGTCAAGTTCCAGAACTATCACAACAGTCTGCCCTGTCTAACACCCATTTCAGCCCATATCAAGTAACCCACTTTGGAACTAATCTGTGCCCACATTGGGCCACACCGAAATCCAATGACCCAAAGCAATGGCTCAAGACAGGTTCTGATCAGTTTTCCGAATTCTGCCAACCTGTTCGGGCCCTGCCTGAAACCTTGCCACAAGCTCAGGTAAAACCCAGGTACAGAGATCTGCCCAAACAGAAACCGATTGGCTTTTTGTAGGCTTGCTACTAGAGTTAGACATGTTTTAGTAAATGTCCAGATGAAGCACGCCAATACATATATCAACTTTAAGAAAGCAAAGAGACCTATTAAAACTGCTGATGATATATTATTATAGCTAACTTCCTGTGTTATAAAACCGAGTATAAAATAAGTATATATGTTACAGATGAAGTTGTGGAGGTGAATCTCAGACTGGTTTTCTGTGTTATTATTAGTTACATGTATAATTAAACCGGTATATAATTAACAGTATTAACAGTGACTTACCAGACAGCTACAGCAGCATCAGCAATAATTCCTTATATTCTTTTGTACCAGATATTGCAGAAAATAGGACTTGATCACTTGCAGTTTATCGACAATTACCTGGTGTAAGAATAATGAAATATCTCTTGACGTGAAGCTAGCATCTCAATCTCATGTTTATCTAAAGATCATGAGGTTATTTTACAAATCAATCAATAAAGATATCTTGGTATGGAGCTAGACATATATATATAGTTCGTCCCTGCAAAGAAAATCTCAAACGTGTCAAAACTTGAGAATTTTATGTCTTGATAGTTTTTTGGAAATTTTCTTCATATTCCCGTCAGGCACTGCCTGGCCCTGGGGAGAGTCCAGACATAAAAGGGGGAGGGAGGGGTTGTTGAGAGCAGCCACAATTAGGTGTCACCAAAATGCTCTTTTTGTCAGTCATCAACTCTACTTAAACCTTTTCAAGTTGAGCTCTGAGTGCAGCACACATCACGGACTGTGGGCTCCAGTAATCACTGGAAAGAGACCACGTCACTGCTACTTGATTCAAGATGGCCGCTGCTCATCATTTATTCAGAGATGCAAGTACATTATCTTTATAAATACCAAGAATGATGTTTCACATTAAACAGTTAAAATTACAATCCGTTCTAAATACTTTCTTGATGTGTGACATGATTTTAAGTAATACTTACCCAAATAGAGCATTCTTTCCAAACAAATCGGACAAGAACACTGACCCGTCTTCAATCCTCATAAAATGATCATAACATTTTCCAAAGTTCCATGATTCCTGCAATGATGCAGAAAATGTGTTATTACACCAAAACATTACGCTAAAGCTAGTAGAGCATCAAATCTACTGAGCTAAATAAAAGGAAATTACTCAAAATTGATATTCTCTTACAAGTTCTAGTCAAAGCACTCCATGTTGGATGTCATATTAAAACTCATGACACCCTCTGTCACATCTCACATTCCATTTGTGTTCACACAGAATGTACAAGGAGTAGCCATGGTGAGACCTTATTTCAAATTTTAATATTCAGAATCTTTCATTTTTTTGGCAAAAAAACATGTATAAAGAAGTCTGACAGTGAGAGGGTTACAATGATTGAAGTCTTAGGCTTTCCAACGAGATATAAATAGCCAGATATATCTTCTAGTTTTTTGAGAAATAGCTTCATGAATATGGGATGATGTTGCTCTACCCATTAAAAATGTCTTTATTCCCCTATATATAAAACGGCAATATTTCGTTGCTGGTACCCACACCATTGAATCAGTCTGTTTGGGGGTGTTTTTGCCCCTCTGTGACTCTATATTAGGGTCTGACATAGGTGAAACCATGGTTTCCCTGGTAGTTCTACACAAGCCCGATCATACTAGACCAAGAAAATAACTACATATGACATGTTAAATATTTTATTGATTGGAGAAGGAAAGAAGTTCAAATCAGGACGATCTGTGACATCTGGTCAAATACACATGTAATCTTCCCCTGTGAATATACCATACAAATACACACCAAGAGCAACTGTCTAGAACTATCTGATAGAAGAAATATTCATCTGATTTTTTATGCATTTTCAAAATAGATAGATATGTTGATCATTGTATACTGCCAACCAGGGCACACAGGGGGAAAAGGTTATGTCTCCCTCGTTCACTGAAACCCATATATAGTAACAAGGAGTTGTGTATATAGGGCTATTAGGGTATAGAATAGACTAAAAGCTGAGTACACGTTAATTGAAGATCTTAACAAGTTCAAAATCGCGATAAAGAAAAACCATAGGGACTGTTTCATGTAGATCAGAGCCTTATTTTATTTTACCATCTATATATTGTGAACATGCATATTGATATATCACACACTCATCTCATCTCATCAATTTATCGCCTGTAACCATTGACGTTATATATTTCATACACATAATAATGAGAGATATACATATGAAAGACCAGCATGACTGTGAGTCACTACTGCTTCAAGATTCCGGCAAAAGAAAAGGGGTCTTGGAGGGAGAACGGCAATGCGCCGAATCCAATGTTATAACACATTTGTTATAAAGTTGCCCAATAAAACACTTTTTTTTTAAACATCACAAATCATTCAAATGAGGGAGATAACCAAGCTTAATTGATTCTGAGAATTACCTTGATAGGTAAAATAGTTGTTATATAAGAGCTCCTCTAAATATTAAGTCAGGTTCATTTGAAGAAAAAATCGAGTTAGCTTTGAATAAAACACATTTTCTCATCTAGCCTCTTTTGGTTTACCTGTTCCTGTCAAGCACCTCAAGGCTAATTCAATGGTGTGAGTACCAGCGACGAAATATTGCCGTTTTATATATATATGGGGGAACCATATTAATTCAAAGCACTGCTATTAATAACTTCAATGTCATAGACCTAGACAAAGTTATCATAAAGAAACAATTCCGTTTTATCATACTGCTATGTAGCGAGCTTCTTTTTTTTTGGGGGGGGGGGGGGGGGGTTTGGTCCTCAGCTTGGGAAATTGTAGACATGTATGCATTTAAAATTATAGACTGACCAAAGTGTCTCAAACATCTTGGTCATAGCTTTGGATATAGAAATGATGTAATGTTATTTTTTTTCAGTGAAGTAACCCTTGTGAGTCCTTCTATCAATTTAGAATGAAATTCATGTTGCCAAAAACAGTTATGCTTAACCGCAGTACTAAAAAGCCCTTGTGGAGTACCTACCTTTACCTGACCAGCTGCCCATTACACGATGTCAAGCTGCATACTATACAAATAGAAAATATTGATAAATGGCTGGCCATATTGCCCATCCTATACTAGTTAATCAAGTATATCTACCCCTCCCCCTAAAGCAATGGCATTGATTCGAATCGGTCCAACTTTCTATGAAATGGTGGTGTAGAAACAGCAGCTTTTATAGTGGAAATTGAAGATGTTCGCGGTCATGATTCCTGAGAAATAATCATTGATATACTAGTAACACACACCAGCAAAATTGCACTTAACAATAATTAAGGACTACATTTTATTTCAACTTTGTTGCGAATTTACGAGCTCGAGTCAGGGTGCATGGACCTTTTGAACACTTCTCATGTAGTTGTAGTTGCTTTATTGCATACTCGCCCTAGGGAGTGTTCTTCCGAGCACACAATCATGGTTAATTACAAGTTGTCCAAGGTTTATCCTACGATGCTGACTTTTGACTGAATGTTGTGTGTTGCGCCACAGAACCATTGATTGTATACCTTTAAATCTGATATTACGCAACAGGTATGTATATTAATATCTACATTCATATCTTTAATTAATGATATATATTGTGATTTACATTTTATATATTTTATATATTTTGTAATGGTTATACAAGCCAAAAAGATACTGGACATTTACACAACATACCTATATTGTCTTAAAGTTACACACTCTGCGTAGTCTTACAAGAATCTGCTTCTATGGTTTCACCCAATAAACTAACAACTTCGTATCTTGCCTGCATTTTAGAAGGGAAAAGAGAAAAAAACGGAAAAAACGGGGGTTGGAGGGCAGCCTCCCCGCCATGAAATATTACTTAACAATGCCATTGTTAACAGGATAGTATGTGGTGGTATAGCAACATAGAGATACTAAGAGTGATTTCATTTAGAAGTGATCACTGCAATGATCACTTGGGCGGTGTGATTAACGATGTTATTGTATATTCAACTAAAAAACAATTGGAACGCTGTCTAATCCTGTCATAATTATGATTATCACTCTTTATGCACTTCTTATACATATGCAGATGTGCTGACTCGAGCTTAGATAATTGTCTGCGCTGACCCTAGAAAGAGACGCTGGAAGGGGAGTAACTACTGAAGTGGCTTGATCTGACAATTGAAAGGGGGTCAACCTCACTCTCCTTTTAGGAAAGAGATTCCAACTGACTATTTCACCAGAGCCAGCCAGTTTCTGACCCTTGGGCCCCTGATCCAGCTCACTCACATTTTTCACTGTGGTAAGATACACACCACCCTCTCGGGTATAATACTTATTATATACCACAGCGGGCATGGAGAACGAAGCATTTCACACCTCTTGAATACTGCATACAGTTAGTGGTATAAAGGCTCCTTCACTGTATTTCGTGTACAGATTGGTATACACGTCCTGTAACTATACTACATATAAGAGCCTTCTTGTCTGATTTTTCGCAGCCCATACCCCCATACTTAATATGCTATATATCCTACAATATAAAGCAAAATCAATTACAGGAAAATGGACAAAAGGTTGTTCTGGTATCCAACTTGGGAATGTGTGCTTGTAACTCTACACTGTAAAAAATAATCCCTTAAAAAAACGGAGAAGCACTGGCATCGAAAGGAGCCGGGAAACCCACGTTTTTTTAGGGAATTCCGTTTTTAGAAATCACCATTTTTTTAACGGAATCTCACTGTTTTACTGTACAGTGATCTAGGATAATTAATTAGCGATTTTAATGAATTTTAGGCTGCATTATTAACCTTTTGTTGGGATTTAGCACTGGTTATTATGCCACAGCCATTATTTGTATCAGTGTACAGTCCATTATACGTACCCATGGCATCCTTCTTTTTTCCATAAAGACATCTGGTGCAGGACTTCATAGGCCTTATCATAATGAAATAGCCATTGAGAGGCACATGTAATGCCCACATCATTTTATAATCGCAATTCATGAGAAAACATTGCTCTAGGATTGCTATACAACACCATTAACAGTGCTGAGCATATGTATTTTTCTTATTACCACAAGATGGGTGTCTATGGTATTACAATTACTCCCCACTGTCCTACACAACTGAATCTTTTATCAATTGTGAATATTTCATCTAACCTAAGTTACATCTGTACATTTGTGTCATGATATATAAAGATATTGAAAAATATTAGCATATTGTCACTTTTATACTGCTTTAAAATCTAGAACCTTCAGCCAAATCTCTTAAGGAACTAGGCTGCCACCTGGTAGAAATAGACAGAACTACCCAGAAAACAGAGTTTCACTGTAAAAGAAATAACAGAGTTTCACTGTAATAGTTTACGGAAGTTCACTGTAAAATAGATGATATTTACAGTGATTCACTGTAAACCAAAAAAACGGAGATGCACTGCCAAATTTAACTGAGGTTCTCCGTAAATTCAAGGGATTTTTTTTACAGTGTACTCCCATCTCCAGCTGGGTATCCAGCGGAAACACAAACACGTTGTTTTGTTCCCTACGACGTTACATGAATTAGCATTTTCTAGCTCCTTCAATTGATAACATAATCATATTGATATTAGCCATTTGTTTCAATTCCACCACTGCGTTAAACTACTTTATCTCAAATACATCTTTGAATAAGTACAATGTTGGCCTGATACAAACCTGCACCTTATCCATATATTTAGTTCTAGCCGATTTCAGTTTCAGTTTCAGTTTCAGTCAGTGTAGGCAAACGGCATTCAGTGGCGGTGGTAGGAAAGGGGGGGGGGCGAGTATGGCAAGCGATATGTTCACCCCGGAAAAAAACAGTTTTTCAAATTGAAAAACTAGTTTTTCAAATTGAAAAACTAGTTTTTCGAATTCTGAAACTTCGATTAGGGGTGAGTATTTGGCTTGCCACAGTCGGCACTACGTTTGTTTTACAATTCTAATATAGGCTAAGTCTCTATATGCGGCATCAAGCATAAAAGCCGTGCTCAAGGCCGGGCTCAAGGCTGGTTGGAGGCCCCCCAATGAAGGTTATAGCTTCCCACGCCTCTGGCATTCCTTTCTGTTTTGCGGTGGCTTTTACAAGAAGGGCCTTTTATTAATATATTGGAATTAATCGGATGTTGCCTCGACCAAAGGCATTTTTACTATTGGATTGAAAAGTCGCACATAATATGCCAATAGGCCGATGCCTTGTTGATCATTGTGCTGATGCTGATGATGAGTCTAGATTGATGACTTGATATTCAGTCGGTATTCACCAGGTGGAGCTGCCGTAGAACTAGAATCGGGTACAATGTAGACTGGCGTGGCCATGGAAACAATACCGTATGGGAGATAATGGCAATCCATGGGCGAGGTCCTACGTGTCAAGACGCGCACCAGCTGAAGCGTCTGTTTTAGGTTTTGTCTTTACAGTTAACACATAACATATAGGAGGAATTGTCTATAATGAAGTCAGTAATATGTATATATGGATTGCACTGGCAGAATACTTAACTGCATGGATAGCGGGTAGAAGCCAGCCGAAACCAGCATGATTACCGGGATGATTAGCAAGATGGCGATCATAACAGTGACACATTCACCGTTTCTGTTGTTGTTGTTTAGCTCTAATAAGGTCGCAGAGATGGAAAGATTCAATTGAAGCACTATTTAATTGAAATGGTTTCCCCAGCCGGGAAGATTTGACTGACCAAGGAACAATTGACATGCAAAGTCTTCTGTCGCTGTGATGGATATTTCGATAGTCTGTCACTGATTATCCTAACAATTATCATTATGCTGTTCATACATGAAAAACATTAAGTTTCAATTATGTACTTACATATCGGTAATATTTTGTTGCATGGCACATGAGTAATGTCTATTTGTTCTTAGTGATAAACGGAATTTCATGCTGGCCAAAATATGCCCTGTTTAAGGAATACCATATTATATTTTCAACGAAATTAACTGATACCCATATTCGAAATGCTTTGTTAAGACTGTTGCTGTAGTTAAATCTTCAGCTAATACTTACTGGTGCTGATCCACTGTTTCAGTTCGACCCTTCCGTCTGCCGTCTCCAAGCCGTCTGCCTGTAGACACACAATTATACATGTATAACCACCATGACTCACTCGTATAACCACCTGAGGTACCCGAGATTACCAAAACTGTTTTTCTAAACTGTCATGCCATCTTGGATTTTAGAGCCGAAAAAGTACCTTTTGGATAATATCTCTGGTTCTGAGACAGATGTGAACATAATTTTGGTGTCAAACCCAACATTCCCAAGGCCAAGGAGTATGTTTATACAATTTAAAAAGTTTATTAATGGATGCAAAATCATAATTCAAGATGGCTGTCATTAAATTCAGATTTTGGTCAATACCATCATCGTCTACGGTCTAGGCATAATATAACGCTCGTCGGGTCATAGGCCTACTCTAGTGGGAGCGTGGGCGAGAAAATCTGTCCAATCTTAAAATCAACGATCTTAAAAACTGTACAATATAAAAGTTAATAACATTTAAGATTATAATATTCATCTAAGATTATCACTGCCCACCATCGCCTTGGATACTGGTACATGTAGTATGGTGTCACTAGTGACTACTAGCACTAGTTATATTATTGTCTACAAAAGGAGCTCTGCCCTCGAACGCCCATTTCATTCTTTTGCTTTATTTTTGGAAAATGACAACACACCGCTAACCAAACCCAATTGCTTTTAGCTTTACCGATATAGTCTTACCGTAGCCTACTTAGGATATGTGGGAGGAGGAGGCCCACAGTGTGCATTCTACGCAAAACAGTGGTGCCCTCGAGTGTTATGATTATCGATGTTAAGATTATAGATTTTAAGATTCAGATGATTTTAAGATTGGAAAGATTCTCTTTATAAGGGCGCTTGGTCGGTCAATCCCATAGCGAGCACATCAGTGAGCTGCTCTTTTAAAATTTTAATTTTTATCTGGGTGTTTGGGATATTTATTGAATATCTATTGATGTTCATTGTCTGTAAATATTGTTGAATATTTATTGTATTTTTCATTGTATAGGAAATTTCATGATTGTTGTCATTTAGCTGGTGTGTCTGTTTAAACTGTTCCCCCACTAACCATTTATATAGAAAATGTACTGACACATCTCTGATGATTGTCTGGGTTCTATGATAGATAGACAGAAAATTCCAAAACATTTGTATTATGTTCTTTATGTTCTACATAATAGAAGACAAAAAAAAGACTATTTAATAATTCTCTTTTTTTCTGGAGTCCCTAAAATGATAAGAGTACAAAATCTTTCGCTGGTACCCACGCTGATCTAACACCTGAATTCACTGGTCACAATTTCCACTTGCAATCACCAGCCTAGGCAAGAGACCTCCGGACGAGATCGACCTACATCTCCTATATATATTAATGTTTAGTACTTTGCCAACGCTGGAGATTGCTCTAGTCCTGCGTCCTATGATAATGGACAGGCACCAGCGAAACGGGATGTGTGGCCGGGATACTTGGCCTGGATATATCATGTGCCTAGGGTACTTTGTGAGATCTAGCATATATATATACATATATATATTATATATAAATTGTGCAGCCAAACAAATGTTCGTTTTCAGTCATCTGGCTGGGTCTAGCAAACAGAGCAGACCATTTTTAGATATTTCTTTTTAGAAAATGTATTTTCAGGGGCCCCATGCATTTCATGTTTAAGAAAAGGTTTAAATTCCATTGTTACCGGTATTTTTTATTGGTGTGAAAACTGATTTCAGTCCAATCATCTAGATATTTATTAAAAGACACTGTCAAATTAAATATCTAGGCCCGCCCTCTTCAAGTTCTAGACTAGGTCTAGACACCTTGTCCGCGATAGCTTCCCTCTAAGGGAGCTATTAAGATGCCTGATGAGCTTATAACAAGCGAAACCTATCTGTCTCCAGTGCTAGGCCTACCCCCATGCACAGTAACCACCAACAATTCAATCTGGACTGTTGTTGGTTACCGTATCCAGTCTACAACTGGTTACCAGGGAGACCCCTTATTGTGATGTCATTGATGACGTCACATAGAGGGCGGCGCCATGACAACGGCGGCCGTTGAAGCTTCAAACGCTTCATTACAAGGTTGCATCGCGGTGGTGGAAGACGCTTTTTAGCTCACCGTCAACAAAGAATTGTTTTTCTTACCCTTCCTCACCTTCTCGCTCCTTGGTCGCCTATACTTTTACCACTCCTTCTTCCCATAGACGTCAGTCATTGTGTAGAACCTGGTTTTAGTTGTATTTTGAGGATTTTATCCCGAAATGTCGACGACAAACGATGAGACAGAGGCGTCTGCCCAGTCTCCCGAGACACTGAGTAGTAACTCACACTCGCTGTCCAGTACTTTAAACCACATTGGTTTAAGCCCGATTGACCGAGTCGATCAACAAGTCAAGAGCTATCTAGACAGACCTGATGTGGACGAGGACCCCGAAACCGAGGTAAACTCCACTTTGAACAATTTAGTCGATCTTGAAAACTCGCCCGGGGAACCGGGCGTTGTCAACTCTGACAGCGCGCTGACTAAGTCACCGCCTCAGAGTCACAACAAAACACCGCTGTCAGGATCCACTTTCACCGATCTCGGGAATGTGGATTCTGACACGGGGTATCTCACTGCGGGAAATGAATCGTTAGATCATATTAACCACGGTGTGGAGATGGAACCTGATCCAAAATCCGATCAAATCTCACCCAAGCCCCAGCGCTCTCCGCGTAAAAAACGGCGGCGCAAAGATCATTCAAACAGTGGCTCTGACGAGCCATTGACTCCGGCACAAAGACCCACTGTCAGTCGCCGTTATCAACTTTTAGTCGATTCCCTCACTAAAATTGACATCAATCCCAAGGCTCCAATGAGAAAGTCAAGCCTGACTTTCACACAGGAGAATTGGCCTGAACTTTCGAGAAATACCATCACGAAAACAGTGAAGGACAAGGGCATTGGTAAATCAACAAAGAAAACAGACTCCAGAGTCAGTTTTTCAGTTGATCCCAACAATGCCCCCATCCTGATTGACAGTGACACTGACTCCGGGCATATTCAAACCAGGAGTAAATCAAAACTGTCAGGTAGGCCTACCAATCCTACCACACCCATAGGCCCCAAACCCTCCACTAGCACGGGCGGGCCTACAATCCCAACACACAATAAATTCCAAATCCTAGATGATCAGGAAATTGTGAACCCGGATATTCAGAAAATTATTGAGAAACAAATAGAGGAATCCATAAAGGCTAAATCTACAATCTCACATAAAATCTCAAATAGAGAGATAGCTCTGAAATCTTTGTCAAAATCTAAAATTCAGACAAACAAAAATAACAAAAAGACAAAAAGGACTAAGTCCAAGTCTAATTTTGCTAATCCACACGGTAATATAAGCACAGACATGATCACTGAAATTATTGAGAGAAAACTCAATGAGAAACTAGATCGTTTGAATGTGACTAATACCAATGTTTCTGTTTCAAACCACCAGGTGGAGACAGACGCCAACCGCCCCATGCTGTCAGAGGCAGCAGGGATGCTGTGGAGGCAATCGAGGCACAGCTTAACCAATGCCACCAAAGCTTCAGTCCGCTGCACCTGGCTGAACAACTTGGTGGATAACAACGTCTTAGTTGACTGGGCCTTGGGCCTAGACCAGCCACCCCCCTTCCTACATGAGTATCCAGCTCTCATTGCACAGATTGCCAAGATCCGCCGCCAGGCGGCCCTAGACATTCAGATTGCCACTGCGGATATCCTGCAGAACAAGTCACACAAAGACAAGGAGACTGGGGCACAGCTAATGGCCGCCGCAGAAGGAATATCCACTGACAGGCCTGAAGCAATAACCCAAGCTATAGAAGCAACGGGCTCTATGATTGGCAAAGTCAAAGCCAAACTCCAAAAAGACTTAAATGAACGAGAAGAAAGGGCAAAGGCCAGACAACTCACTGACCTTGACCTTCTAGATGTCTATAAGTTGAGCCGCTCCTACAAGAGCCGCACTGTGGGTCCCGCTGAAAGGAAAAAATGGAGGAATAATCCCCAAACCCCACCTACGGGCAGCAACAACGAGAACAAACCCAAAACGACAAATAGCAATGTGTCGGTCAAACCCAAACCATCTGGTAGTGGTGTACTGAAACCTAAGTCGTCAAATAAAGAGGCCTACCAAATCCCGAAAAAATCCAAGAGCCAAGCCACAGTCCGTAAGGATAAGGACCGCTCAGGTAAAGGGCAGAAGTCCAAGACCCACAAATCGGGTTTTGGAAAGACCCGCCAAGACCAAGGGACTACATCCCAAGGTCGCGGTGGGAGGGGGTCCCCCTACAAGAGGTCACCCAACCAGAAGTCCAAGCCCAACCCTCAGGACAAACCAGCCGGCATTTCAGACCAGGAATGGCGGATGGTGAAGGCCCACAGAGACTCCAACTAAGGAATCTCACTAACCCTGAACCCAATTGCAATATGCTTGAGTTCGCACATGTGACCACAACTGGATACACCAATGTGGCACCACATGTTATGACCTATGCTGAAATATTAAATTTCAACAACAACAGTAATTTGACATGCAATAGTGACCCAGACTCACTAGTTCAAATTGATTCTGATTCAAATCTCTCTTTAGATTCTACAGAATCTCACTGGGACATTGTGTTTGAAAATGACTCATCTGACTCTACCAGTTCACTTGTTATCGTTCCCACATACAATTGTCATAGCTTTGACAACTCAGCTGCTCTCAACCCAGCTGCGTTTGGACATTCACCAGACAGAAATGATGATAATAATATTATTACCACATCTGATTCAAATGTACTTGTTGAAGCCACCGGCACTGTTGATAATGGTATTAAAACTGTTAACGTTTACACTTGTCTTTCTATTGAAAATGTATCCAACACTTCACTAGATATAAGAACCTCCCAACCAATCGATTTAGAAGTAGGGGGCCCTAGCCAAACTCGGAGGGACATCTTGAATTATAAATTACAAACCACAGTGGTACCAGTACAGGCCACTGTTGTTAATTTATCAAACAAGAATCTGACAGAAAATGAACAATCCATTTTGGAAAAAGGTCTCAATTTCTGTCCCACCCCTGGTGAACCCGATATGGCAGACAAACATCTGGACCTTGAAAAATTCCACAATGGTCTCAGATGGAAGGCGTATTATGCTAATCAGAAAGATTCCACAGATTTTGATTCAGAGATACTCAAATCAAAATCTCTGAAAAATCCTGATATGAATAAAGCCCCTCCTGCCAATTCCCATTTAGAAACCTTCGCTACTCTAAATGACATGGACTTACTAAAAAGTAAATGTGTCGCACCTCGCCATAAGAATACATCTATAGGTGAGCGGTCAGCTATACAGAACCTGACCAAAGACAAGGAAATAGTAATTAAACCGGCAGATAAAGGTGGAGCAGTAGTAATACAAAATACCACTGACTACATCAAAGAGGGGGAACGCCAATTGGCTGACACTAATTTCTATAAGAAACTAGATAGAGATCTCTCTGCTGATCACCAAGTCAAAGTCAACACTTTCCTAGAAGGGTTAGTCACTAAGAAAGAAATGTCCATCAGGGTGTTCAATCGTCTCTCTCGAGACAATATCAGAACCCCCCAACTGTACCTTCTTCCTAAAATCCACAAAGCTGAACGACCACCTCCTGGCAGACCCATTGTTTCAGCCAATGGGTGTGCCACCGAGATGATCTCAGCCTTCATAGATGTGATAATTAGGCCTATTGTACCGAAAATCCCATCCTATGTTAAAGACACTGGCCACTTTCTATCCATACTGGAAGACCTGACCCCGATTGACACAGAAAATGCTATACTTTGCACTTTAGATGTCAGTTCTCTTTACACCAATATCCCGAATAGGGAAGGTTGTGAAGCTGTGGCATATTGGTTAAAACAATATCGCCCCGACAGGTCAATAGGCATTCGCCAACCGACCAACCAGTCCATAATCAGCATGCTGAAAATGGTCTTGGAAATGAACAACTTCCAGTTCAATGGGCAGAACTACTTACAGGTAGGGGGGACAGCCATGGGTACTAGAGTTGCCCCCACTCTGGCCAACCTCTTCATGGGAGATTTTGAGAGGAAACATGTATACACACATCCCCTCCAACCACTTGTTTGGCATAGATTCATTGACGACATATTTCTGATATGGACACATGGACATAACACTTTGACCACCTTTATAGGTGCTCTAAATGATGCCCATCCAAGCATAAAATTCACTTCAGAAATATCAAGTTCACAAGTACCCTTCTTAGATACATTAGTACATATAGAAGACAATCACATACACACTTCCCTGTATTGTAAACCCACTGATGCCAATAACTATTTGCATTATACATCAGCACATGCGAGGCATTGCATTAAAGGGATACCGTATGGACAATTCCTCAGAATAAAGAGGATTTGCACAAGAGAGGAAGACTTCCTGTCTCACTCTCTAGTGAAAGCCAACCACTTCATCAGACGTGGGTACCCAAGAGATAAGATCTTGGATGACCTACTAAGGGCAATAGACAAACCACGTGAGGAACTATTACGCCCCAAGGGTAAAACCCAATCTGATGACACCACCTCCTATTTGGTGACAACATACCACCCAACATTCAACAATATCACTAAGGTGGTTAAGAAGAATTGGCCTATCCTAGCCAGATCAACCAAGACCAAACATGTACATGATGGCGCCTTGGTTGTTTCTCTACGAAAGCCCCCAAATCTTCGCAACACACTAGTTAGAGCTAAACTCAACTACAAAGCCTTAACTGATGGTGCACCTACAGGATCTAAACATCCTACATCCACCAAAGGTAGAAGCTACAATATCTGCAGTAGATCAGACTGCCCATATTGTCCAACGCTGAACCTAAGTGGCACCATCAAATCCCACGTAACTGGTAAAAGCTACCAGTCCAAATTCAATGTATCTTGTAAGAGTTCGAATTTAATATATTGCCTCTCATGCAAACACTGTGGGAAGCAATATGTGGGACAAACAGAAAGGAGGCTGATGGACCGTTTCATGACCCATTTCGGAAACATTAGACATGCCCGTCTAAAGACCGACATGGGTAAACACTTCAACACCGAAGGTCACCATGGTCTCTCGGATGTAGAAATCCATATCGTGGATTTCATCCACCTCCACCCCACTTCAAATGGGGCAAAGGTTCTCAGAAATAAAATCGAGAACAATTGGATGTACCGTTTGAGAACTGTTATTCCAAATGGACTGAACTTGATAGACGCTCCTGTCTATCAAAGTGTCAAAAAGAGTGGCAAATCAAAACATAAGAAGAAAGCTACCCCCCTGGCGCCCCCCGTGAGGCCCCCAGTTACCAAAATCGGACGTATATTCCGTGGTGGGAAATAACTGGGGGATCTAGACCCACATCGAGGGCTCCAGTTTTCTTCTGGACCTGTCTTCACACTGGCATTAAATCCTTTTGCCTCGTCTAAAAATTCCATTGTTACCGGTATTTTTTATTGGTGTGAAAACTGATTTCAGTCCAATCATCTAGATATTTATTAAAAGACACTGTCAAATTAAATATCTAGGCCCGCCCTCTTCAAGTTCTAGACTAGGTCTAGACACCTTGTCCGCGATAGCTTCCCTCTAAGGGAGCTATTAAGATGCCTGATGAGCTTATAACAAGCGAAACCTATCTGTCTCCAGTGCTAGGCCTACCCCCATGCACAGTAACCACCAACAATTCAATCTGGACTGTTGTTGGTTACCGTATCCAGTCTACAACTGGTTACCAGGGAGACCCCTTATTGTGATGTCATTGATGACGTCACATAGAGGGCGGCGCCATGACAACGGCGGCCGTTGAAGCTTCAAACGCTTCATTACAAGGTTGCATCGCGGTGGTGGAAGACGCTTTTTAGCTCACCGTCAACAAAGAAAAGAAAAGGTTTAATAGAAAAGATTCCGACTTGTCTAGCTACTTAGTTATAGACTATGTTACTGCAACCAGCAGATCCTGCAGTACAGCAGTAAAGTGGTCGCTCTGAGGTTCGGAGACCCGGGTTCAATTCCATGTATAACTATATAGACATTTCTGACCACCCTTACATGGAACATGTGACACAACATTATGATAACTGGTGTTTCACCGTTTCATGCTGCCTTTAAAAAAAATCTTTGTTTGAAATATGGCTGTCCAACGAAGAGTTTGATATATTGTTTTGATCATCTGTGATATTCACCAATACCGACTTGACCACGACTACTCTGATCTCGAAACCCAGCATATCGATGAGCCAGGTTGATTCTTAAAAGGTTAGTCTACACCATGGTCTATGTAATTGAATGCCGAATTCTGTCTCTGATGTGTTGTATTTAGGGAGTGGTCAATTTTTAACAACAGGGGGGGGGGGGGGTGGTGGATCTTTTCGTGCGAGCGGGTCGAAATTTTTTTGGTCCCCTCCTCAGGCAAGTTGAAATTGAGGGCCGCCAATTCCTTTGTCACACCGCAGAACCCCTCTTTCCTTTCACCCCAATTGTATATTGTATGATTACGTAACATTACATAACACTATGTCATAATTATGAATTATTAATAATGATAATTCATATTTCCTTATTATATATCATTTATGAATCAATATACAAGGCATAAAGCCAATATAAGTTTAATAAGGACCAGATGTATTTCCCCCGGTACGTCACACTAAGCCAAGCCAAGTCATGCCCCCAGACATAATTAATCCTTCTAATTATCCAGGTGCGCCATCCAGACAGGACGGCGGTTAATTATTAATATCCCCTATTGAGTAATCCGCCAGGTGGTAAAGCACCGGCGCCATCATAGGTAAATATAACGGTAGTTGGCGTCTGCACCCCTGAAGGTGGTTAGGTAACCCCTGCCAGGTGGTGTATGCCCCCAACTAACCGTTGCTAACCAATATTATCCAATTATGTACCAGGTAACATATTAGTATTAAGTTGATTATCCAATCATGAAGCATGTACCATATATCACCCCTGTGACGTCACTGGCCTCCCCCTCCCCAGTCCTACTATGTAAAGGGCCGGATTAGTGTGGAGGGCAACGGAGGACGGCAGGTGGTCACTATCAACGTATTAATAATTGAATAAGCCATAAGGACAGTATCATCATCTTGGTGTCTTTCATTGGAACTTCATTGAACACGGGTATTTCCAGGCCCACACCTTTGAGCTATAGTAACACGCAGCCTTTTTCGCTAAAAAAAGGTGCAATCTTTTTGGTTCCCCCCCCTTCCAGGGGTCCAAATTCTTTTGGTCCCCCCCCCTCCCAAATCCACCACCCCCCGCCCTGTTGCTAAAAAAATGACAACTCCCTTACTTTGAGAAGAATTTCTTATAAGACGAGATTTTGCATACAGTACATTAATTGTACTGCATTGACTTCAGGTAGGGTTCCTTTGACATTGAGGGTTAAATAATCTTATATAGTCTTACCTTGCTCCGCGAAATTTCATGTTAATTCATGTGCACATGTACCCCCAGTCCTGCAGTGAACGACCAAAGAGATGGCGCTTAGATATTAGAACGTAACGGAAATATGTGTTACCATGGTTATACATGTGGTTTTACAGTCATATTTATCATGTCCAGTGGAGCATATCAGTCATATGCTAGATTCATCTGGCCCCTGGGGATTTTACAGGCACCTCCCGTATCGTAAGTGGACATAAAAGTTATCTTGCACACTGTGTCTCACGACCTTGGGACAATGTTTTTGTCTCTGATCGGGTGCCGTCTCTGACCGGGTGCCGTCTCTGACCAGGTGCCGTCTCTGACCAGGTGTCAGAAAAAGGTGTTTTAAAAAGAATTACACTCATATATATAAGGATTTGGAAAAACGTTATGGCGGTTGTTATATAATCATAGTTATAATTATAATAAGCCTCCTGCTGTTAGTATTTTGACCTTATCAAGCCAAGCCAGTCAGAGACGGCACCCGGTCAGAGACGGCACCTGGTCAGAGACGGCACCCGGTCAGAGACAAAAACATTGTCCCAAGGTCGTGAGACACAGCCTGCACATGTATCATATTAAGTGCAGCAGGGTCCAATGACAAGCCTGACTGTTATCGATAAAATAGCTATTATTGTCATCCACTGTAGACGTACCAGCATCATCCTTTCACGGTATCAGCTACTGAAGTAAGTTATCTTAAAGAAGTTCATATATATATATATATATATATATATATATATATATATATATATATATATATATATATATATATATATATATATATATATATATATATGGAAAAGGGGGCATCGATAAATTAAATTGGAGGGGGGTGGAGTTAAGCCAAATGCGTACAGATTGGTACATGGGGTGGGTGGAGGGTTCTAAGGCTATTTTGATGTGCGCATAATGGGTGTTTTTTGGTCGTTTTGGACCATATTGTTTTGGACCCAACCAAAATTTCAACATTTTCTGGAGCAACCTACGCATTAAGAGCCTCTTTTAACTTTTGTGATACTTGTAATTTGATAGCCTATGTGTGTGCATGCGAGGGGGGGGGGGTCCATGTGCTTTGAGTATGTGCAGATGGGGGAGAGGGGGTAGTCCCAATGCATACGTTCACATTGGCCCGATCTGGTGAGATACAGCCTTCTGTGCACTTCAGTCAACAAACCATTGTGGCTAATCACAGTTCAAGGGGTGATAACCAGGTTTCCAGGACGACCAGTGCATTTCCATGTGGCATGACGAAGATGGGTGAGTCGGGGGGGGGGGCAAGCCAATGGGGTCTAGGAGGCTTTTTCAGGTCTAAGGTTTATACTGTAAATAAAAAGGGAATGTAATAACCATTCATGGAAATACTGCTGATAAATGCACACACCAGTGTAAACCACCACCTGGTAGGAGCATAATTCACAACTACAGTACAGGTTAAATTAGCACCTCCCCAAAGCTGTCAGTGGGAAAGGTCCCCAGATCAAATCTTGCCAGGGTATGGTTTGGTGGAAAACATTTCCCCCCCCCCCTTAGTTTAGCACATATATCTTGTCCAAAAACTGGAGAAAATTCTGTTTTACTTATGCCTTTATAATGTGTACTGATAAGAGAATGTGAATGTGACCCTTCCTAATTATTTATAAAAGGAGCTGGTTTTCAAATCAGTCTAGTTTGGACCCTGTTTCGACAACCCAGCTAGAGCTCAGGTTTTAAAACGTGTTGATTATGCTGTTACCTATATATCACATGGTATCTCCATATTGCATATCCTATGGTACACCTCAAGTTACAGAGCTGGTTGTACAATTTAAATGCAGATACAATAAAGTCGCCGTCTATTACATCCTACTTCACTTTCTTGTAGACGTTGTCTCTTGGGAATTAACCAGATAGCTATAACATGTAGCAGTGTTGGGCAGGCGTACAATAGGATTTATAGGAATTATTGCTCCCTTATGGAACTCAGAGGCAACATTGCCAATGGGGAATGCTAGTTCTATTAATTGTAAATATCTTTTTATCTCTCTTTTATACCGTAAATACCTTTACTGCTGTAATACTGGGAAAATCTATTTGTGGGAAGTAAAGAGTATCGTTCCCACATATGTACCAGGTATACCCCAGTGGGCACAAAACCTTGATTCAACGTTGACAACTGGTTGATATAGGGTTACAGGGTAGATGAGCCTGTTTTCAACATTGATGCAATGTTATTATTTCAACATTGTCAACCAACACCTGTTTCAACATTGATGCAATGTTTGGATATCAACCGTGAATCAACCATGCGTTTCCCACCTTTCCCACTAGGTGCCTCCACAATCTACTTCTTAGCATTTCTATCTACATGTTACATCTGTTTTCCCTAATTATAAGCTTTTTATTTTCACATCAATGTATACAATTGATCAAAATGCCATTCATTTTCATTGACAACTATGGTGTATGCATTTGGTTGGCATTTGGAATTAAATGATAAGAATACATAAATGGTTGCAGTAAAACACCCTTTATGCTGCTAAGAATAATAGATAACACCTCAGTCCTGACCAGGTCAGTTTGAAATGGATGTGAACGCCTTTCAGAGTTCATTCATGTACCCTGACCCGGGATGGTGCCAGAACAAGCATTTAATCTTGGAGAAATTAGGGGGAATGTTGTAATAAAAATACATAAATTGCAAGGAATGTGTCTACATAAGAATACCGCATTTAGGTTGATAACATGACAATATACTGAATCTCAAATTAAGCATCAGCAGTCAATATTAAATCAATGTAAATCATCATTTATTATTTTTATTCGTTGTTGATTCACAATGGCCATATCAATGTTGAATCACTGATGAATGATCAACGTTACTGACCTCATCAATATCAACCAAATGACAACCATGTATTAACTGTTGATATCATGTCGCTACACACATTGAATCAACATTGAATCAACTGAAGTTTGCCCACTGGGACAGTTTTTGCTAAATGCTAAATTATAAAATATCAATAGCCCCAAGTCTTCATCTCTTCCATTCTCTAGCCCCAAACAATGCACGCATGGGATAGCTCTCCCAGGTGAGAGGACAATCGTTTAGTTATCTTAATCAGACTATTAAGATGATCTTATTTGTCTTAACTTTTTTAGTAGCTGAATTTCAATCCTATCTTAAACTATCTTAATCCCAGCTTAAGACTTATCTTAGTCTGTCTTAGAAGTATTACTATTACTATCTAGTAGGCCTACATGTGTAATAGGGGGGCTCTGCCCCCCCAACCCCCGCTTTTTTTCTTCTTTTTCTTCTATTCAAATCCTATCTTAAACTATCTTAATCCCATCTTAAGACTTATTTTAGACTATCTTAAAAGTATAACTGCCCGATTTTAAGATACTGGATTACAATTTAGGATATAAGATAGCACTCTAAACGTTTGTCCTCTCACCTGGGAGAGCTATTCCGTATTTGCCTAAACAACACCCCAATTCCATCTGGAGTCCTCCCAGTGTTTATGAATTCTATTATAGTTTCAGTGTAGCCTATAAATCCCATTGTACGCCTGCCCAACACTACACGTTCTGAAATCATCATAACCTTTTATAAAACTCCAAATTTAGCATCCTATGCATGATCAGCCAAGCTCCCACAAAGGTTGCACAACAACAGTTCTGATAATAACCATGGGAATAGGTCTTGTGAGGATAGCTATTTATTCATGAAAATTGTGGTCACAATGTTTATTCATAGTCCATGTGAATGCCAGAGGTATTATTACACTGTTCTTCTATATGACAATTATTATAACATGTAGTCCCACGGTTCATCGCAATATGATATATACATGTATTTCTGCACACACCTGTATGGTTGCATGACTCGGTAGAGTATAATAGAGTGTATTCTTTACCCTCATATACACCATTTATTTAGAAATGCAAAATGCTATTATTTGTTTTTTCTTCTTTATTATAATACACTTATTTAGCAGGGTTATATTGCCAGGTATATAATGTGTTTACTGTGTGTTATATGAGTGTACAGGATAGTGTTTTGCAGAAAAAGGAAACAAATTTGTTCGAATACTGGGTGATCCAACCGTTTTAGAGATGGCCATTACTATCAAGAATTTCTAAAGGTCAGAGTACAAGGGTCTTATTCTACACTGGAATGTTTGTTAAACAATAATTGGTAGAACCATCCTCAGGGATAAATATTTACTTTGATTTATATTTCCAGGAATTAAATCACTTGTTAAGCCAATCAAAATGTGTGTCTGATGTAGTTCAAAATTGATATGTTTAAAGGAGTTAGTGAATCTCTGTTCTGCAATACAGGCCAGGATGTATACGTTGTCTATGCAGAGAATGTAAACCACCTGAGGGGAAGCATGTGTGTCCTCTACAGGGAGTGGTCCAACAACAGAGGGTGGGGGGTATTGAAATTGCCGAATAGATTCCCCCATTTTCGCTGAAAAAGGGTTAAACAAATCATATGAAGTCTTCCCCCTACCCCGGTGTTAAAACATGACCACTCCCTCAGTACATGGATGCCTCATCCCTCAGACATGAAGGTCACGACTAGACATACCTATTCACCCAGACACTGCCTGGATATTTTATGGCATTGCCTGCTGAATATCACCTATAGCGATATGACTACGGGGCAGTTGTCCCAAGAGACCGAAGCCGTATGAATAAAAACGTTAGCTTTCAGAGGCATTATTATTTTGAGTTTAACTTTAAATTGATAGAAAAACAGACAGCAGTGTATACCGCAGGTTGTAATACAGCGATCGTGCAAACAATCTAAGCTGGGAATTTACAAATACCCCAACGAGGTAACCAGACTTTGATGTAGATATTGTATAGCATGCAAGGGGACGTTGAGGACATCTTTATATCTGAAATGTACATGACAGGTGAACGAGTTGCATCTAGGTCTCCAATTATACTGGGCACCGTCATGGGATACTGGCCCTTTGCACTGTGATATCACTTTCCCCAAGAGGATATGAGGTATAAGGATGTACCTTACAGTAGGCTGTTGATAATGGGATTAAATCTAACCTAAAAAAAGTGGATTAAGAATGTTTCTCTAGCTGTGTGATAAGATTATGTGGAGAGGCGTAAATGGTCAAAATCCAAGATGGACTTAGAATTTTGCTTTTAAATGTGTAGGAAGACTCTAATGACACATACCCCCAGTAAGTTCACCCTAGGGAATAATATGAAGCAACTTGTTTGGTGCTAAACCCAATGGTTTCCTACGAACAGTAGCAACCAATTCAAAAAGCAAGCTTGCCTAGGTCAGAGACAGTTATTACCATAGTATTTCATCAGAAGCCAAGGCCATATGAATGCACTTACATACACCAAATATAGAGCACACATATATGCCCCCTCCCTAAAAAGGATCAGAATTTTCTATGGCCACCCCCTCGCGAGGGGTCCAAAATTGTATATGCTTGCCAAATTGGGCCTTTTTGGAGAAATTGCACTTTTTTCCGTTTTTGACATTTTCTCTCGCCAAATTGTTCTTTTTGGGGGCAAATTTCACTTTTTTTCCATTTTTGACCATTTTTCTCGCGATATAAGCTCTTTTTAAATATTCCCCCATTCCCCTATATTCCCCCCATTGCCCCTACACTACACCCCTTGTAGGGTTTCATGTCAATGCTAAAGGATACCTATCACAAGCTGTTCTTGACAGTTGACAGATTGACAGCACCCATTTCTGAAATGAAAATTCACTGTAACTTTACAATTGACGGCATGTTACTGTGTGTTGACACCTTGACAGTAGTGATTTCTCACTTGCAAATGATGTAACTTAAGATGTGAAAGTGACTTCCTATTTCAATTTTCATTTTGAAAAGTGAATTTTCATTTCAATTTATATTTTGAAAAATGAATTCTCATATTGAAAAGTGAATTTTCATTTCAACTTTCACGTCTGAAATGGAATTTCATTTTTTGACCCTCCTGGGCCACTGTACTACAGAATGCCATACATATAATGTATAATCTCCAAGTGGCAAATAAAATGGTTGATTGAGGAAAAGTAACATAATATTGGAATATGAATGCAGAGAGTGAAGTCAGGATAGATACTCAGCCCTATATATAGGGGCGCTGGGGGTTTAAAATCTGTACAGACCAGTAAGATATAGGCAGCAACATATTATAGAGGCAGGTGATAGAAAAAGAAAAGCACATCAAATAGAAAACGGCCACGACACAGGCTACCAGAGGTAGGTATGCAGGTAACGTTGTTTTTGCTGCAGCTGGCATTAGGTCATGTCCCATGACACACACCTCAAAGTCCCAAGGTCATGTTGCATGCGTGTCAAAGTGACAGGCACAGGTAAAATCTGCTACTCCGAAATGTAAAATTTAATTTCACCTATATAAGTAGGAACGTTGAGTGGTTTTTGTTTTACAAGAAAATACATAATATAATCTGGGATTCTGGTGAAGGAAACTCTGAGAAGTCCATTGTCACAACCCAGAAGAAAATGCATTATCTCTGTAAAGAGCAAAAGCAGTTTGAAGGTGCATTTTCAAGCCCCAATCTGCCTATAGTACATACCAGTCAAGTACACTCTGACTGAGTAGGCCGCTGAGGTGGGCAGTCAACAGTGGGGTGCATAGTGTTTCCTATCAACTGCTTATGCATTTGATTTCTTATACATGTATGGCCTTTCTAACTATAAACCTTTCATTACATATTCTCAAGAATTATGAGTCATAATGGAAGGCTTTTAGTTATTAAAGCCCCTCTATGAGAGATCACATCAATCAATAGTTGTTATGAAACACTATACACCCCACTGTTGAAAAACAATCTGAACGTAGTGAGATCCCATATATCTATAGGGCCCTGTGCCAAAGAACTTGGTTCTTTTACCCTTAGGGCCCCAATGGCGTAAAATGGCGTAAAAATGAATGGCGTCATGCTTGACAGGCCTAGCTCACACAAGTGCATGGACAAGCGTTTTGAATGAGTCTAAATGGAAAACAATCTGAACGTATTATATTATGTTTTAGAAACAGTTTTTTCCTATTTATAGATCCCCAATCATATAATATTGGTCAGCAGTCAGATAATGTGTTCATTCAACATTTAATCATGTATGCATGTAGCTACAGCTATCTATCTTACGTAGGTATTCAACACCCTATATTAAATGTTTATAATGGAGCACAGTTACATGTGTACATTAACTGTAATTCAAAACCATTGGTATCCGACTCAAGGTATCTGTCCGAGTCAAGGTGCCCTTACCCTACTGAGTGTAAAATAACCCCTTCAGCCCTGCTCATCCCATCTTTATCTCCTCTGCATTCTGCGACCAGGCATCCGCCACATGTCACTCAGTAATGCGACCAGTCTAGTCTGGTGTGTCTCAGATAGCTCCACATCCCTAGAGTCTGTAAAAAATGGTTATGTTTATAAGCAAGTGAAAAATAGAATTGCCAAGGGTAAATAGCACGATTTAGGGCCTAATTGAAGTCCCGATTTTGTATCCCAGGCCGATTTTGTCTCCCGATCTTATATCAAACAGGTTTGATTTTTATTGATCTGAATGGTGCAATCTCTAGGCCAATGTTTATAGGTACCTGATCACACTGTGGCTATATACCCATGGTGAGATGTAAATATTTACATGTCACACTCTCCATATGGATCAAATGGGCCGATTTCATTACCATACATGTAGGAATAAAACCTTTGTTTTTAACTGATCAAACTGAACAGACCTGCATGATCGGATCGTGAGAATTGACCAAAAAAACGGGTAGTGGAGCCCCAGCTATCGTCATAAAAAAGCGTGCAGTCTTAAGCACGGTCTTCTGGTGCACCAGACAGTTGTAATGCCTATTGACAGATGTACAGCTAAGGACAGTATCATTAGTGTTATTCTTTATTGTAGTTATAATGGATCTTAAAGGATACAATATTATTTCTTTTTACGTAGTATATTATACGAAAATATAAAACTAAGTGAGATGTGCCCAAGACTATATGACATATGCTTTTTAAACTGTTCAAGACTACATGAGATAAGCTTTTTTATCAAAGCTTGCTTTTCAGTTCGTACCAAGGTGCTTAAGAAACAGGCGTCGGAGCATCTTAGGACACCCAGCTATTCTAAGATTCTGAGTCATCAAGCACCATGGATGTCTTAGAGGAACCAGTATATTCTTATTAACTTCACAACCATGGTTGGTTTTCTGGAAGACTGTAGGCATTATACTCAGGATGCACAAAATATATCAATCGAGCTAAACACTTTTAGTAGAAACAGACAACAATGGTCTGATTCATATAGTGTATAGAGTATACCTAGGTCTTTGGGAAAAGATTGCTGTTACCCTGGGATATGCCTCAGGTTGAGGCCATCATGAGAAATAAAAACAATTGAAAAATAACAATGGACAATAACAGTTGTTGTAAGATATCTTAGAAGCTAGCTATTGATCATCACAAATCTGCCATAAACAGCCTGCAGTTTAGTCATGCTCGACTCTCTCCACAGGGAATACCTGACTCTATAAAGAGAGTTAGATATTAGCCCGATATAAGCAGAACTTCACTAGCACTTTGATGTTTACCAATGTCAAAACGAAATCTAAGCAGCTTAAAACGTCAATACTTCCAAAAGCATGCTATTTCCAAAAACATCATAACCTTCTGTAAAACGCTACCGCCCTATGCATGATTAGCCAAGCTAGGTTGTACAACAACAGTTCTGATAATAACCATGGGAATAGGTCACTACTTGCGAGGATAGGTATTCCTGCACATTGAGCTCACGATGTCTATCCATGTTCCATGTGAATGTCAGAGATATTATTATACTGTTCTATTATATGAAAATGATAATAAAGGGTAGTCCCACGGTTCACCACAGCATGATGTATTACTGCATGGTTGCATGACTCAGTAGAGTATAACTCGAGTGTTTTGCAGAACGGAAAACGAATTCGTTATAATAAAGCGTGCACCAAATTAACGAACATAGGAAATTTGTTTGAGAGATCTTCGTTTTGATGTAGTTTAATGGTGTTTTTAATGTTCGCTGTAGAATGGCTTCAAATGTCATCCTACACTGAAATATTTTGTTAAAGATCTAGATCCCATTGAATTAAGGTTGATCGCTACTCTTAACTTTGTATCCATGAAATGTCCTGTTTTTTCCCCCGAAGGTAGCTTATATCATTTAGAAATGGAAAATGTAAAAAAAATGGGGGGGTCCCGAGCTACTTTTTTTATTACAGATTTTTGAAAAAAAAAAGTATTCTCTATTTTTGCCAAAAAATACAAAATAATGGGAAATTTTCATGATTTTTTTTCTTAGTGAACGAATGCCCACATTAATTTTGTATTGCACATGAATAATCCTAGGTTATGTCCTTTAATGGGAAAAATAAAATCATGGTCCAAAAATATACTTTTGAATGAAAAAACATGATGGTTTTATGACGATTATTCAAATTTAATGCATAATTCTTCAGCAATATCTAAATATCACTGAAAAAATTCCATGAACTTTTTTTTTCATTTTTTCAAAAAATTGTTTAGATCAATAGCTTACATTTTAAAGTAATTTTGATAGGTGGTCCCGTACATATTTTCATGTTTTTGGGCCTTTGAAGTTAAAACATAATGCAAAACTGGACTAAATTTCATATTTAAAGCCTAAAATAATGGGTAAAATGGCAAAAATCGGGGTATAAAATGGTTGTATATCCTACCCTTGGTTGTTTCAAAGAACCTGATGAGATCTATATGAATCTAGATAATGATTTATTAATTAATAAGTCCAATATTCTAACTGATGTTAAAAATAGCAAATATTATTGGCTATAAATGTATCAAATATTCAAAGTCGAATAAAATGCTCAATTTTGCTCAGAATTAGCTCATCTTTTAATATGACTTTGTAAGCATGTATATGTATCTAGTTTTCTGATATTAGCCCAATCTGATATATTTAAGCTAGATGCACAGAGACCTGCGCAGTGGTCCATATTCAATGACTAGCGATCAACCTTAACCATATCCAGTGATAAATATGTACCTTAATATAGATTTCCATTAATAAAATCACTAATTAAGTCAATCAAAATATGTGTTTGATGAAGATTAGAAATCATACTTTCAGAGGACTTCGTTTTGGTGACAATTCTTATAAAATTCCTTTGGCAATACAGTTTAAAACAGCCTCTAAACGATCTCATTACAACAGTGTTGCTAAAGAAAAAGTACATCAATTTCTGTTCTGCAATACACCCCTGAGTGTGTATTATATGTGTGTTATATGAGCGTACTGGCTGTAGTGCTTTGCAGAACAGGGAAGGGATTAGAATAAAAGGTGCTCTAACGTAACTAGTATGATGAAATAGTTTTAGAGATGGTCGTTGTCATAAAGAATTTCTAAAGATCAGTGTATAAGGGCCTCCAAATGTCTTCCTACACTGGAATGTTTGTTAAACACTCATGTAGATATGATTGACAGAATCATCCCCAGCATTAAATATGTAGGCCTACTTTGATGTATATTTCCATGAAGTGAACCATTTGTTTGAATCAATTAAAGTTTGTGTTTGGCGGAGTTCAAAAACACTCAAAATATTATCTTTAACTGTTTAAGATGAAACATGCTTTTTATCATCGTACAATTGCATTACATAAATCTCCTTAAAGTTTTTGTTAATAATTCTTATTGTCATCCCCCCACCCCGGTGTTAAAACATGACCACTCCCTCAGTACATGGATGCCTCATCCCTCAGACATGAAGGTCACGACTAGACAAGCCTTTTTTTTTGGGGGGGGGGGGGGTTATGTAGACTCATAACAGTTTATTGCTATCATGATTGACCCAGACACCGTCTGGATATTTTATGGCATTGCCTGCTGAATATCACCTACAGCGATATGAGTGCCTGTACATGGGTACCCGTAGTTTTGACCATGTCGCTGTACATGGTCATGAAACATGAAATATTTTCGCAAAATTCTGACAATAATGTAACACTTTGAAAACTGCATGTTTTTCACCTGATCTAGATGACTAGGCCAGGTATCGATGTGCATTGTACCATATCGTGTGGAAAGGGTTAACTATTCAGAATTTTTCTGAATGGCATTCTGGGACTAGCTTTAGATCTTTGCTCATGGAAAGAGCAGGCTGTTATGCAAATCTGCTGTTGCTAAGCAACTATTGGTCGTAGCAACAAACTAAGGACACCAGTGGATTCCTAGGGCCCCATTTAGGGAGGATAGGTAAGGTTAAATCCCCCTAGGATCAATATTGTGGTCATGACAGATGGGATTCTGATTATCTGGTGGCCATTGGATTCTCCCCGTTTTTTAATGGAAGCACACACATGACACTCCAGGACTTTTAGCACAGTGATAACCATACCAAAACCAAACATTCCTGCGATTTTAAGCTTTGCATTATATCATTTCTGCTTAAAACGTATAAGTCCTATTCTATCCTTTCTGTCTCATTATGTGATTCATGTAAGTGCATGTTCGAATTTTAATTGGGGGGGTGCAGGTGATTTTTTATTTCAACGATTCCAGTCACTGGAGTCTAGGTTAGACTAAGAGTTGAAGACCGTCTGGGAGACCTTCATTATCGTGGTTTTATTGTTACTGGCGCTAATAAAGTATGGTCAATAAAACATTCAGTCTTGCAAGCATTTGCCTACTTTATCTATTTTCATCAACCCATGAAACAAGGGGCATGATTTTCTTTTTTATAAGTTTTATTTCCACACGTTATATTAATGACCTTCTTATATATAAATGGATAACTGGGCCAATCAGTAAAAAAATAGAGGGATTGCCACGTGTATGGTATCACGTCAGCCGACTGATTGCTTCAATTGGGGCACCCACTTTTGGAAATTACTGTGTTTTGCTCTAGTGTTCTTCAATATGCGATGCATGGCAGCCTATTTTCTATATTGAATTACGTACATACACAGAGCATGAAATTACGCTTATGTATATGTTATTAAACTTGTTTCAAAATGTTTTTTGTTCTTCTAACATGGCATGGTGTCATAATTATTACCTTTTTTAAATTAAATTAGCCAATTTTATAGAAAATACTCGCCGTAGAAGTACATTTTGGCTGTCAACAAAAACTAAAAAAATGTGTTTACCGTTTCAACTCAGGGTTCCACTGAGTCAAAGCGAGCCATCTACTGGTCAGAATTTCACCTATTTGGGGAGGGAAGCCATCAATTGCAAGGCGGACATTGCAGCCATGGGGGACCAGCAGTGTCTAGAGAAGGACCTCCAATCCAAGGTTGACATTTTATTGGGGTTTAATTGGATGCACGACCAAGGGAATACCAACACCGGGAGTTGCTCTCTCGGAACTGGCTGGATTATGTGGGAGACTGCATTAGCATAATGGTCTACTTTTACATACCTGCATGACGCAGTCACATTTCTGATGGTTTAGAAACACCCCCTTGTGGTGTATAAGAGTGGTTATACTATTTATATAGGGGTCGTCAGTGTTCAATATACATCGACCTATTGGTGTGGAAAACTACTCTCTTCTAATCTGGAAACCAGCCAAAGAAATCATATGTATCGGATTAATATCTGTATTACTTGATAACAGAATCATAACAAAGTGAAACGTGGAACATACCTTTTTCTTATTATATCCAGTTAACAAAGTGAACATTCAATATTTTAATTCCATTTTGTACATTACATTGAATCTTAAAGTGGTTACAGCTGGTCTAGAAATCCATCTATTCATCCAGCCATCTATCCATACATACATACATACATGTCATACATACATACATACATACATACATACGTACATACGTACATAAATACAACAGAGGGTATTTGGAGTAGTGGTACAATATATTGTATTGTGCTGGGAGTCCGAGACTAGGCTAGTACAGTTGTGTCTAGTACAGACCCCAGCTTATACACAACGAAATACGGTAATGATTGTGAAATACTTCTCCCATTGCACTTGAGAGTAATCCCAAGTAACCAATCCTAAGACAAGGTTATGAACAACTACATGCGAAACAATCTATGGCAACAGTTGCTCAAAGCAGAAATACCATATGGCCAGTTATGTGAGTAAGAATTCTTGTTAAAATGCATGAAAACAATCTGTGAAACATATACTGCGCATAAATGATGTGGGTTTGCAACACTCATTACTGTTGGTCATAAAATCATTGAGAACTCTTTCTGAAACATTTCATCAACTCAGAGCTCATGAGTCTCACATCTACTTGCAACCAATGCTGACTGAAAATAGACCAATCAGTGAGATACAATAAAGGATTCTATTTCAAGGACTGAGGCCCACTTATATGCTACCCACAAAGCCAGTGGGAGAATGTTTTACAGTTCCCAAACGGTTCTGGGAGCTACTATGGGAAGTCTACTCAGGTTTTGGGGGATACTTTTGTTTGGTGCACCAGGCATGGGAAGTCTACTCAGGTATTGTGAGGATACTTCTGATTGGTGCACCAGGGCATGGGATATCTTGACATGTTTCACCACTCCATCCTACTCCAAGGCTGAGCCATTACTGAAAGACAATGGCTCGTGTAGATGGTGCAAATGCTACCTGGACTCTAATTATACACTACAAGAGAAAAGGGTGATCAACATGATCTCAGCAACAAAACAGATAGATATGGGTGTCCCGCAGTACTGAGTGTTGATGTAATCAAGTGCTGTATAGAATGTGGGAAGCATTTAACTGTTTCACATCTATTTCCTCAGATTTGGCAAGGTTAAAAGACACAAAATGTGTTGGGAAGCTACCAAAACAGCAACCAAAACAATTGCAATTTTGAACTTTTTTCTCGCCAATGGTCATTTTAAAGACATTTCACTCTTTTTACATTCATGAACACATACGTAACATGAGGTCAAATTAAAAAGTGCAAGTCACTTGTTTGTTCACTCTCACTGAACTGAACCTGATTGCCCTACTCTGGATGTCAACAATCAATCAAATTCCAAATAACACCACCCAGGAAACTGGGGTGAGGAAGGGCGAGACTAGTGCGAGCATGCCCATAGAGCAAGGTAGGGTGAGCCCTGTGTGAAGAAGCTCACCCTATGTGCTAGACTGGGCAAGCCTTGTGCCTATAGTCTCCTCTGCCCAAACCAACACTGAGGGTGACCCTCTGGTCTGTGTGCTGATACCCAAGGTCATCCAAGCACACCAGTAGTTAGTAGTAGGTTGTGTATTGCCATGGTGGAAAAACAGGTTCCTTTATATGGCCATCCAACACCGATCCAATAGTATAGTGGTCATTACTGTCGCTAGGTCCAGGGTTTGAGACTCAGCCATGTCAACCTACCCACCATTTTATCTTTAATTGTCTATTTTTACGCACCTAATTTTACAGTTGTCCACAAAATACATCTCACTGGTCTATTGTTCTTAAGGGGCAACTTGGAGAACTCCCATCATAGCTGCATAAAGGCCTTCATTATGCTACTGCAAGCCCCTGTCGCAACTCTTCCACAGTGCCACACAGTCCCAGCCATCAAGCCTGGATTTGGGCAACATGTCAGGATACTTTTCTTTGGTGCACTAAGGTACTGTCAGGATACTTTTCTTTGGTGCACTAAGGTACTGTCAGGATACTTTTCTTTGGTGCACTAAGGTACTGCCAGGATACTTTTGTTTGGTGCACTAAGGTACTGTCAGGATACTTTTGTTTGGTGCACTAAGGAACTGTCAGGATACTTTTCTTTGGTGCACTAAGGTACTGTCAGGATACTTTTGTTTGGTGCACCAGGGCATGGAAAGTCTACTCAGGCAAAAGGAGAATATGGCATCAGGGTATGGAAATTCTAAGCACTAAATATGATATTATCATCATTGCGTGTGACTTAGTCTACTCTATTCTAGGAATGGCTTGTTTATATTTTCTCTATACAAACTAAGTCATTTACCATGACTCACCATAAACTGTGGAAGCCTCTTAGCCTCTAAGCAGACAGGAAACCATAGTTACCACAGACTGGGTGCTTTATACTTAGGTTCCACTCCCCCCACTAAAATATCATTAGTAGAGGAAAAAATGCCTCAAACATCGCTGTTGGGGACCCCCTAATTATATATATAATGTACCAGGTGTGAAAATCCTAGATTATGGTATTTTTGACCTGGGAAATCCGATTCTAGTATCCGTTTCTTTCAAATTCTATCATATTCGTTTCCATGGAAACAGAAGGATTATTTTTTTAAATAATGGTTCAATGATAATCTAATTGCCCATCCAATTACACAAATGTAGTACTACATGTTATGAACTGGATATTAACCTTCAGTATCCACCTACATCTTGAGAGTACAAAGTATGAGTTGCGAATTGCCACATTGACTCTCTACTCATTAGAATGACTCACTAATATCTCCATTAACTATAGGAATATTGATCAAGACGATGGATATTCCTCTTAAAAGCCATTTCCTAAAGTTAGGCTATTATTCAGACCACTGGCCTCAGTGGGAATTTTTTAATCTTTCACCAAAGAATTGTTAAAGTTCAAGAAAAATAAGATTAAAACGATTTTGTTTTAATTCTCTAAGATTGGGAGTGGGGAAATCTAGGGTCAGCCCTATTGTAATTTGTATGTGGAATGGACGTCTATTATTTCACACGTGGGAAAGAGTTACATATATATGTATGTAGACATAGACATATAGCTAAATATACATGTACATACATATACACATACACATACATACACACTATACTGCTGTACAATGTACACGTGCATCATGGGAAATATCGAATTACCTTTGTCACGGTCTGATGGTAAATGACAATTATTATTTTGTAGAGCACTGATCAATGACCTGGATGACAGGTCTTTGTACGAAGTAGAATTCTGGAATGTGCTATATGTACTGTGGCCATTTATTCATAATGTCCATATTTGTCTTCTCCCTCTGCTGAAAAGCAATGTCTGTTGCTAAAGACATGAAAGGCGAGATCATTACAGTGCGCTAGTTCCCATGGGAGCTGTATGGTATGTTAGTTGCTTCGTTCTTCTCTCTACCTCCCCCTTCCCTTTACCCCTCTCCCCTATATTTTTTTCCTTTTATAAAAAAAAAGAAGTGTCTTTATCCTTCTCAACCAAGTCGTCCTTCCCATCTGGACACACTCTATACCAGCAATAAATGACTCGTCCCTATCAGGGCAGTGTCATGTTTTTTCCCTCCTCTTTTTTATTCATTTTAATGACTTTAACTTGGATGACCTCCCGCAATGTAGCCACCAGACTGTCTAAACAGCATCCGGTAGCCTGGCCCTCTATAGTCGGGCTATTAGGAAAATGTAGTCCATGATTGTTGTTACGATATTCATTAACCATACATGCATTGTGGGAGAAAAACTAAACAGCGGATTTAACTAAAAGAAATTAAGAAAGCTAGTGTGAGCAGTTGACAAGCTTCAGGATGATAATTAACAAATTCTTTAAATCAATTGTTTTGGCTTACTGAGAATGATAATTATACTTGGAGCCGAAAGTTATGATTGTGATTAAATGTGTCAGCCTTATCAGTGTGGATAACTTCTTTCTAACAACCATTATCAATTTCATAAATGAACTGACTTATTCACGGCTGGAAAATACCACATGAACTGCTGCTGCAAATCTAAATCTAAATCTAAATCTAAATCTAAATCTAAATGCAAGCTCAATCTCATTATTCGATAACGATTTGATAGCATTGAAATGTCTGGTGTTTGGATATTTGATTTATCAATAACAGAAAACTGTTATGTCTTCAAGAAGCACTCATTCTCACAATGTGGTTAACTTGTCACTATCATGCAGTGATTACGTCCTAGTTTGGTACAAAAGAAATCATTATCTGAATATTAACGTTTTTTGGATGGTTTTAGAGGCTGTCTAAGCCATCTGTTTTACAATGGGCATTCTTCCCCTTACAACCACCTTATACAGGCCGGTATTCTATATGATAGGACAGATGGAAAATTTGGTTAAATTATTTTCTTTTGAAATTTGCCCCTTTTTTGTACGACAGCATTCTACAAAACTCTCTGGTAGGTGTGTCTACTTCCCCCAGCCAACCAACTGTCCGAACGGAATTGTTGACATAGCATTTTGTAGCCTCTGGACGATCAGCAACAGTTGTTCCCTTAGGGCATGCTCATTTTTTAACAGTAGGGGGGGCGGTGAGATTTCGCGCGGAGCGCGCACATTTTTTTCACACCCCCCCCTAGAGAAGTCGAAATTTCCCCCCCCCTGCAAGCCAAAAATTCGCGTGCATTCGCACCCTTTGTAGCATATTAACGCGCGGGCTTTTTCCCTCAAAACAGGTTGAATTTTTTTGACCCGCCCCCCAAGAGGGGTCTAAATCTTTTTAACCCCCCCAGTCAAGGGGTCCAAATTTTTTACCCCCCCCCCCCGAATCCACCACCCCCCCCCTGTTGTTAAAAAATGAGCACTCCCTTAGTGATGACGTCTGTGTCGTAGAAACTTATGAATTGCCCCCCTTTACTGTTGTCCCGGTGGTGGTGGTGGCTATTTCCGCTGTGGTGTTTTATTGACCTCAGACATCGACCAGCTGGTAGAAGGTCATGAGGGACAGAACACACCACTCTAGTTTGGTACCAGGTCCCCACACTATTTCCTCCTGTTACACCATCATCCGTTACATATTTTGTTGTTTTCATAGAAATATATAATGTAGTGAAGTGAAGCTGTATGATCTGTTTTGAGATGAAAGAAATCAGCAAATCTCCATAAATATCTGTCTCATGTGATTGTTTGCATTCGCTTGGTGCGTTTTGTTCACCATTTTAGCATCCATATCTGCATGATAACAATGCAGTCAGAGTGACTATTCTAGCTTGTCAATCTGGCAGGATTCCTGCTGCTATTCGTTTTTTTGTGTAATAAGATAATCTTTTACTATGCCAATTTTTCATGGAATGCATACTTATACTATGCATAATATATAGGGGTTTAGATACATGACCCAGGTAACAAGTTGAGGTTGTGTAAACGTTTATTTAACGTCATTTAAAGAATGGAATGACGTATATTTTGCATCTAGCCTAACTCCATTTCGTGGACTCAATTCAACGTTGAATTAACGTTGATTTGATGTTGAACTGTGGTTGAAACCAACCTTAGGTTAACACATAAATTATATTGCAAAAGGGGTCAATGTACTACCATATGCTTTGAATTTCTTTGAATTTCATTTCATTTCTTTTATATATTTCATTTTTTCGCCCTTCAATGTTTGCTTCTATACAAAAAGGCATGCCTTTAGGCCTTTATTTTTCATAAAATCCCAATACTCTTACACATTTCATGCGTAGTGCATTGATTTATAAGAGTATATGTGGAATAGATTTGATTTATCTATTTGTCAAAGCCACAAAGTGGGTGTCTTCTATACGACATACCTCATTAAAGGCAATGTATTACTATTCAACCAGCCTATTCAGCATAGATATATTAAAAGACTAAATGTTAATGTAAATGTTGATGAACTGTCATAATATTGTATCAATTTAGCTTAATTTCAGATAGATTATGATTAGGCAACACCATGTCCAGTCGGGGTCCAGTCCGAGTATTAGCTCAACTGCCATCTGGTGAGATGCACTGGAGCCACAGAAAAACGTTCAATCAACGTTGAACCAGTTGGTTAGATCAACGTTGATTTGAGTCCACGTTCTGAACGTTGATCAACGTTGATTGAAGGTTAAGTGAAAAACGTTGGTTTAGTAACTATATTGATAGATACGTAGATAGGATTCTTTCTTAAAATCAGTGTTAGACTACTTCAACATTCATGAAGTATATCTTTGAAGATATATGTGACATGTACTGGGAAAAGGGACCTTAGTGTACCCTGCACTAAGGGCCTTTTTCGCAGATCCTGTCACATATAAAGGTCTCGTGATGGCATCATGTGATTGAGGCTATTGTCTCAAATTGGGGCACGCAGTGAACTGCCTAATCCATGTCAATTACTGTCCTCAAACTCTACAGAAATAAAGTAATATAATATCTGCATGGGAATGCCTCCTGTTATAGATATGAGCCCATGCCCTATTTTATTAGACTTGTTGTTGGCAGCTTTGTAAACCACCGCTTAACTTGGTAATTGGATTGAGATTTTATAGATCTACCATCTGCTATACGGTAAATTCACCTGGAATCAGACACACTTTGAGACAGACACTTGATTTTGTGGTTATTGAGCATTTAAGGTCCATATTTGTGAGTAATGGTAAATCTTAGGCGATGTACCAAAAAACAAACACTAGAATCGTAATTGTACTAGTTTAACTTTCCCAGCCTGCTACTCCGTGTAGGTTGGGCCGCCACTGGATTTGGCAAAACCTAGGACTCAGTGCGACTCAGGCTGGGTCGCAAAAAAACCGGAAGCCCAATGACGGTGGCGCCATCTAGCAGGGAACTTTAGTAGAGTATGCCAATAGTTTCCTTTCAGTCCCAGCGAAACCCACAGGCGGAGCCGACGTGGGTTTCATCGGAATTATAATTGTACATGAATAACCTCAAAGTCCACTGTCCATCTCAGGGTATGTGTCTGGCTAATGGTGAATCTACCCTACAGTGCATGTGTACAGCAACTTATGGTACGTGACTAACGGTCTCAGTGTAAACTTCTTATCTCAACTATTTTAAACCAAAGGGCTAAAGGACAAAGTTTATATTTGTATGGCAGGTGGTGACTTCATTTATTTTCATTCGTTTTGATAAACTTTTATAGTGAACTATCTCAGCTGTTATGCCCGACCTTCTTTAAATAAGAACCACGTAGACTAGACAAATATAAAAAGTGGTCTTGATCTAGTTTACAATGCATGCGTATAGAGAAAGGAATCTCCCAAAAGGTGATGGGTGGTATACTCGAATCTTTAGAGGGGCCCTAATTGAACATAATTAGGGGAGACCGGGGCACGTTGAACCGCTTTGACACCTTTATTTTTTTCCTGACCTTGCTAGAGGGATCTGAACTTTGATTTTGTATCAAGCAGTTACCTTGTATCATTGCGATATAAGAGAACCTATTGCAAGGCAAATGTGGTCTTTTCTTGTATTTTTCTTGAATTTTTAAAAATAAAATCTGAGGGTGGTTCAACGTGCCCCTTGCCCGGGGTAGGTTGATCCACCCACTGGGGCACCTTGAACCACATGCGTTGAACGATCCAAATAATCACCAATATAGATCACAAATTGAAATTTTGGTTGGAATTAGTTGCTATTGTTACTTTTGCATAGGATTGAATGTAAAAATTACATATTTCATGCACGAAAGTCACCCAATTATAGTTTCTATAGAAGTGACTGAGTTTGTACCTTACAGATTTTTCTTAGGGTCAAATTAAACCAGTTTAAGAATATTCTTGTCATATATTAAGTTTGAATAAATCTTTGATCACATTCTTCTATAATGTAATGCACTGTTCAGCTTCTGAAAAGTGATAAATCTGGGGATAAAGACACTGTATATATGTTACACAAGAATTTTTTTTCACAAACCGCAAACTATGTATTCTATCATAATTTTATAACCAAATTGTATTGAAATTATTTATGTCGTTATCCATATTATCTTCCCTTGATACACTACCAACATTGCATCATTATTCAGTCACTTAATTGTCAAAGAGCCCTGAAAATCGGGGCACCTTGAGCCGGCTCAAGGTGCCCCAGAGCTTGGAGCACCATAAGCATGGCTCAAGGTGCGCCATTTTTTGTGGCTCAATGTGCCCCATGCTGGTTATCACAGATAAGATTGATGTTATTCAAATTACATAACACACCCAGCAGTAAAGTTGGGTTCTATTCAAGGGTTCATATGTATACTTCGACCTCCATAGAGATCTTAGGCCAGCAATGTTTTTTAACGACACAAGAACAAAAGTTTAACAATTGCAAATATCTACTTTCAAGGCCATAAACCTTTAATGTTGTCTAACTTTCACATCAGCATCCTAAAATCATCATGATGTTGTTGATCTGAACTGTCTA
This sequence comes from Harmothoe impar, assembly GCA_947462335.1. Lineage (NCBI taxonomy): Eukaryota > Metazoa > Annelida > Polychaeta > Phyllodocida > Polynoidae > Harmothoe > Harmothoe impar. The sequence goes on along the minus strand of OX381713.1, from coordinate 53,045,505 downwards.
TATAAGGGGGTAACGTGGTAGGCATACTGCCAGAAAATTCCCAAAGGAATAGCAAAGAGAGCGGGCGGCTCAACGTGCCCGGGTGGTCAACGTGCCCCGGTCTCCCCTATACATGTACATGTTTGAATTATTAAAGAACACATGCATCAATTGTCAATTTTGAAAATCTTGATCTCTTGATCTTTTTCTTTTTATGTCTCTCCCTCTCTCTCTCTCTCACATAATAATTGACAAAGCACTGTTACATTAGGTTGACAGAACCAGAGCACTACATTTCATAGTCATGAAACTAGGACATACGCATCTGAATGTGTATTAAATACCATCGGCGGAGATGTTGATACCCAAACTGTCCCCTATGAGACCCCTATCCGTTAAACGCCCATATATCCCTCAAAATTGGCCCGTTTGAGATATAGGGATCAGGTGAAGTCCCTATATCTGCTAAACGACCCCTATCTCTCAAAACAGTTTGAGACATAGTGCCTATGTGAAGTCCATAACTCACAAATATTTGTGGTGTGTCCCTATCCCTCAAAAGCCAATATCCCATAAAAATATCCTATTTGTTATATAGGCATCAGATGAAGTCGGTATGTGGTAAATAGTCCCTAAATTTTTTGTTTGAAAGAGAACCTATGTAAAGTCCCAAAATCCCAAATTGTTGCATCCCAAGTGTTCCCATGATGTATATATTTGGTGATGAGGCAATAAAAGAAAGGGTTGGAGATTCCCCACCCTGTGTTGTATGTACATCATAAATAGTACATTGGATTATATCCCACCACAATCCCCATCCCCCACCCATGGCAACCTCCCCCCCCCCTTCAGGAAGGATTGAGACTTTTCACCAGCCTCCCTGTTATAGTAACAATAGACCAGGTTGTTATAGTAACAATAGATTACAACCCCCTAAGAAGAAAACTTTGGCGGATTTGCGAGGGGGCGTAAGATATGTTGACCCCCTCCTGAGGGATGAGGGGGGGAGCATAAAACTCCTGTCTCCTCTTTAGGGTAGGGGGGCATGAAATATATACCCAAAATAGAGCAAAATATTCTAGGGTCTTCCGATTTCTGAACCTAGGATCAGCCCTTTTTTTAGCCTAGGGCCGGGTAACCTGAAACATACATTCTTTTAACTTTTTTTGGCCTAACCTTGAATGATTTTATACATTCTGTTGAGGTCTGAAGTAGGGAAAAGTCCTATGAATTACTTTATAATGCTTTTGCTGGATATGGCTTTTGATACTTGGGGATCTTTTGAAAGATAGGGGCTTGACGTGTCCCTATCCCTCTTTGTGAGATAGGGGATGTTTGAAGGTGGTCCCTATGTTTCAAATATGTGTGGGATAGGGACTTTTTGACATATAGGGACTTCAAGTAGGCCCTAAGTCTCAAAATGCCCCTATCTCAAAAATATTTGAGGGATAGGGGCTTTTTGAGACTTAGGGGCCTCACAGCTGTACCAGCTTCTCCTCGGACGCATCCAAGCGACATCACTGGTATCTCATGGGCGTCACTTCCCCCTATATGTTGGGGAGGGGGATCCCTGGGCCACACCAACCTATACTATATTTATAATGATAACTGTGGATAGATCTTTGATATAATGTGGATTTCATTCTGTGAAATAACATGTTAAACAGCAGCATTAAACATAAATTCTCAGAATGATGTTAGAAGCTTCTGCGTGCCTTAGCTGAAGATATTTGCCTAATATGCTAGGTTGCTATTGTTGTAAAGTAACCAATTGTCCCACGAAAAGTTCAAGAACACCAAGATATTCCCTGGACTCAACATGCAACTTGCAACAAAGAATCTAAAAGTTAAATGTTAAATTGAGCCAATTTGATGAGTTATATCATAGATATACATATTTATGGATAATATTTGTAAATAGATTCGCCATACTGACTGTCCCACTGTTATCACCACTTGCACGATACTATTGTTATCCGCCCCACCATTATTGATATCTGTATACCATATCTAGGTGATAATTCAATACATGTATGTGTTTCGTTTTATAAGCGTGGTTATATGCATCGATCTGACATGACCTATTGATACCCTCGAGTTTGAGTGCTTAGTTTTTCTCAATATTGGACAGACCGTTCCCTAAGATTTCCACAAGATTAGAGAAGACATTATAACTTATACATTGTATTTATTTCTCATGTCCTTAAATGGACTGTATAAAAACATAAATATACATATCTATGATAAAAACAAGACAATTGATCAATCCTTCACCGAGTTACTGTACTACTATATAGGCATATAATCATATAGTTCCGTGCATACTCTAGCCCTTCATGTGCCACATCATTATATTGCAGTATCAAATGCCAGCTACATTCACCACACACCAGAACATGCTATTCTGGCAAGTCTCCAGCTTTAACCCCTTTATCCCCAACGTGTAGGCTACAAGGACACCCCTCCCTGTACCAGATTCCAAGCAGATGATTGAGGCAGTGTCAACGGACACATCGTTTATTGAGAATAAAATACATCTTAGATTCTTACAAAGCATCTGTCTTTGCATAAATGTACATGTATATAAATGTTTATGTCTCTAGGAGGCCTCTTCCCAAAGCTATACTTAATACAAATCAGTATTTATAATCTATATATATTATCTTAAATAACATTGGTTTAGGAATGTGAACGGATATTGGCTTTGCTTCGCCCACGCTTCTGATAATGAGTTGTGTGGTGTACCACAAGGCTCTTTGATTGGCCTCTGCATATAGCACAGTTTAAATGTTCTTCTGAAGCCATAGTTTCGTCACAGGTGATTAAAGGTAAGAAATATTAGTCTATAATTATTTGCTGATGGGTAGATAAACATTAAAAGGAAATTTACCTACTGAATCAGGTGTACTAACAGGTAATTGTTGATTCTTATCATATCAATTTACATCAGATTGTATAATATCATGTTCACGTCCAAAGTTATCATTCTCTATAAGACCAACAGCTTTATAAATGACTTTTAGGGGTGAGGTTATACAGAGTATACTGATGGGTTTGTCCCATGCAGGTGTTATGTAACTTTATCGGCCTTAAACAAACACTGAAACATACGGTACAATTAGATACCACCAACCTAACATACTTATCAATGAGAAGAAAGGGGCAACAGTATTGTGTATTTAGCAAATAGGCTAACATGATATTATTTGAATATTTGATCATGTTATTAGGGCTGCAACTAAGAAGCCATGGTGAAATAGACATATTTATCAATGAATAAAGGTTCTATAATGGTGTGCCGTGCAAGCTATCAGTGGACCGGCGTCTAACAAGGAATATTGTTGTGTTGATCAGGGGACCAGGCTGCCTCGGGGGATTGTGAGGGGAGCAACACTCCATGTGTTCAAGTTGGCCCCACCTCGACCTCTGTTCCCGAGCGTCATCGTTGGCACCAACGGTTGCTGGTTAAAATAGTTCCTGTGCGCTTGGTGCTGTTGTATTAAAAGTGCAGATGGGTACCGTGTAGGAATCCCCCCCAATATATGGGGGAAGTGACGCGGTCATGGCCCCTCAAATACCAGCGATGTTGCTCGGATGCGTCCGAGGACAAGTTGGGGCCAGCTTGTCCATGTGTTATCAATTTGTTTCAGATGTAGATCAATGTATAAGTTGACAAAGGCTATGTTGCTTATGGCCCATGAATGTGACGCTGATCAAGGAATTATAAACAATGCGGTCTCTAATTCATTGCTCTGACTGACGTACATCAGATACCAACTCTAAACAAATAACAAGTATCAATAACATCCTACAGTTGGTGGCTAAATGCCATAGACCCCTTGTACAGGGGTCACCCCTCAATGGGGGATCAGCAGCCGGGGGGGGGGGGGGGGCTTGATTCTTTTTTTTGGAACGGGTGTGCGGCAGGATCTCTGACAACCCTTACCCTTGTTAGGGCGATTTTTATGCCAAAAACTTGAAAAGGGTACTCTTGTTAGGGCATTTAATAGGTTTTGGTAGGAAAGTGATTAAATAGATCATGCTTGTGAAAATCTGCTGAAAATGTTCCCTTCACCCAAAGAATTCCGTCAAAAACTGGGATATTTGTTTGTGAAAACTGGCAAATATTGGTGAACACCCAGACATTTTAGTGAAAAATAGACCCTTGTGAGGGCGATTTTCCTGAACGTGGACCCTTGTTTGGGCGATTTTGTTGAAAAAGTACCCTTGGCAGCCGCACATACAAAATATACTATGTGTCCCCCTCCCCCGGGGATCAGCAGCGACCTTGCCAGGATTGGTTTGCCCCATGTAACTGTAGTGTTTGCTTGTGTTATATAACTCCGAAACTCTATGTCGACCTAGGGCTAGGGGGTCACTGCAGTTTTAGCCTAATGCAGGAGTGTGTATATATGTATATATATATATATATATATATATATATATATATATATATATATATATATATATATATATATATATATATATATATACACATACATCTGTGAGATTAGCTACAGTGCAATATGATTTAAAAAAGAAAAAACCTGGCTTATTTAAAATTGTCATTCTTTATTCTTCAAAAATTACCTCATTTTCATATCTTGATTATAATACCTTGATAATAATATGAATCTGATTGCTGCGGCACCTGTAACACACATAATACATATAGCCTCATTCTATGCAAATATACAACCCATTGGAGAATAGGTGATGTATATGCTAGTATGAGTATATTGATGGCGCAGGGTTTTGGATGAGGTTAGGTATACAGATATGGTGAGCTGGCCTACCTGATTACCAGGGGCAGGGCTATGGCCATCTAGCCATCTCTCTCCTCATGCACAGCTTGTTTTCAGTCTGACTGTGTCACTGTGTCTATATGTCACTATGACATTGTCCGTCACCTTATTTTGACTGACTCAGTCTGCGGACACTGAGGTGTGTGTCTGTGGGGGGGGGGGGGGGGGACTTAATGGGGGTATATGCCTAAATTCCACATGGCGACATGGCCATTTCTTAAAATCGACATGCGAAATGGAGCTTAGTGATATGAGGGAAAATATTAGTGATATGGTATTTCTTAAAATCGACATGGGACATGGCAGGTTCTTAGGGGCGACATGGGACATGGGAATTTTAAGTGACATGACATGACCATTTCTTAACTTCGATATGCGACATGGAGGGCCCCCATCTAGACCCCCTACTTCGTGAAACGATCAGCAGCAAAAGTAAAATGATTATACGAAAGACAATTTTTAAATTGAATACCAACGACTTGCTTATTTTATTCATTCACTTTGTGAACGTCCTAACATGTTATGTTACGTGTCCTCTGTGTATTACATTATTCATCCAATGGCTATTCAGGAGGCCATTGCACCTTCATAATTATTCGGCGTGGTTGTCTAGGTATAACCTCAATGTATAACCATAGGAACATCGCGGTTGGAGGATGTACTCCTTCTCGACCTTGACCTCGGCCTGGTAGTACCAGGCAGCCAGGCACTGGTAGTTTGTACCTGGAATCTGGTGCTGCCATCTGTCTGCTTTGACGGGATACACAAAATTGGCAAAGATTATAGATGTACCCCTTTTAGCTGAATAACCCAAATTTGACATCATATACCCCTTTTAGCCTGATACCAACTTAAATCTGGGACAAATTTCCAGAAGAAATATTCTCATTTTCACAAGAAACTTTGAGTATTTGGTTGAATAGTTTTGGTCCAAAAAACATGCCCCTTTTGCCCAAAACTGGCCCAAAGTCCATCCCTACGCACACAGACCCGTCAATGGGATCCAAAAAGTACCCATTGTGTACACATAGTTACTATAGAAAGTAAAGGGGGTGCCCCACCCCCTGACAAAAGAGGCCTGTCTAAAGTAGCCGTGGTCGCAGTCTAGCAGTTGCAATATGGAGCAATATGGAGAGTGCTGTGGTGTAAGTTGGGAACATGTTTCAATATATATATGGTTGAATCAATGCATTGTATACATTATTAACATCAAATAATATTGGGTTATTATCTTATGGATAACGAGTAATCCTTGAACCGACCCTTTTCTCAGAATGATCAGGATAACCCACTTTTGTGGACAAATGAATATCCGACATACCATTTTTATTTTCATGTTATACAGAAGTGTGGTTGGTTGGTACGTTTAAAAGTACCTCACCATGAAAAAGTGGAGACAGGCACACATCACCATTTATAGGCTGTGCCAAAAGGAAGAAACTTATATTACCTAACAGGGGGTTCTCCAGAACCAGAAAGGAGAGACGTAGGGAACAAGAGGAGGAGAAAATTACAAGGAAAAGAGTCGGAAATTTGTCTATTGAAAATTTTGAAGTTGTGCCACCTGAATGACATCACTGTAATGTAGGATTTCCATAAGGGGAGCCCAATTGAGTTATGGAGGCTCCATTCCCCTGAAGGGGTGGGGCAATGGTTGGTAGTAAACCTGACAAGGGACTAAACACATGAAAGGACAAACAACAAATAGAACTAGACCCACTGAAGGTGTCACCTTTCACCAGAGAAGCTGCCAGTTAGCTGCCGAGAAGCTGAGGGCAAGTGATTTATAATTAATTAACCCTCCTCATTGTGCCATATTTCTAATATGTTAAATGAAGAGTAGGCATCCCCTTTGAAGCACTGCCCTTAAGGGGTAAAAAAGAAGTCGCCCGGCTGAGTTCCTCACCAAGGCTGCAGTCATGCATCATGAGGACAAGGAGCCTAGATCATGATTTTTCAAAGAGAGACCCCTCTGGGCGAAGCCCAAATTTATTTTATGCAGTGGTCGGAATTTATGGAGGATTTGCAGCATCCAATTGACAAGTTCAATGTCTGATTTTCAGGAAGTCCTTTGGCAAAACGTTTGAAATAAATGGCAGATCATCTTATATTATGAATATTTATCACTCACCTGAAGGCAGATTAATAAATAATTAGATCTTTTATCATTAATCACGACAAATCTGTACCTAATACTGCAAAAACCACTGGATGGAGGGTGGTACATCAATGACGTCACAGCACCAGGGACGTCAACGTTCTAGTGATGTCGCTACATCACCAAGCAATGTCGCTATATTGCTTGGCAACGTGCCATGTTGTTTTTGATTTTGTTGCAGCTGTTTGATGGCACAGTCCACCGCCAGAAACGGCCACAGTTCGACCACAATATTCCTTTAATAGATAAGTAGGTCTTATGGTGCTCATTATCTTTCTCGAGACCTATGGCAGTGTCAAGTGGGGCTCACCTTTTCCAGGGAAACGGCCAATTTTATTTAAGTAATATGTGACAGAGCTAATAGCCAAGTAAGAATAGAAACCCAAATTGTATTCTCAGATACCACTGTATTCTAAAAGCTGTACTTAGTTATACCAGGATACCAGAATATTATTGATGTGTTTGTACTGGCTGAGCTGGGATACTGACACAGCATTGTGACACACCCTGTGTGACGTCAGTCTGTACCCTTATAGTAATGCTTGAATAGTTATTGCCACTGACGCATGATGAGTATCATGCCTGCTCTACGTCAGAGAGTGACATTACCTCACAGGATATTTTGGGTAAACTGACGTAGCTGCCTCATGTAATATCCTGATTATGTGGACTTTATAACTGACACATCCCTCCAATATCATCAGAGGCATTAGAGGTATCAGAGAAGGACTATGGTGAATACGACAGCTAACATCAGCTGGAGGAACAGCATGGGCCGCACCTCTCCGGCCGTCACCATACAACAGGAGCAGCTCCCATCCCTAGCAAGGGCTATACCAGCAGTCTGTGGTATGGGGCTCCCCACTGCCCATACCCACATGAGGCTGGATGCCTACACTGGACATTGGACACTAAGTGCTACAGCCCCCACATTGGGAACATTTGGACATTTGATATTTAATATGATATAAGTCTTTTGACTGTATGAACTGGAATTATTGTACACCTACTTTGGAGATATTAAAGCTATATAATATCAGTCACTGGAGTCCTCATATCTACATATACACACACCCCACATAGATAACCTTACTTGGTTACAGATGGTGCAGAACCTGCAAGATCCCCACCTTCACTCGCCAAGTGAGTAATCCCCAGATGACAGAAAAATAAGGAAACTGACAATAAACCAAAATGGAGGACATATTTATAACAAGAACTATTACAGTGACTGATAAAGAAAATGGAGGGGCAGTTCACCCCACTGTGAAGCCCCACCACCATCCAAGGGTCCTGAGTCAGGAATGGATCAATACGGCACAACCAGCAGCAGGGCAGCGTGGGACTGCCTGCATCAACCCAGCCGAGACCATGTGTGAGGCCCCACCATGACAGGCACACGGGACAGCCCTCATCATGAAGGGAAAGATGTTACTACCACCAAATAATGATAAAATTGTGAGTATAATCATTGTCCAGTCAGCCAAGGCATAGTATTTAAAAGGTATCTGACAATTACAGAATCTTTGAGAATGATTTTTATAGATAACTCAGTGAGAGAAGTCAGTCAAGTCTCCAGTCTTGGGAATTCATTAATTATTCATGAGGTCATGTTTGTAAACAGAGGGACACAGTCTGTGCAGACTGAGATACATACTTCCTGTAGGGTGAAGCTAATACACTGCTAACATAAGTGCAATAAGTAAAAGTGCAATAAGGGTAACTGCAGTGGTAATTCTGCAGAATATGACATGTGGCAGATGAAGTATAAAGGTAAACAGACAATCCTAGAGGGGAATTCTTTTGAGTTTGGTCTGTATACATGGATGTGCCCCATTGCCAATGCTGTACTTGAATTATGAGGAGCATCAGAGTAATGCAGTTATGAAGCCTGTGATGGCAATACAGTTCTGTGCATAAGGTAAGCCACAGTGAGTTCTATGGATACATAGTGATAAAAAGTGCAGCAGGGTTAGGTAAGTGAGATTCCGTACTCACAGATTACAATGAAGTGGGAGTGCACACTCAACCAAGAGTTTTCCATGTGTTGACCAAAGTCAGAATAAAGGCAAAATCAAATTCAAAATAATGGTGAGACTGAGACATGGCTATTGACTGAAAGTTTGCTAAATTATAACATGAGACTGAAAAGATAACTAAGTTACAGAGGAGTAAATTGCTGAAAATTGATCTTAATGCTTGAGATAGAAAATGAGATGCCTTGCATGGGTAATGGTTGTACATTACCTGTATTTAACTTGATCTTATACAGAACTTGAATGTTTGTCTCATGATAGAATTGTACTTGTACTTGTGTATTGATCATGTTTACATGCTATGTTTTATTGAAATATTGTGTAATTGTTAATGGATTGACAACGATGTGAATGACAGGGAATAATACAGCTACTTAATGGAATTAATGATGCATACCTAATGAAAAATGAAACAGTGATGACTATTGAAAATGTAATTGGCATTGTGTATGGAGTGAGTATGATGAAGGTAAGATATGCACACATTAGCTTGGTAGGTTGGAGCTATATATGGAACTCTGGTCTGGAGCCGCTGTGATCATGCCTCAGAGAAGGGATACAGGGCAGGAGACAGAGTCGTGCCATGGAGGGTTTCCAATGAGTCTGTTGATGTGTTGCGTTGTGACTTCATGTGCTCTTTCTAGCATAACTGCTAATGGTCAAAATTGAATAAGCTGTATTTGACATGAACCTTGCTGATTGTGTGAATCAAAATGCTTTTCATTTTACATATGTACATTGTAATTATACCCTTGTGTTTAATGGCTCAGGGAATGTTGTAAGGACATATCGGTGGTTATATTATTAAGACATGTAATTGCGGAAGTGATAGATAAAAGGATCAATCAGATACTTTGTAAAAGGAGGTATTCTCGTTGAATACCCTGAGCGTTGTCTTGCGTGAATATAAGATCATAAGAGCCAAGATGTAAGTGATGATTATTAAGTTGATACTTTCATGTGAGTTGATTGTTTTGATGAAACTGGAATAAGCTGTTCAAGTTTGAGGACAAACTTTATTAGGAGAGGAGGAGTATTGTGACAGAGCTAATAGCCAAGTAAGAATAGAAACCCAAATTGTATTCTCAGATACCACTGTATTCTAAAAGCTATACTTAGTTGTACCAGGATACCAGAATATTATTGATGTGTTTGTACTGGCTGAGCTGTTAGGGATACTGACACAGCATTGTGACACACCCTGTGTGACGTCAGTCTGTACCCTTATAGTAATGCTTGAATAGTTATTGCCACTGACGCATGATGAGTATCATGCCTGCTCTACGTCAGAGAGTGACATTACCTCACAGGATATTTTGGGTAAACTGACGTAGCTGCCTCATGTAATATCCTGATTATGTGGACTTTATAACTGACACATCCCTCCAATATCATCAGAGGCATTAGAGGTATCAGAGAAGGACTATGGTGAATACGACAGCTAACATCAGCTGGAGGAACAGCATGGGCCGCACCTCTCCGGCCGTCACCATACAACAGGAGCAGCTCCCATCCCTAGCAAGGGCTATACCAGCAGTCTGTGGTATGGGGCTCCCCACTGCCCATACCCACATGAGGCTGGATGCCTACACTGGACATTGGACACTAAGTGCTACAGCCCCCACATTGGGAACATTTGGACATTTGATATTTAATATGATATAAGTCTTTTGACTGTATGAACTGGAATTATTGTACACCTACTTTGGAGATATTAAAGCTATATAATATCAGTCACTGGAGTCCTCATATCTACATATACACACACCCCACATAGATAACCTTACTTGGTTACAAATATCCATTTCAATAATTTTACATAATTGACTATTGAGCCATCGCCCTAGTCTGGTTATTTTAATCACAAGGTTCTGGTGGTTTTTTTTTTCATTTTTATACAGTGAATACATGTAGAAAGTAACATCCTGGGAGAACCTGGGTAGTAAAGAGTATTGTACACCTTTAAAGGCTTTATTGGGCACTGGTGAGTTGCTTTCCAGAGCCGCAATCATGCATCATGATAACAAGGGTCATGGCCCTTGCAAGTGACTTGCCAAGGCTGCATTCATGCATCGTGACGACAAAGGATTTGACACATTAGAGTAGGCATGGTAGTGTAAAAATAGTTCTTAAAAAAACTTGAAAAATGCACCAATGTGTTGCTTTGGTACCCATTAAGGATGATCCAGTATCAAAATTCCAAAATTAGTGTATTTTCCTTAGGTGTTGTTATGGTAAAGATATGTCAAAAGGGGGCTGCTTGTGTTGAAATGGCCCCATCTGAATAAAATCAGTATCTTTCATTGATGGGGTTCTCACTGCACCACGGGGCCCCCTAGTGATAAAATGCTGCATTGGTTAACATTGGCAAACCTATAGCACAGCATCCTGCCATCTGGTGTATAATATACCTTATGTAGCAGTCCAAAGGGGAAGTAGAAAGGGGACTGACCACTGAAAGGAACAGCCAGTACACTCACCAAGCATAGACAGGCACCAGTTTGCTATAGCTTGGGGACTGCTGCCTGGTTGGAGACTTGCAAATCCAATGAGTGGCACACATCCTCTGATATGTTTTTTGGTAAGTATTTTGTCTGTCATGTGTTAGGCCATAGGCCAATAAAAAATAATTTCGCTGCTGCATTTTACCTGAATAATAGCTAATGGGATCCATTTGTATTTGCAAATGGTATGCACAGTTTGGAAGTTTTGGTGACTGATTATAAATTTAAGAAGCTGATTACTAGTTTTTGAGTCCAGGTAGGAAATTCATTTTACAAAATACCAAAACTCTCAAATTTTTGAGGAAACTTTTCTTTTTTGACCCATCTTGAATTTCGAAAAATTGAATGAGTTAGGTCACAGTCGAATTCTGGTGTCTTTTGGGGCCATAATAGGCTGTGGCGCTGCAGTAAGGTACCCTGCTATGCCTAATTAGAGGACGTTACGGATTATGAATGCAGCCCTTGCGACTTACTGGCAAGGGGTTACCTCTATACATAATGTTGTTGTGTTTCTGACCCACCTAGCCGTGTGAGTGAGAACTACATGTACCACTGACTGGTCACCACTACCCCACCTAGCTGTGTGTGTGAGAACTACATGTACCACTGACTGGTCACCACTACCCCACCTAGCCGTGTGAGTGAGAACTACATGTACCACTGACTGGTCACCACTACCCCACCTAGCTGTGTGAGTGAGAACTACATGTACCACTGACTGGTCACCACTACCCCACCTAGCCGTGTGAGTGAGAACTACATGTACCACTGACTGGTCACCACTACCCCACCTAGCTGTGTGAGTGAGAACTACATGTACCACTGACTGGTCACCACTACCCAACCTAGTTGTGTGTGTGAGAACTACATGTACCACTGACTGGTCACCACTACCCCACCTAGCTGTGTGTGAGAACTACATGTACCACTGACTGGTCACCACTACCCCACCTAGCTGTGTGTGTGAGAACTACATGTACCACTGACTGGTCACCACTACCCCAGCTGTAGCTGTGTGTGTGAGAACTACACATATCACAGACTGAGTAATAATAATATTAGCAACCACAGCACTCACTAGATGGCGCATCAAGTGTTTCTTGTCTAGGGCTCAGAAATTGACCGATGAAATGATAGGCATATGGGGGGCCCTATTTAGGGCTAATGATTATCATAATTAAATTGTTTTAACCAATTGGAGGGTTAGTAGACATTCCCTACTTGGCGCATCACACAAATAGAAGGGTAAATTCAGATTGTTTTGACACTAGACATGAATTTTCGATTTTATCTTTCAATTTACCCATTGAAATTTATGTGATGCACAATCCTAAATTTGATCAATACATACAAATATGTCTTTTATAAGCCTACAATGTGTTTTAAGTATATTTCAGACAGCCCCTTATTCTTTAAGCCTCAACATGTAGGTACTTCAAGGAAATTTCGATTTCTGTAGCTCTTGGATACAGCATAAATATGACAATAGTCGATTATCTCATGACCAACTATTTTTCAGACATCTAATGATTAATGTACTTAACAAACAAATCATTATAGATGTAGTTGGGAGAATTAAAAAAAGTGAAAAAACATAATTAAAATGAATTAAATTAAATAACGCCAATTCTACTGTTTTCCGAGGTGAAAAAAATCATAAAAATGCATTTCATTGTGTATTTCTTCTTAAATGCTGGAGAAATATGTCGGGAATGAGAATAACGAAAGTTAGATCACCTTGGGTGAAACATAATGATATGAGGGATGGCTAGCAGTTCTTTTGCGAATTTCAATAAATTGATTTAGTTGTATTTTTATTGGAAAAATAGGAAAAAAATATAATTTAATCTCATACATGCCCGCATCATACGCCACTGAATTGCAAATTTCGTGCCCTATCTACTGATGTATGACTTGAAATTCTGGGATTAAAATGTTCATTTGGCTTGTGGTCGCTAATAATAACCACCTTTAGGAAGTCAGCCATCGTCCGTATGGTTAGAGTCTTCACATGAAACTAACTTGCAAACAAGGCTCGAATCAATTGTGTATGCACCAAAACACCTCCCATTCCCAATCTACAAACAACCAGGGTGTTCTTTGTACACGAGAGGGGTGTTAACATGTCTCATACCTAGAACAGATAAGGCACCCTGAGCCTGCAAAGCTACTGTGGACTACACGAGCTAGTGTGTATCTCATCACAATGATATTATAAGAATGTTTATTGCTGTATAATGAGAATTAACTTAAATGGGGAATTCTACATAAAACGCCAACACTTTATACATCTTGTCTAAAGAGATAATGGTCTATTTGGAATGTCTACATGTCCTAACCATCTCCTGTTGCGATCTGAGTTCTCTGCAACTAGTCATACAACGTTGGCATGTGAAGCACCAACTTGTAGTATAGTCAAACTTTAAAGGTTAAAGCGAGGGGGCTTCCCCTAATCATAATGACACTGTCTGCCATGCTTTGTTACATTGTACATAAGTTACACCTCAAAACCAGGTACACTGTAAGGGACTGTAACATATGATACCTCAGTCATGCCCCTCTGTGCCCCTGGTGGATGTGAAACAAAACAGACCACTCATCCTTATCAGTCCCCCTTATCTCCCCTCCCTCCCAGCTCCCACCCAGGTGTATACACACACTCACCAGGTGTTCCAACTAGGTCAGCCCCCCCCCCAACTCCCCTCCTGCACCATTTCTCCAGGTGACCTGTATTAAGGGAGTTGTGCCTGGGGGACCATGGCAGGCCTCCAGCAGGGAGACAGTCCCAGGGGAGGAGGTACTGGAGGAGGAGGGAAGGACTACAATGTGGGCAGGATGAGGAGCTGCTGGGGCTGCCTGCTCCTCTTCTGTCTGTTTATAAATACATATGGAGAAGGTGAGTGATGTTTGGCTTATATGGACACATAGGAAGTATACTAGACAGGTGTATTATAATCTATGGTATCTGGTATAGATAAAGGCTGTACACATGGAGAGTCTGGTTATCTCAGAGACAGGTATGTACATACATGGGTACTGAAGGTGTCATCGTTAGGTCAGGTGTGTTATATTGGTGCCTATATACAAGTTACAGAGCTGAGATTAGTAACAAAGTCTAGATCATCAACAGAAACACATAGTGCCAAGGATACGAAAAGTAGTGTATGCGCTTGCTGACTATCAGTTTTACCTTGACAAGCTGTTTCACACCTGCAGGGGTTTTCTACATGTGATAATCTGACCTAATGACCCATGGAACTGTAACTCACACTGGGGAATTCCCGTCCAAGATATTGGCCTACCTTTCTCCTTCAGAAATCCTAATTTTCATATTGTAAAATAATGTCATAATCATGCTCTGGTATGTCTAATTTGGTTTGACAATCTTCAATCTTGAGATGTTAACTATAGTAGATTATACTATCCCCCTAGATAAATCATGTTCATGGAATTTACTGCACTCGCTTTTACCTTAGTTATTTGACGCGTTTTATGCATGCTAAGGGCTGGATTATCGTCACATAACATGACTGATTGTTCTGGAACATTGACTGATTTTTACCTAGATGTCTGATTGTCCAATAATATTGACTAACTGTCCCAGAACATTGACTGATTGTCCATAACATTGACTGATTATCCATAATATTGCCTGATCGCCCATAGCATTGGCTGATTGTCTCATATGATTTGCTTGATCGCCCATGACATTTGCTGATTGTCCCATAACATTGACTGGTTATTGACTGATTGTCTCAATCTACACTAGCATCCAAGGTAAACAGCAGCCATGTCCTCAGGGGGATCTTTACAAGACTCCCTACTCCTTACACTCCTGTGATCTATCACGCTGACTTTAAATGGATTAATGGGCTCTTGGGGGTCAAATATAGTGTATCTATAGTGTGCCTACAAGTGCTCGCGTCCTCGTAGATTATCTCATATATGAGACAAGACAGTCAGTATTAAGTGTATTACATGCCCATTACATGTTACTTAGACATTGGCATTATTATGTAAACCAACGCTGCATGGCCTTTTATATTGTCCTTACGCAGTGGTTTATATGATATACATTGATTGATGTATCATTTTAATACTAATGCTATCTGGAACATAGATGGAAATCTAATTCCACAATATGCCCATATCAAAAATATCAATACAATCACAATGTTATATCATACATCTTATATTTAGGTAGTTGACATCTAAAGTGGTGTATACATGTTCAAATAGCCATAACGACCACAACAAACAGGGGTCTACCAGCATGTACTCAGCCATGCCCTATTAACCCTAGGCCAACAGGAAGAGTTTCATGCTACCTGGATATTAACCCTTTACGGGCAGCATAGTGCCTTCATGCTCTATGGCGGTTGTCGTCATGAAGCTCTCTCATACTGCAGTCATGTATCATGCTGACTCTGGGGAGTTGATACACTCCAAGTCCGACAGATTGGTATGTTACTCGCCTTCACTGCATTGGTGCATCATGACTACAAATTGACTTGATCTTTGGCGTATTAAATAGTTAAGACCGGGGATGTTACCATGCTCTACCTCGCAAAGCATTGTTAAACATTTTTTCCTGGATTATTTTAGTAATTGATATATTTCATTTTAAAGCATTTGCCATGTCCACAGTCAGAGTAAAGGCCTGCGAAACATCAGTAGTTCTGCAAAATGAAGACAAAATTGTGCGAAAAAAAGTAAATGACCAAACTAGAATATAATTTTCGGTACAATCTAACAAGAAACAATGCTATCCTCTGTTTGTCCCGACCCCTTTCTGTCATGGAGATGGTTAACTCTGGTCGTTAACCCAGTTGTGGTGTTTAATATGGGGGTGTCCATGTACATACATTATAGGGGTGGGTAGGCACCTACCCCACCTATAGCATTGGTGTTAGGAGGTTATATGAATTGTCTCTCTTCCCCACGGCACTTCAAATCAGATTATCGGTTAGATTATTTAATTCAACAGAGCGTATCTATAGTCTCAGTATAGAATCATTGTACGCCATTCAGTTCACAGCATTGTTGAAAAATGAGACCCTGGATTGCGAGCTCTGTAGGCCTGATGCAGTATGCACTAAAGTAGTAAAACCATAATGGTCTATTATTTAGGAAACGCAGATTAGAAGCATGAGTTGGTAATATATCAAACAGGAGAAGTCTATAGATGTATGGAAATCGTTCATGAATTAGTCTATAGATCCGGGTTTAGCTCATGGCCATGTTCAAGGATCACATGCATCCTCAATGTGGTGCATTTCTGGTTATGGGAGTTTGTGGATGTGATAGTTATTCCAATTGCACTGTAATTGAATCCATAGATATCATCATGCAGTGATAGCAGAAGTCGATAATAAAATAAAAGACAGACACAGGGAAAATGACAGATAGGAGAAAATCCATCAAAATAAAATCGAAAGTCTCATCACCCCTTTTCACACTTCACCTTTCACGGAGAGATCTGACTAAACAATGCCTTGTTTGCCCATAGTGACAATACGACAGAGGCCTCCTCGTGGACATTGGTATTGCAGTTTGACCTAGTCTCTTTTAAATGCCAGGGTGAATGCAGCATCAGGTTAAAGCAGATATGGGCTTTGAAGCGCCATACTGAAACCCCATGCCCCCTCCCGTCCATTAGTCCACGTAAACTGAGACCAAAGGCCGACAACACATGTGGAGGACAGTATCAAAAGATGTATTCAAGGGGAAAGAGTTGGTATATATATAGTGCATGGCTGGCATGGATGGATCCAGGGAGTAGGAACAGGGGAGTACATTCCAAGAATGATGGCACAACATCACACAGACCCCTCAACCGTCTATTGAAAGTGGTACCTCTATGGTAATATGGGTCCTGTCTAAGTTAGAACACATAGTTCAGAGGGTTCCTCTCAGGTCGGAAAGTCTCCGAAATTCAAGGCCCAAGGTCCCAAAGTTGCTTTTTTAGACCATTTTTACTCTAACCAAATTTGTCCAAAATTTTCCAGGTCGCTTAATTTATTGTACCAGGGCGCCAGGTCAACTAGAAAACAGCCCGGGTCGCCAAGTCACTTTTGACCCCTATGTAGCCACATCCTTAACAAGCCTATACTTGCAGTTCTTACTTTGCAACATCTACCAGTCAGCTTTTAAAAGCTTATTCAATACTTTAAAGGTTGTAGAGATGTTTAATGTGCCATGCCCGTTGTCATCTTGATGCATGAATGCAGCACTGTCGAGTAATTCGCAGATGCTGCATTGACGCATCATACAAATCAGAAATAATATGATGGCCCTGAAATGTTCCAACACTGGGCCAACACTGGGTCAATATCAGTAATATCTAGCATGGATCAGCTCTGGCCAGCGGTCAGCCCAGCAATGGCCCATTATCAGAATTCCAATGTTGGATCAACATTACATTTCAAATGAGTACTTGCTAAGTGTGGGCTTTCATTGTAATCTATATGTTGAACCAATACATGCATTACCTACAATCGGCCATGGTTGGTATAACGATTGCGATGGAGTCGATCATTGCTGACATTGGCCCAATATACCCTTGCTACCTGTAACTTTCTCAAATTAATATTTCAATAGATGCTACATGGGTCAAAGTCTAATTCTCCCTCTCTGCTGCTGGCCTATAATATAATTATATGACCTAGGGCCACAGATCAGGAGGTCACTTGAATGGTCCCTCAAGTGGTTTATATAAGTCTGCAACAATGCTAGACATGATTCATGGAGATAACCGTGTGACTTTATTGCTAGCATCACCCAGCACACCTACAAATAATCTGCCATAAGAGGAAAGATTACAGATTTTAGAAAGAATGCTTAGAAACACGTCACACCAGGTGGGGTGCAGGGATGATAGTCAAATTGATCCCCAATGATTTTAACCAGTTAATTTCACAATAGCCTGGATCCATCCATCATGATAAACAAAATAAACAAAATTAATAATAGCAAAACACATTTTGGGATTATATTCCCATACGTATTCGAGAGTGTCATTATTTATTTTATTTTGGTTTATTTTCTATGTTAATATTTTAAACCTATAAACCTCTTTGTCAATATCCTGCTTTTAGTTACAACATGCGACCAGAGTTTCATGGCGCGGCTGGGTTCTGGTGTGCTGACCAGCCCCAACTTCCCCTTGAACTACCCGGTGGTGGGCCGCAACTGTTACTACAGGATCTACAGCCAGACTGCTCACTCCTACAACAGGGCCGCCTACATCAAGGACAATGACACACCCAAGTCTACAGGTCAGTGATATGCGTCTGTAGGTGTAAGAAGGGGAAGCTTTCAAATGCTTTCAATCCTGTGTCAATTGGACCAACACTTGCTGAGCTTTCGAGTTTTGAATAAAGGCAAAGAAGGTGAATATGATGTACACGTTTGATTGGATAGAACGTCGAATATTGTGAACTGTTAGTCTTTGCTAGAGATATGGATGTGGGTGCAAATGGAAGTTAGTTCCAAGGGGAGGGTAGCTAGGGTCTACGAGGTAAAATCTAGTAGCCATTGCTGTGTCCCCCTGCCATACTTGCTTTTCTGGTGAAGTGGCATTGCCATTTGGCCTGTTCTAATGAAAGAAAATGCGATTCGGCCTCGAATCGGGTATCCTTTGACCTATTATCATGGTTTTTTTTCAAATTCATAAACAGCAGATTTTCTCTAAAGAATTGTTTTGACATGTCTAGTACTAGTACCTAAAAGAATCAAAGCAATTCAATGAAAAAAACACGGTAAAATGGTAGCCGGTGTTAATGTAATGGTCAAAAGGACTGGTATAAAGCTGAAGTCTGTGGGGGTAGAGAGGGTTAATTTTATTATCTAGAGGTTGTTAAATCCATGGGTGGGCTTAATAATTGATTCTTATATGTAGACTTGGTATGGACATATATATAGGTTACAATCTGTATCATATCATTTTTTTCGATTGCAGGAAGCCCAGCCACACAGACCGAGTCTGACGCCCCTGAAGCACTCTCTGCTGAAGAACACAGAGTAGAGCCCATACTGGTGCAACACTCCAAACCAGCAGCACAACGAGCACTACCGGGCAAAGTGGAAGTTGTCTGCTTCAAATTCCACCGTTTCCGTTTGGCTGACTCCCCGGGCAACTGCTCCACGAGTGACGCCTACCTGCAGTTCCCGGGGGGAGTCCGATACTGTAACAAAGGTAGACTCAGCACCCACCTACTGAAGGAGGCACCCATGAGTGTCTTTGAGGATACTTTCTGCTGTAAGTTGTAGTTTCATGTTTTATTAACACTTAAAGTGGCATTCTCACTGAGCGTTTCCCACTCACAATTCTAGTACTGTTCTAGTCTGCTATGTGGTAAGTGCAACTGGTGAGAATGCCCCTTTAAGCAACCTGATATCATGATACACCTATGCAGAGGTGCGCTGAGTACCTCACTCATACGGTCTTAGTGCATCTTGCCAGGCAATAGGGGGTGTATCAAGGCAGTGAATGGAAATACATTATTTTAAAGAATTTACATATCATATCTAAATTCTTTTCCAGGATTGAATGATTTTAGTTACTTATTGCTTTATGTAAAATAGTTTCCACATTGTTATAAACTTCTACCAATGTCATCCTTTATGGAATCCTTTGTGACACCTGCCCAGTGGGCACAGAACATCGAATCAACATTGATACATGGTTGTCAATGTTGATTCAACATTGATCCAATGTTGATTCAACATTGGACTCAATTTTGTGCCCACTGGGTAAGAGCAACATGGTTGGTCAAATGCTGTTCGGCAATGTCTGTCAGCTGTTGGTGAGTGTATACCCATGTACACCCGGTTTGCACATGTTAACTCCGACCATCGAGGTACATAGAGCTGCCCAGCTACCCACCCTGTCAGAACGTTGAGATTATCATGTAAAATTGTATGCTTTTAAAAGGTCAAAGCAGGAAAGATATGTTAAGAAACCACTTAGAGCTACAAGAGTCAATATAAAAACGTTATTATATTACCCTATTATACATTGTGCTGCATTTGAAAAATATCCCATGGTGGTATGTGCACAAAGATGGAACTCCCTTACAGCACCTATTAGAGGTACTGATGATTTTTCATCCTTTAAAAGCTCAGCCCGTCAGGCTTTAAATGACACCATGCCGGCAAAACTAGGTGATTGAGTATGAACTGATGTTGATAATGTAAATTATATCTACTTAAATGTACAACATTCAACTTAAAGTATAACGTACACACCGTCCATCTTGCCAAACATATTTTTATGTCAAATACCAGATTTATGCCTGTAAATATCCGTGGTATGGCTCATACAACAGTTTTACTGACGAGCCTATCACTACTTTGTTGCTTGACGCATCCTTTTATGTATCATAATTATTACCATATATTTGTACAATTATCCATGTATACAAGACTCATGATACATATCCATATACCGGTATCATCAAACTCGTCAAACTCTTGTAAACTTTTCAAGCAATAAAGTTTAAATTTGTTCAAAAAATAAAATTTAAAATTTTTAAAATTTTAAAAATACCCCAGCGTAGCATAGATGGGATTAATTGTTGTAGCAAGTTAGTTGTAGTGTTTCTGGGCACTATTCAAATCATTATATATCATATAGATATCATTATAATTTTCCTTTGCATTTCCAGGGCCAATCCTGTCTGAGTATCTTGAGATTCAGTTCTCCTACCCTGGAAGAAGCAAGCAGTCAGATACTGGGTTCTATGCAACCTTCAATGTATCCATCACCAGTCAGGGTGTGAGGCCAAGGCAGGGGCCAGCTTGGGATCCATCGCCAGCAAAAGGTAGGTGCACCCAATGAATATAGCAAAAATGTAGACTCCCCCAGCTACCCAGTTGGCACAAAATTCAATTTAATGTTGATTCAACATTGAATCAAAATTGCCAGCTAGTTCTCAGGGTCGATTTAATGTTGTGTCCACTGGGTAGTCTGGCGAGAGGTGAAAATGTGAGCAGCCAAGCAAAAAGGATATTCCACATGAAACATTTCTGTGTTTTGATGATGACCAGTGACACCTGTTTTCCCCTATACTCCATACAGCCCTTTGTCCTGACTTCTACTTTGTGTGTTTTGATGATGACCAGTGACACCTGTTTTCCCCTATACTCCATACAGCCCTTTGTCCTGACTTCTACTTTGTGTGTTTTGATGATGACCAGTGACACCTGTTTTCCCCTATACTCCATACAGCCCTTTGTCCTGACTTCTACTTTGTGTGTTTTGATGATGACCAGTGACACCTGTTTTCCTCTATACTTCATACAGCCCTATGTCCTGACTCGTCCTTTGTGTGTTTTGATGATGACCAGTGACACCTGTTTTCCCCTATACTCCATACAGCCCTTTGTCCTGACTTCTACTTTGTGTGTTTTGATGATGACCAGTGACACCTGTTTTCCTCTATACTTCATACAGCCCTATGTCCTGACTCGTCCTTTGTGTGTTTTGATGATGACCAGTGACACCTGTTTTCCCCTATACTCCATACAGCCCTTTGTCCTGACTTCTACTTTGTGTGTTTTGATGATGACCAGTGACACCTGTTTTCCCCTATACTCCATACAGCCCTTTGTCCTGACTTCTACTTTGTGTGTTTTGATGATGACCAGTGACACCTGTTTTCCCCTATACTCCATACAGCCCTTTGTCCTGACTTCTACTTTGTGTGTTTTGATGATGACCAGTGACACCTGTTTTCCTCTATACTTCATACAGCCCTATGTCCTGACTCGTCCTTTGTGTGTTTTGATGATGACCAGTGACACCTGTTTTCCCCTATACTCCATACAGCCCTTTGTCCTGACTTCTACTTTGTGTGTTTTGATGATGACCAGTGACACCTGTTTTCCTCTATACTTCATACAGCCCTATGTCCTGACTCGTCCTTTGTGTGTTTTGATGATGACCAGTGACACCTGTTTTCCCCTATACTCCATACAGCCCTTTGTCCTGACTTCTACTTTGTGTGTTTTGATGATGACCAGTGACACCTGTTTTCCCCTATACTCAATACAGCCCTGTGTCCTGACTTCTACTTTGTGTGTTTTGATGATGACCAGTAACTCATGGTGTCCTCTATACTTCATACAGCCCTGTGTCCTGACTCGTCCTTTGTGTGTTTTGACGACCAGTCGTGTGTGGACAAACTGCGGCTGTGTAATGGAGTCAATGATTGTAAGGATGGTTCAGACGAGGAGTACAGCCATGCCAGGTGTGAAGGTAGGTCTGGACTGTGTCTCACCAGATCAATACAAGTTGATAGTCTTTGACCGTGTGACGTATTTGACCAGGTGACGTCTTTGACCGGGTGACATCTTTGACCTGCAAGCTTCAAAACAGCTGCAATTTTGGCTATGTACACAAAAATGCTAGGAAATTTGTATTATATAGTGTTAAAATATCCATTAACATTTTCGCGGCATTTATGGTAGGTCAGTTTATATTCTAAACCCCCTTACCACACAGTTGGCTGAGAGTGAGAGATTAAAAGAAATGACCTGCCTGTATATCCCGCAAGAAAATGAACTAACTAAAATCAGTGCCTTGACAAAAAGCATATCCCCCGCTGTCTTAAAAAGCATATCCCTGTAGTCTCAAAGATTCCCCCAGATTCTCAATGCCAGGCCAGCCTCTTCTACTGTAAGTGTGAGTCAGATATTACATGCGTGAGTAGCTGCATAAGTGTTGTAAGCCTTGGACAATTCTCTATCCACAGGTAAGCAGACGTACGCAGGATGTGACTTTGAGCTGACAGCAGGAGTGGTGATGGAGTTCTGTCAGTTCTCAGGCTACAACTGGAGGTGGGCTGTCTCCTCTGAGTATGGTCCCAGATATGACCACACCATAGGCACCATGCAGGGTAAGATTTCTTTTTTCAGATTTTGCATTATCTATCAACTGGCGGTCAGAGCTCACAGAGCTGAACCATATTGTGCCATGATGGGCAAGTGTAAATGTGTGTGATAGTTGACCAAAGGTTCACCTGAGGGCAGGTATCATCACAAAGATACAAGGTAATTAACAACCTGATACAAAACCAATGTTCAGGTCACTTTGATTAGGTCACTCTTTTTAAAGGTAGTCAGACAATGGTGGACTGTCCCTCAAAGTCCTGCTAACACTCATAGATGAGTCCTTTTGGCAATATACCGACTAAAACACTGGTTTACGCAGTGGGTACAAAATAAGTTCAACATTGAATTAATGTTGAAAAGTGGTTGATCCATATGTATCAACTATAATATCAATGCTGATTAAAGGTTCTGTGCCCACCGGGTACTCCCTTGTTATGCACTTCTAAAAGACTTGAGAACTAGAGAAGCTAATTGATTTCATCATTTGAACCACTTGCTGTACACAGGTCCTGGTAAATTCATCTACAGCAACTTCAACATCTTCGAGCACCTCATCCTAAGGAACGAGCTAGAGGTGAAGGTCCCCGAGACACCGACCGCACGGTGCTTCCGGTTCTGGTACTTCATGAGCGGCTATGGTCTGGGGGAGCTGAGCGTGTTCATCAACACGACAGACTTTAGTGTGGCACCTAACGCTTCGGCCTGGTCCAGGGACGCTCACCAGGCCAGTAAGTGGCTGCCTGCAGAGATAGATGTACCTGCAGCTGTACAGAAGGTCACTGAGGTAGGGATGAAACATGGTTAAATTCCTACCCATTATTGATAAATTGGGCAGTACTCATATTGATTCAATGAATTTGTTTACAAATTCATATACAAGATACAAAAATTAGTAACTTCAATCTGTCATATTTCAATGTATAAATCCATTGAAATGTCCCTTAACCTTGATTAAAAGAAGCCTGGCTGTATAGTAGTACCAGGTTAGGATCCTTGCCAACCTCAAAACTATAGCCATCACCTTTACAAACACAGCTGCTGTGACACCCACACTTTTTATATTCTATTGTCTGTACCCTTTCAGTTGATGTTTGAAGTTAGCAAAGGGAACACTGTTGATGCCAATATTGCCATTGATGACATATCCATGACTGATGGTCCATGCTATGGAAGTAAGATATTTCTTCGTCAATAATACATTGGTAAATTCAACATATTCATTCAATGGTGTTAGTAACTTCACAATGCTTTGCCTATGGAAATATACTCGCACACAAATTTGTATTAAATCATCATCAGAGCTGAGCACTACAGTACCAAATTGGCTACGGCGTTTGGAAACGTCTGAAAATCCAGGGCAGATGGGGTTTGTATCATCTGTCAAGCTGTAGCTAGGGTTAGCACAATATTAGTACTTGGGCATAGTGACTTCGTTTCTCTACATGAGATATAATCTGTACCTAAGTTTCCCTACTTCCTACTTTGCAGATGACATTTCTGCTACGTTTGAGCTGGGTCCTGGCGGCTGGCATGACGACAATGGTTACAGCCCGTGGATCCGCCGTCGGGGCCCACCAATATGGACATATGGACCAAACACCGACTGTACTAGAGGTAGAATAATTACACTTTAAGGGCCTCTGGGTAGCATCTGAAATACCCTTGAAAAACCGCTGCTGCCATAGGGCTACAAGCAGCAAATTTGGACTGCACAATCTTTATTAATGTTAGCAAAACAAAACAGTGGGCCAATCTAATTGGCTATGTCTACCATAGGCATTAGTCAGTGTCTGTGGCCATTTGGTGTGAAAGGATAAAGGGGTTCAATAAATGCTTTTGGGATAGTGGACATGATATTTGGATAACTAAATGTGTGTTCCTCTTCTTCTCTGTTCAAACAGACGGTGAAGGCTTCTACATGCACTCTGGGTTTTCGGAGCGTACAACCGTGTCAATCGTGCGCATGGTGAGCCGTCCGGTGTCTGTCACCAGCAGCGACAGATACTGGTGTCTGTCATTCTGTTACCACAACAATGGGCCTCAACCTGACACAGACAACACTCAATTAATGTAAGTCTTTACTTTTAATAACTCAAAAGTTCAACTTCAATTATTCATTTCAACTAATTTCTAATTCTAAGAGAGAGATGTTACTCACTTCAAATGCAGAGGTTTTCCATATATTAGTAGCTCATCGTATATTTCATTTCTATTGATGACAATGAAGAAAATGTTACTTTGGATATAATAAATTATTGAAACTAATATCAGAAATTAATATGACAGGTTATATGTCATATAAATGTTTTTTGCCCTTTATGGTACATTAGCTATCTTTGTGTAATTTCAGTGTCATACTAAAAGGTGTGGATGGTTTAGAGAGTGTAAAATATAAGGAGGATATAAAAACTGGAATGTACTGGACGCAGAAAAAGATGCTCTTGGTAGATGTTTATCGGCCAGTGCAAGTGAGTGATCATAGTGCTATTATCTTTATTTGTGACTAATAGCCATTTGATTTCATCTTGATAGATAATCCGTACCATTGTAAAATATACAGGAATTATCATGTAGCTTTTATGATTGATAATCTTTTTGCATGTTTTCCATGTTCTCTCTTTTATACATCATTTATTGAAAAGCGTGTCAAATCCAACAAACCATTCAGAGCATGTTCTCCTTTTGGCTCAAAATACTTTAAATCTTTAAATACACAGGTTATCTTTGAGGCACGGAGATCATCTGGTGCTACCTCTGTGAATGAAATCAGCATTGATAACATTGTCATGATACCATCCCAATGCCACATTTGTAAGTAGATTTATATGATCTTGAATCATTTTGTAAAATAATAGGGCTTTAACTGTGATATATGAGATGTATTCATATCAGAAATCTCTCTTGTTGTTTGGTGTGGTTATTCATAAACCTAGAGTCTCTTGTTGTTTGATGTGTTTATTGTTAAATTTTGTGCCAGATTTTGTGAATTTGCCTCTTACATGAATAAAAAAAAAGACACAAATAATACATTTTAATATCTATACCACCCCCCTCCCAGCATACCCCACAGAAGGACCTACAACAACATGGGGCCCCACACTTCCTGTAACGTGTTCAACACAAGAGTTCACCTGTGAGAATGGACAGTGTGTTTCACGGTCACGAGTGTGTGACGGCCGCTTTGACTGTGATGACATGTCAGATGAAAGAGCCTGTGGTAGGTATATCTACACTGTTAGGAGTAAGTGGTGTAGCTACAGATGCAGTATATAAGGAGATACGTTTGCTTTACAGTAGTTTACACCACATTGTGGTGTAGCTGAAGGTCCATCCAAATATCCAGGGTTCAAACAGTCAGGGTAGCAGAGCAACAATCATTTTCTCTTTTTTTCCTGTCTTTCTGACTTATTTTGAAATGTAAATCTACCTATATGTATGTAGGAATGGTGATCTTTCAATTTTGGAGTAGGTGTATTAGTCTGACTCAGCTACATTCCAATAGGAGTACCTATTGTGCCCAGTTGTGACTTGAACCCATGACCCTCCAGCCATGACCTACTAGGTGTGGGATCTACATTTTGAGTTGGATTTAAAGTAGTTGTATTCAGGCTTGTTAATTTCACATTTCTGGAATGCCCATTTCTATAACAATAATTATGACCTTTTCCGTATCCCACATATGCATATGGCGTATGAATAAAAAAAAAGAACTTTTTCATTTAGGTTTCACTTTGTATTCCTATACCAAAGAGAAATGTAATTTAAGAGATGAGCCATGACCAAATAATAAATGTAAATACAATTAACAAGCAGTAGTTCAAAATACAGTGCTACCTTCCACAGTGGTTCAATGCATGGCTTGAGAAAACAAGTTCTCACCTACCTGGAAGTAACAATGCACAGCAATGATGTATAAATAATGGTTCATCAGTTCTCAGGTTACAACTTCATCAGTTTTGCACACATCATTACATTATGGCATACTAGCACATGAAAACACACATAACATGGTTAGAATAAGTTTGAATCAGTCCTAACTTTTTTCTCAGTATTAATTTTCTTGTACAGGTTAGAGTTACATTGATTTGTCTTGTGCAGGTTACACTGGTCTGTCTGTGGGGGCTGTGGCAGGCCTTATCTGTGGAGTCCTCATCGCCTTCATCATCAGTCTCATATCCTTCATCTGGGCCAAGAAGCGCGCTGCCGCCCGGGCACAGAACATCAACAACAACCGTGTCGACACTTATCCCGAAGATGACTTCGTTGAGGCCACGTCATATGGGGAACCCCCTCCACTCTATACTGAAGTGGATGGTGGTGACGTCACAGATGGGGTATCTCCATATACAGTGACTCCTTCCAGACACATGACGACTTATTCAATGCAATGGGAGCCCCCGCCAGCTTACGATTCACCAATGCTAAGCACAGGGCCTGCTGTTCCTGTCTACTCCCCCCGCCTCTCACCACCGCCTTTTGAGGAAACAGAGTATCACAGTCACGTGATGATGTCTAGAAGGTCAGGGTCAGTTGATAGTAAAATTGGAGACTCTGTAGAAATGGCCCCAGAGGCAGGTCAGTCTTCCACATGCCAGCCTCATCCATATGAAAATATACCCCCACCAATCACAAGAACTTCAGATGAAGTTTCAGTGGTTATTGACTCGGCACCGGTCGCAGCTCCAGTACCCCCTGCATCCCAAATGTCAATAATCGGTACACCAGCAACAGGTGCAGACTTAGAAAGGTACTACAGCCCTCATCCAATTGTCTATCAAGTCCCTAACCGCCACCGAAGAAGCTTTGGTCGTTCATTCTTAAGACGATCTCGGAGAAGATCAAGGCGAGGCTCCAGTAGGCGCAATGTTCGAAGGAATACACATAACACTGGTGGAGAACACAGTTTGCATAGTGCTAGAGGACACTCGTTACAAATTGGTGGAGAACACAATAACTCCAGAGAGCCTAATCCTAACACCAATGGTGGTTCCTCTGAAGTGTGACCAATGGGATATAGACAAAATCTCAATCTAAGGGAGTGATCAACAACAGGGGAAGAGGGAGGATCGCCCACCAACCACCCGTCTTCCATCCTTGGTGAATATATATATATATATATATATATATATATATATATATATATATATATATATATATATATATATATATATGTTGTTGTAACAGACAGGACCTGGTCCTGGTCAAATGACAGGATAAATAAATCAAATACAAACACCCCTCCCTACATGGCCTTTCCGGCTAAAATGAGCAAATCAGTCTTGGGAGATGTAAATAGTTTTAATGATAAAGAAGATCATTATTATTTTCATTCTCATCCCCCTAACATCCCGATTCATAATTCATGATTTTAAAAACTGTTCCAATTACTAATTAGATTAAGGTATTTATCATTCTAAACCATTCAAATTCATTGCAGTTGATCAATAATATCGCCCATTTGTCATGCAATAATATCATAATCAACTTTCATCTTTCATAACATACTTTTTCAAACATTGTAAATAGCGATTACAGTCCCTCCAAATGAGAGAATTTAGCAATGACGTTTTGATATGTAATGTGCTTAGATATCAGTGCCAGGACAATAATTGCGCAAATGATATGTGATTATTTAATACGGGTCAAATGTCAAATTAATCAGTATTACGCATAGACAATGATTGCCATGACTAAATCAAATAGTATGCAACTATTTATTATTCATCCTATCATACTACATGTTGTATAATGTTATATAGGTCTATTTGATTATAGATGCATATATTTCAATGACATACTTGTATATGTTGCGCTCTTTGACAATCTTCAATGTATACTTTGTACTTTATACTTTTGAACTGCGGTTTTAAACATATCCATCCAAGTGCGTGAATTTGTGTACTTGGGCTACTTATGACATGTGAGTTTAATACATATCTAAACAAATATAAGTTTCACCTTGATATCTGAGTAAGCAATATTGTTTCTCAATTCTGAATCGTAAAAGACTGACAGGAAAATCGATGATGAGACTAAAGAAGAGACATGGTTTTGCACACTTTATTGTCCAATCACAACTGTGTACATAAACATGGTAATTATAATATGCATGACAGATTGACTATGAATCATATGTTTATCATAACAAAATGAAATGGTACACTAGATAACATATGCAGGATCTATATTCCAGACACCAGCATAAACTGTATAATTATGTTCATATGTATGGATGAATTGATTATACCACCTATAATAAATGCATTTTGAACAAAGCCTGAGATATACAATGCAGAAATCCAATGTTGTCAGTGCATTTTTTAAGCCGAGAGTATAAGAGAATTAAGAGTACAATCAAGTCCCATAAAACTCAGTTTGTTGTCTGTTTTTTTTAAACTAGCTAAGGAAAGGTTTCTAAATGCTTTATGATGTTGGGTCGCACTTAGATCTTCCCCGAGAGTTGAGTCCCTGAAAAGGGGACTTGAGGTGATACATTTCAGTTTGAGGCCTTTGTATCTTTAACCTAATTTCTCAGGTCTCGGAAAGGTCGTACACTACGGTGGTCAATGACAGCAAGTAGGGAACTTTCTTTTCTATCCACAAGCCATTCTATCTTACACTGATTATGTAGTAGGTCCAAACCAATGTCCCGAACAGTACAAATGTTTTTGCAATTACATTGGCAATCATTTTGTAGTATCTGAAGGGGTCTGGCTACCCATTCCAAGGCACCATTAACCATAGAGCTACAGTACTCTATCAGGAATTTCTTATAAACAAGCAAGCTCAGATCCCGATCAGCCAACTTCCATACCTGTTTTAACTGAGCCTTTTTCCGTGAAACCATACCCTTAATCTTTGTACCATCATTAGCAAAACTATGTAATCTCTGTTCACCCCAAGATAGTGGAATTCTCGTACCACATCCAGTACTCTATTTCCAACACAGAGACCACAGTTAGGCCACTCAAAAAAAAGTTCTCATTACCGCGCGCATTATAAATATCATTATGTGGAAAACCTTTTTTTTCTTCTTTTTTTTTTTTACATTTTTTATGATAAATATGTTAAAGTTGGAAAAATATTGGCAACTTTGGTATCAAATTAAAGCTTAGGCTGTCACCGATGCAGTCAGCTAGGAATAAGTTGCATTATAACACTTTTTGTTAACCAATAAACTTACTAAAGTGTGGAAATTGATTGCGGAAAGTCTAAATTTCCCCATAATATTATATTTAAACCAAAATAAAAACTAAATAAAAAAGGCCTTAGCCAATATAGGGTAATGCCGGTTTAAATGGCACCATAGCACTTTTGTTTTCTCAGTGTTTATTATGAGTATATTAAGGCTACACCAGTTACTCCTGCAACAATACCTTTATATGCTCAATATTGGTAGCACTGACCATAATAGCTATGTCATCAGCAGCATAATTATAAGTAGCACAACACATTTCACATTTCAGATTTTCCAAAATGTACCTTTCCCACATAGGGAAAAGTGGGGACATTGGGGCCTGGCACCCAATCATAACTAAAGGGGGCTCAGATACTACTTTTCTATACAATTCCTATATGAGACTTGCATTTCAGACACTTCAGACTTGCAGACTTACCCATTCTACCTGTAATCCTAGAGGCAAACTTTTGGGGAGGGGGGGGGGCATGATTAAGATAACCGGAAAAGTGGCGATTCAAGATTACGGGGAAAATGGGCAGCGTCTAGTCACTTCGCAGGTTTGTCCTGGACAGTGCAGGGAAAATAGGTGTGAGGTTATCACACCGGATAACATGCTATATTGACTGGCGCATTGACTAGGACCATCTTGCCTCACCAGGAGGCACACAAGTATGTACTACCTGAGACCTGCAGTCTTTATCAGGGACGTGCAGTATCAACACCTCTCCAGGGACTTTTGTTACTCTCGTTCCCAAATCCTTCCGAAGGAAGGCTCTGGTAACAGCCAAATGACCTTGACCTTGGGATTTTGCTGGGTCTGGGCAACCCATGCTGGTAGCCTGGAACCAGTTGACAGGAACAGGAAATGGAACTAGAAAGTCTGATGGTAAAATACAGTAAAACTACCATCATACATTCTGGTTCCTGTCCACTATTGATATAATGACCAGTACGAATTACCTATGTGCTGAGATTTACTTAATAAGCACTATTGTTTTCTGCAGCATCACCAGGAGTTTTGTGTTTTCAACTTAGTAAAATAGATCATCACTACAGGGCGGCTGAGGGTTAAAGGCAATATACTGCCCTCAGTGTTAGGGGATGCAACACTTAGTTTGGTTTTGTCCCTGGCTTTATTTCAGCGCAGTTGTTGCAGTTGTTGATGCACATACCCACCGTACTATTGATTGCTGTTCACACAATAATATGAGAAACAGGTGAAACCGCTACATTGATGGTAATGGAATCGCATTAGCTCCCATGCAAAGGTGTATTTACGCACAGTCAATGTGTTCAGTGGGGTGTTTCACAAGAAGAAAATAGATGCAATTCATTTTACATGGTGTCTAAGACCAACTTAATATCACGCAATGTTAATCTTATCTTGGTGTTTAACAAGTTTCAATTGTATCTATGGTCATATACTTAGATACGATTGAAGATAATAATGCGGCTTGTGAAACACCAACTTAAGACTAACATTTGGTAAAAGTAAGTCAACCTTAATAACAATGTAGCATTAATCTTAAATACGCTCCCCTTTTATGATGATCACATAGGATCAAGATTAGTGTTGTTTAAATGTGTATAACCAGTTTATTTTCATCCTGAATAAACAGATATTTGCAGGGATTCGTGTGTGTAGTGTGACACATATATTGCATGGAAAAAACGTGAAAAAATATGTAAGGAAAACATTAGCGGGCATCGTATGAGCTCCACGCTAATATGCATCGTGAAACACTTATAAATTAGTTGTATCTAGATTGTAGGCCAAAGACCCTGACTTAACATCTTGGCTGTAGACCTTTGTGAAACACTTTTTATAAGCAGTATACAATTGATACAACCAAATGTCGGTCTTAGTGGTTATATGCAATTAAGTCCTCCTGTAGAAACACTGATAAATCCTACAATTAATTGTATGTCCCCCTTGTGAAACACCCCACGGGTATCCCGACCCAACCTATCCTTCCCACCTACCCTAATCTTTTTTCCTCGCTTCTCTTTTTTTCCAATAACATACATTTTTGATAAGCTATTCTCTATTAGCCATGTTACCTGAACACAACTTTTGGGGCCTGTATCCCCATCTACCTCTTATGTCCATATAGCTTGGCCTATTTGAGTTATGTTCTGATCCTTCACTTGCTTGGTTCACAAGCCTTTTCCTATCTCTGAGTCAATTTCCTGTCATCTGCCATGGCCCTACCACATCAATCAAAAATTGCATTCTTTTCAGAGGTCATTTTCAAGTGTTTTGTTCATCACATGAGAAAAATAAGATACTCAGCTAAATGTCCTGTTCTCAAATTTTCACTTGTTCCTGGGCACCCATACCCACTGCCTCTACCAGCACCCACACCCTCCTCTACACCCAGACCCACTGCCTCTACCAGCACCCACACCCTACACCCAGACCTGCTGCCTCTACCAGCACCCACACCCTCCTCTACACCCAGACCTGCTGCCTCTACCAGCACCCACACCCTACACCAAGACCCACTGCCTCTACCACCACCCACACCCTCCTCTACACCCAGACCTGCTGCCTCTACCAGCACCCACACCCTCCTCTACACCAAGACCTGCTGCCTCTACCAGCACCCACACCCTCCCCTACACCCAGACCCACTGCCTCTACCACCACCCACACCCTACACCCAGACCTGCTGCCTCTACCAGCACCCACACCCTCCTCTACACCCAGACCCACTGCCTCTACCAGCACCCACACCCTCCTCTACGCCCAGACCTGCTGCCTCTACCACCACCCACACCCTCCTCTACACCCAGACCCACTACATCTACCAGCACCCACACCCTCCTCTACACCCAGACCTGCTGCCTCTACCAGCACCCACACCCTCCTCTACACCCAGACCTGCTGCCTCTACCAGCACCCACACCCTCCTCTACACCCAGACCTGCTGCCTCTACCAGCACCCACACCCTACACCCAGACCCAGACCTGCTGCCTCTACCAGCACCCACACCCTCCTCTACACCCACACCCACTGCCTCTACCAGCACCCACACCCTCCTCTACACCCAGACCTGCTGCCTCTACCAGCACCCACACCCTCCTCTACACCCAGACCTGCTGCCTCTACCAGCACCCACACCCTACACCCAGACCCAGACCTGCTGCCTCTACCAGCACCCACACCCTCCTCTACAGCCAGACCTGCTGCCTCTACCAGCACCCACACCCTACACCCAGACCCAGACCTGCTGCCTCTACCACCACCCACACCCTCCTCTACACCCAGACCCACTACATCTACCAGCACCCACACCCTACACCCAGACCCACTGCCTCTACCAGCACCCACACCCTCCTCTACACCCAGACCTGCTGCCTCTACCAGCACCCACACCCTCCTCTACACCCAGACCTGCTGCCTCTACCAGCACCTACACCCTCCTCTACAGCCAGACATGCTGCCTCTACCAGCACCCACACCCTACACCCAGACCCAGACCTGCTGCCTCTACCAGCACCCACACCCTACTCTACAGCCAGACCTGCTGCCTCTACCAGCACCCACACCCTCCTCTACACCCAGACCCACTGCCTCTACCAGCACCCACACCCTCCTCTACAGCCAGACCCGCCGCCTCTACCAGCACCCACACCCTCCTCTACAGCCAGACCTGCTGCCTCTACCAGCACCCACACCCTACACCCAGACCTGCTGCCTCTACCAGCACCCACACCCTCCTCTACACCCAGACCTGCTGCCTCTACCAGCACCCACACCCTCCTTTACAGCCAGACCTGCTGCCTCTACCAGCACCCACACCCTCCTCTACACCCAGACCTGCTGCCTCTACCAGCACCCACACCCTCCTCTACAGCCAGACCTGCTGCCTCTACCAGCACCCACACCCTACACCCAGACCTGCTGCCTCTACCAGCACCCACACCCTCCTCTACACCCAGACCTGCTGCCTCTACCAGCACCCACACCCTACACCCAGACCTGCTGCCTCTACCAGCACCTACACCCTCCTCTACAGCCAGACCTGCTGCCTCTACCAGCACCCACACCCTACACCCAGACCCAGACCTGCTGCCTCTACCAGCACCCACACCCTCCTCTACACCCAGACCCACTGCCTCTACCAGCACCCACACCCTCCTCTACACCCAGACCTGCTGCCTCTACCAGCACCCACACCCTCCTTTACAGCCAGACCTGCTGCCTCTACCAGCACCCACACCCTCCTCTACACCCAGACCTGCTGCCTCTACCAGCACCCACACCCTCCTCTACACCCAGACCTGCTGCCTCTACCAGCACCCACACCCTCCTTTACACCCAGACCCACTGCCTCTACCAGCACCCACACCCTCCTCTACACCCAGACCCACTGCCTCTACCAGCACCCACACCCTACACCCAGACCTGCCGCCTCTACCAGCACCCACACCCTCACTATACACCCAGACCTGCTGCCTCTACCAGCACCCACACCCTCCTCTACACCCAGACCTGCTGTCTCTACCAGCACCCACACCCTCCTCTACACCCAGACCTGCTGCCTCTACCAGCACCCACACCCTCCTCTACACCCAGACCTGCTGCCTCTACCAGCAATCAATTTGCAAATTTTACTGAAGCGTCGATCACTTCAGAAATAATTATGATTATACAATTTCATTTCTGCCTCACTGGTGTACAATTTATTCATACAATAAAACTTTAAACTTACTTGATCGGGTCTGGTTTTGTGTTTTAATAGTCTGTGTTTTATTAATATTGAATCAGTCAGAATTTACTACAAAATATGGCCTATAATGCAGATTCGTTCACATTCGTAACTTTGGTAGTTAGCTCATCTCTATCTTTTTGATACATTAATTCCCTGTGTCCATATAAACATTGTCGTCGCGGAAACAAGTCCCTGTACATTTTCTCGCTATTTATCATTAATGGATTTGGATACTTCTCTGTGCATTCTCAATTTGGTTCTCTCCTCAGAATATCTTGTGGGATTTAGGCAGGTACCATTCTGACACATGTCATGATTCGCCAGTAACAATATGCGTTCCGTACAAGCTGTTTTATCTTTATATGCCACCGCTGGGATAGATTACAATTTTAGACCAATGGGTGGTGGTAGAGACAGCAGGTCTAGGTGTACAGGCTCTGTATAAGGTTTAACTACTATGTACCATCTATAAAATAGGGTTATTATGTATACCGTCATAGTACTGCAGAACAGTAAATAGTATCATATCTACTATTATTTGATACTATTGGTAATACCTGACTTCTCTGCACCCAATTACAAATTGATTAACCATGATTGGTTACCCAGCAAACCAATAAACCATATAACGTTTTAACCTTTCCTTTACCACGTTCTTAACACAACTCTGCCAAAACCAGAGTTTTTCATATCAAATTCATATTCATGGCTGATATTACGATGCTTCATTATATTTCAAATAATGATGAATCAGCGTTAAATTTTACAGAGTGAATCTGTAAAAAGTACTTTTTTTTACAGTGTGGTTCCTGAGGTGCAGCACTGGCAGACATTAGTGCTGGCTCTCTCACCCCCGCCACAATACCTATTCTAAATATACGGTTTGTGACAGGAGAGAGAGAGACAGAGAGAAAGACAGGTTATGAATATTGTGTACATGTGTTAATGAGCAGATAAAGTTTGAGATTCTAGTTACTTTCCCAATTATATTGTGACTTGACCTCAATCTTGACCTATGTATTCAGTGTGAGAGTATCATAATATCATAAAAGATAAATTCCCTATCTACAATATCTTTGGTATTTAGGTGGAAATGTGTGTACTTTGCCATAAATCAGATTGTGACCTTTGACCTTAGATTTGACCTTGTTCCGACCTAGATACAGCTTTATACATGGCAGAATCGGATTCAGCACCTTCAAAGTACCTTATTCCAACCCTCATATCAAGTATTGGTCTCCATGTCAGGTCAAAGTTAAATAATGACATTTTGCCTGGTTGGATCCCCAACTATGCTAGGGATAATAAATGGGGTACGCACACTTGTAGCTACGTCCAGATGACAGGTGAACACTGGTGACCCGCCCCTGGTGATAAAGGCTATACTCAATTGATCCTGCTATCCTCCCTTAGCTTGGTTACCACTAGCTCATGTGAAAAACGCCATGTCTCACCAAATCAATAAAAGTTGAAAGTCTATGACTAGGTAAGATCTATGACTGGGTGCAATCTATGACCGGCATGAAAGAAAAAAGCTTATTTAAGGCACATGTATATACAGAAATGGCCGAAAAAAGTTAATGGATGTCTTCCGCAATTAAGACTTAATGATACTAATTAGATTAGATTATTTTATAATAATTTCAATAATTTCAAATTGCCGGTCATAGATTGCACCCGGTCATAGATTGCACCCAGTCATAGATTGTCAACTTGGTGAGACACTAGGAGACTACTGATAGGGATTCAGAACTGTGCTGATCAGAACATTGTGTCTGGCCCTAAATAGGGCAGTCTATCTATTTATTCTTCTCGGTCACGTGACCAAGATATCGGCACTGTGCAGGATGTTTTGAGAACAAAATCAATAGTTGACTCTTTCTCTCCGAGATAAGAAACCATACCTCTGCCACAACCTTGATATGTACATGATGGATGGGGGGAGAGTTTAGGGGGCGGTAGGGATGCTTGGTTTCTCCCTCCTGACTCTATAATTGAGACAGGCCATGTTTAATGAAATCCTGGATACTTTCTGAAATGTCTGAGTCATAAATCAACGATGGAACATGTATCGCATTTATATAGAATTGGTCTTCAATTAGATGTTGGAACCATAATTGTTTCTATTTTTTCTATTTTTTTTTCATAAATCCTACCCAGATCCGTCATGAGTTTTGTCATGAATAATTATATAAAGAATATCATTTGAGTAATAGCATGTTGCGGGACGGAGGCCCTTCGCCCCACAATGGATGATCCCCTACGGAGTATCATATTCTATGAAGAGAGGATGCCCTATGAATATAATGTCTCTTTATCATCTTCTTGACATGCCCCCATCTTATGTCCCTATATACTGATAATCCCTCCAGCATGGCTGATTGTCTGATGTGAACAGAGAAGTTGGGACAGAGATGGAAGACACCAAAGTGCTATATCTATGGTCAGTGACTGCAGAGTGTACTTGAGTCTCTCACTCACTCACACACACTCTCTCTCTCGTCTCTCGCTCAGTCTCTGCATATTTTCCTCTCCACATACACCGACGGACAGGCGTCTAAGCCGTATTATCAACTTCTATCCAAGAGAAAAACAGGTATAATATACTTTGTATTGTTTTTTTTACATGTCATAATGCATGTCTATTGTTCGAAATGGCATGTATTTTGAATCCAGTGACGGTAGTAGAAGCACAGTGTAGGACTACAGCGTTTATCTACTGATAACAACCTGATACACGTAGCTGGCTTTATTTGAGGTTTTCACGACCAGTTCTTGGCGAAATTCACATCGTCTTAAATGGGCAATATCACCACTCACTCTTAACCACATAGTAGACTAGAACATACAGTACTATAAATCTGAATGGGACACGCTCGGTGAATATGCTGTATTAGGTATCAAGGATAGTTTGAAGAAACCCTTCCCCGAACAAAATTGTTCTGTTGCTTGATAGGAAGCTGACAAAAAATGACAGTAAGGATTATGTCCATTTAGCACAGCCAAAAATTATTATCTCATTTCAAGAATGTAAGATTATCAAACTCGACTGGCGGACAAACCACTTGTTTTAAGAAAAAATATATTCTTAAAACAAGTGGTTTGTCCGCCAGTCGTGTTAGTATAATATTATTTTCTTGAAATGAGATAATTATTTTTGGCTGTATATCTTTCGATGTCAGAATATGTCTAGACACATGTGTATTGAAATATCATACCCCTTAACATTGCCGAGTTGCGCATCCATTGCCACTGAAATATAGCCATTCTGCCATTTTGATCCCATAGCCATCTTAAAATTACCGAGTGTATCCCACTCACAATTCTAGTTCTGCTCTAGTCTACTCTGTGATTATGTACGGGTGGTGAAATTGCCCCTTCAGGGAATGCATACTTTGATATAATATCCACACGTTACATAGAGCATGAATAATCTTTCTCAGATCATTCCCAATTCGTATTGATTGAGTCATAATCATATGCATACAAAAATGGCAAAATTACTACCGTGAATTCCCGGTATAACCCGCACCTCGCATATAACCCGCACCCCGACTTTGGGAGAATCATACAACCCGCACCTGGAGTGTGAAAATTGCCATTTTAGTACAGTTTTATACTTTCAAAAACCCTTGTATTACCCGCACCTAGACTCTGAATATTGTATAACCCACACTGGAGGTTTAGTCCACGTAGATTTAGGTAAAATTGACCAGCTTTCCCATGTATAGATGTTCAATAGTATATTATAATTTATATCTAGGTACTGTTGTATTTCACTGAAACTTTTTTTTTACCACAGACTTCCCCCATGCTGAGAACTTCAGTGGGACTGCATCTTCTGAGGATGTTCTGTGGTAGGAGGATGACTCTGAAGTGTATAGTCCCTCTTTTAACCCTCCCCATTGCTGTCTACATCATGCTCTTACTGACAACTAGATGGGGCTATAATACAACTACTGCAGAACAAGAAATATGGGAAACACAAGATGACAGCCCTGAAAGGACAGGGGAGGTTCCTCTCTGCGTTCATCCAAAGCTACAATTGTGGCATCCAGCTCTGAAACGTTATTTCATGAAGCGGGAACCACCACTGCAGTGTGCAGCGGATACCAACTGGGTTTACGTCAAAAATGGGACATTCAGGATTTCTACTGAAGCTACGATAGTACATGGGAAAATAACCTGTGATTACACTCCCTACTACAGAGGTGGGAATGACTTTGATATTGTCGAGGGGAAGGTTGTTAGGGATATAAAGAGGGGAACTATATTGGACACTGACTACTTTGGGGTATACTGTCAGGGAGCTGATGGGAAAACATACACCAACATCCATGCATCTATAGCCTACAAGGAGGATATCCAGAGTAGACTTCTGAATGCTCATTTGCCTGGTGATGCCATGGGAGTCAATGTCCTAATACTAGGGCTCGATTCCTTGTCAAGAATGACCTGGCGGCGCAATCTGCCCAAGACACATGATCACTTTGTTAACACACTGGGTGGTGTAGTGTTAGAAGGCTATAACATTGTCGGGGATGGCACACCGCAAGCCTTACTGCCATTGCTTACAGGAAAAACCGAACCTGAACTCCCCGAAGCCAGACGAGGGAAAACCAACGCAAAACCAGTGAATGGACATCCATGGATTTGGAAGGACTTCTCTGATGCAGGTTATGTCACCCAGTTTAATGAGGATAGCACTGGGATTGGGGCCTTCACTTATAGAATGATGGGGTTCAAAGAGCAGCCAGTGGACCATTACATGAGGACCTTTTACAGGAAGGCTGAGGAGCAATACAATAGACATAAACCACTCTGCCTTGGGTCCCAGCCCCGCCATGTTGTGTTGCTGAATTACATTGAGGACTTTTTCAATATGTACAAGGATAAACCAAAGTGGTCCTTCAGCTTCCAAAGTGAACTCACCCATGGTGATAACACTAAGGTACAGATAGCTGATGATGACATAAAACAGTTCCTGATATCACTCAAAGAAGGGGGACATTTACATACCACTATTCTTATTTTAATGTCAGATCATGGTGCTCGTTTTAAGGCGGTGAGACAAACCGTACAGGGCAAGTATGAAGAAAGAATGCCCTATGTTGGGGTGCTTCTACCAGAATGGTTCAAAAAGAAATTTCCTTTTGCTTTCAAAAACCTGCATACCAATGCACATCGGCTGACAACGCCTTTTGATCTGCATGAAACACTTGCAGGTGTTTTACATTATACTGGCAGTAAACTAAGGAATAGAACCAATCGTGGGATAAGTTTATTTGATGAGATTCCATTGGATAGAAGATGTAGTGATGCAGGTATAGAGAATCATTGGTGTGCCTGTCTCAAATGGAAGAAGGTTTCACCGAGCGACCCGTCAGTTATGAAAAGTGCAGCTGCCCTAGTTGCAAGCATTAATGACTTCACATCCCCCGAGAGGACGCTCTGTGAGGAGTTGAAGCTAAAGGAGATAAAAACAGCTGATATGTTTGTGCCACAAAAGGCACTTGTCAGATTTAAACAATCAAAGGATGTTGACGGTTTAATTCCAGATTTCTCAGACAAAATGAGCGTAACTGAAGTTTTCTATCAGATAACAATTGTAACATCACCTGGGGATGGCATGTTTGAATCTACAGTCAAAATAGGAAAAGACTCTACTTATGTAAATGATAAAGAAATCAGTAGGATTAACATGTATGGGGAACACCCCCACTGTGTGTCTGCCAGGCTGCCCCACCTGCGGCCATACTGCTATTGTAAGCATCAACTACACTAAGTGGCACCTTTTTGGGAAAGACTTGATAATTATAGGCTACCTATAGCTTTCAACAAGACATTTTTATACGCGGCAACAACCGCAATTCTTGCATTCGAAGAAACATGATGTCTACATGGTTGGTATGTTTGAAGGGAACCCATTCAAAACACGAAATAATCAGGGCCGGGAAGGGGTTATCAGGGGGAAGATGATATTACTTCAAATATCCTATGAATTTCTTGGGTCCATGTTAGGGGGTAAGGAAATGTGTGTTGCAGATAAACAATTAGAATAGATGTTGCTAGGCAACCAGCTGTATTAGCAACAAACTAACAGAACCATTGAATTCCTTGGGTCCATTATGGGGGGGGGGGTAGGTATGCTTATAATCAACCTCAAGACAATGGAAATGTCTGTTGCTAGGCAAATAAACAATAAGAATAGCAGTTGCTAGGCAACCAGGTGTATTAGCAACAAACCTATAGAACCACTGAATTCCTTGGGTCCATTTTAGGGGGGTAGGTATGATTATAATCAACCTCAGGACCATGGAAATGTGTGTTGCTAGGCAGATAAACAATTAGAATAGCCGTTGCTAGGCAACCAGCTGTGTTAGCAACAAACCATTGAATAGAACCATTGAATTCCTTGGGTCCATATTAGGGGGGGTAGGTATGATTATAATCAACCTCAACCAGCTGTGTTAGCAACAAACCATTGAATAGAACCATTGAATTCCTTGGGTCCATATTAGGGGGGGTAGGTATGATTATAATCAACCTCAGGACTTTTTTTTTTTGAATT
This sequence comes from Harmothoe impar, assembly GCA_947462335.1. Classification (NCBI taxonomy): domain Eukaryota; kingdom Metazoa; phylum Annelida; class Polychaeta; order Phyllodocida; family Polynoidae; genus Harmothoe; species Harmothoe impar. The sequence continues at coordinate 53,003,658 of OX381713.1, read as the reverse complement.
TCTTTATTTGTCATCCACATAGTGATATACAAGACAAAAATCCTTTGGTATGGTATTATCAATGAAAAACTCACATATATGAAATATAATATTCTTACATAGCATTGATAATGAATGCAATATTATTATTTACACAGTACATTGCAAGCTATACCTACATTTATATCAATACACTTAAAAGTAGAGACATCAATATTGTGTGGAGTTCATGCTTAAAAAATAAACAATTATTTACAACATGTACGTAGCATTTGTCTTATTACAATATACCTCATGTATATCATTAGTTTGAAGTTCGGTAACACATATATAAACTGGTTCCTTACATTTCAATTCAACAGGAGTTCAGCTGGCGCAAATATAAGTAACAAAATTTCATTCATAAATAATGAATTACTTTTACAAGACAGTTAATTAATTAGTTAGTCCAGGTTGACTAATATATCATTTCTAGCCCTTACACGACGCTGCCTGTCAATAAATTCTCTACTATTAATATACTGTTTACGTTTACCTTTCATATTGGCCAGGAATTTGTTTTTAACATGAGATTTGAAAGGCTCTTTTTTGTCCAAAAATTGAAATTCTCTATCAATGGTATCCCATAATTTGACACCCCTATAATATGGCAATTTTATGTAAAAATCTGTTCTAGGCCTCTTCAATGTAAAATTGAAATTTCCAGCTTGTCTTGTTTGTCTAGCCATGTTTACTCTTGTAATTTTCTTTGACTTCCTAAACATTAATGAGGATAGTAACTCTTTCCTTCTGTCCACCAACAGAGGAATTTCACATCTTTTATGTAAACCAACAACTGTTTCATCCCTCATTTTTGTTCTCAAGCAAACTCTGAGTGCTTGATTTTGTAGCACCTGAATTCTATCTACCAATGACTTCTTTGCAGCAGAATCTACTAGGAAACAGCAATAGTCAGCAGAAGGCAGAATAGTTTGCCTATAAATGGCTATAGCTGTATTCTCATCCACCATATACCTTAATTTAGCTAATTTAAATATCTTATTAGTAATTTTACAGTTCATGTCTTTAATGAAAGCTGATAATGTTAACTCTGAATCAACCTTTGCTCCTAGATATTTGTAACACGAAACTTACTCCAGCTTTTGTCCACCTATAGACAGATTCAGTTGTGGAGCTAGAGCTAATTTTTATGACGACGCAAACCACATACATTGCGTTTTCCTAACATTAATAGTCATACTATTTTGGGTGCACCACTCAGATATGGAATTCAAATCCATTTTCACTGCTCTTTCAGCTAGTCGAAAATTTGGATTCTTATTATATATCACAATGTCATCAGCATACATCACAACTTTACTATTTTTGATACAGCTAACAATGTCATTTATGAACATAATAAAAAGTAAAGGCCCCAAAACTGAGCCTTGTGGAACTCCAAAGTTAATGGGTTTAGCATCTGAAATAATTCCATCTACTTTAGTTTGCTGACTTCTGTCATCCAGATAGGATTCTAACCATTTCAAGAATTTGTAATTCATACCAATTGTAGACATTTTCTTTAATAATAAAGCATGATGAATGCTATCAAATGCTTTACGCATATCTATGTAGGTGGCAGCAGTGTAGTGACCTAAATCTCTATATCTAAAAAAGTCATTTACATAATTAAATACAGCCTCTCCAGTACTACAATTCTTTCTATATCCAAACTGACAATCATTGATAATTTTATTTCCCTCTAGATATCTACTTAAGTAAGCATGTGCCAAGGATTCTTGTAATTTACCTATTATTGGAAGTATGCTTATTGGTCTTACATTATAAACTGACGGGGAGTCACCACCTTTCCGCAGTGGTGTAATTACAGCCTTTGCCCATACATTAGGGAAATCACCCTGATCAAAAGAGTATTGAAACATATGTCTGATTTGTGGAATAATACCTATAGAACCATTGAAATCCTTGGGTCCATATTAGGGGGGGCAGGTATGATTATAATCAACCTCAGGATAATGGAAACGTGTGTTGCTAGACAGATAAACAATTAGAATAGCCGTTGCTAGGCAACCAGCTGTATTGGCAACAAACAAATAGAACCATTGAACTCCTTGGGTCCATAATTAGGGGGGGTAGGGATAATTATAATCAACCTCAGGAACTATCAAAGGTTTATTTATGTTATTATCACATAGCATAAATTTGTGTTTTGACTCCTTAATCCAAGATGGCAACACAATCCATGATGGCGGCGCCCGTTCTGACTTCTGGTAAAGTGCAAACATCATATACCTCGTTCTGGTCGTGCCTGGCGGCACCTGGCGGCACCACCAGGTGGCTACGCCACCACTTCAGCATAAAAAAATATCATATAAAAGCTGTATAAATAACTTGGATGTGGATGTCACATGTTCTACATGGTCTTCATGTTTATGGCTGTACACATTGAACAAAGTTCAGCAGATCCGTCGGTTAAAAACATATTCACCTAAAGCAATAATTTCCCTTTGCTGATTTAACATAACGTGTAGAGAATGTAAGCAAGAATTGCGGTTGTTGCCGTGTAACATCAGTGCAACGAAGCAACGTCACCGGACAGTTATTCTGTTATAATTAATTAACCTGTCACTATTCCTTCGGTCCAATTTAGGGGGGGTGGGGGGTAGGTATGATTCCAATCAACCTCAGCACATATAGATGTGTGTTGCTAGGCAGATAAACAATTAGAATAGCTGTTGCTAGGCGACCAGATGTATTCACAACAAACCAATAGAACCATTGAATTCCTTGGGTCCATCTTAGGGGGGCTAGTTATGATTATAATCAACCTGGCGGCACCACCAGGTGGCTTTGCCACCACTTCGGCATAAAAAAGGGATTAAAAGCTCACAAAATATTTCCTTTGTGTTTTACAATGAATGACATACATGTGAAACGCTCCAACGTTGATCTTGATATTTAGAAATAAGAAAATGTGTAGAGTACAGTTTATGTTATGATATAGTAATTGCTATTTGGTTGATGTAATGATATACCTCGTTATTATTGTTTTTGCATTTTTAAATATGTTGATAACATCATATTTTCATAGTTATCATTATTGATCTTGGTTAAAACTGAAACAATCACATTGTATGATCATGCGCCAAAAGAAAATTGCAGAACTAATTTAACTGTTTCTAAAATAAATTGCCCATAAAATCTTACAAAGTTAACTCAAGTGTAATGCCAATAAATATTGACAGACTCAACTCAGATGCACATTGCACTGGAAGTATACCACCAACTCTCAAACTATGGTTTAATTACTGCATGGTGAATAGGTTCACTATGAGTCATAGTCAAATCATGCACCATGCAGTAATTGAAACATAAATATAGTATATTACAACTGGCATATCTCTTATACATATTTCATAACGTTGACATCATATTGCAAAGAAATACAAAGACATTTTTCATCCAGATGTTTAAAGTGTGATAATTACCAAGGGTGTACCAGGTACATTTCTATAACTATTCTAGTCAACTGTAGCATTTACCTTATCTAGAAGGAACCACAACACAGCAGGTATGATAACAATTTCTTTATTGCCTGACCATGTCTCAGCTCACACCATCTAAATATAGAATGACTTCTGACTTGGAGTTACGATCCTCAACTCAGAAATGGTCAGAATACCGAATACAAGCTGGACAGCTGACATCACTTCCCTCCTGATGACTCCCACTGGCACACTTACCTCTCCCACCACCACCACTAACAGCTAACTTCATATGCATCTGCTCAAAAGGCTCCAGCCGCTCCACCTTATGAGTGAGCACATCTACCAGAGTCTGTGAATGCATGGCACTGAACCCCTCAGTGTTCCTCAGTTCTGCCAGTGGGGTGTGCTTGGCGTATTTGAGACATTTGTCGTAGAGCTGGGTCAGGTTGTACTTCTCGGCCAGGTTAAGGGTGAGGAGGCAGGGAGGGACGTCTAGCAGGGTCTGCACACATGTCTCAAACACGTGGATGATCTGGTACTCGTGTGCCAGGGGCAGGACACAGTGGACGTTGATGGCTGCAACACAACAAAATTAATGCAGTATAATATCTAAGACCAAAAAAATAAGGTTTCATGTTACATGGGCTGAAACTCTAGGATAGATAAGTCGGGTAGTTCAGCTGTAGATTATTTGGTCCAATACAATAAATTCCAAAATAAGGTGCGATTCAGGTTACATGGGCTGGAACTCTAGGGTAGATAGGTCGGATAGTTCAGCTGTAGATTATTTGCTGTATCCAATCAGGGATTTGTGATTCTCTGTGAGTTGTATTCATAAAGATAGACCCTCACTGGCATTACACTATTCAAAATGTATATGTAGCCCTCATTAACCCTTGAAGGGCAGCATAGTGTTTGGACAAACAATGAGCTATGTATCATGTCACATCGACGCATGAATGCAGCCCTCAAAAGTAACCCTTGGGGTTGATACGACACAACGCAATGTTGGGAATTGGATCGTATTAATCAAACTACTCCCCTTACTTTACACTAGAAACACTAAGGAATTGATTACGGTGAATAGGATGGGTTGCAACACCTCACGCCTACCAGTATTCATAATGAATAGCCTATGATTCTGTGGTTGGTAAGGGGCACATAAAAGAATACCTATAGCAATAACTATCTTCCAAGATGGCAGTACTTAGGAAGTATTTAGGCCAAGAAGTTTCAGGTAACATGGAAAGAAAATGTAGGGTCGGTAGATCGGATTTTTTTTCTAACTTTTTTAAAGCATGAAAGTACTACCCCGCCCCTCCCAAGATCCAAAAATTGACCATAAAATGGTAAAAAATCGAACATTTCTTCAAAATTGCATAAAAAGTGTAGGGTCGGCCCTGAAACAAACCTTTTTGGGCCCTAGCACACATACTCACCATCAACACACTTCCTATGTGGGGGATGCAGGATCTGCATCAGTTTCAGGAAGTCGTCAAACTTCTTGTCTGGTAGCGGGATGTCGGTCATCCTCTTTTCGGCAAACGCTGACGTGAACATGGCTCTGAACACCTCTGACGACATGGCCAACACCGCCTTGTTGGCATAGATCTTATGGTCTTCAATAATGAATGTGACATCACCATAATCAAAAGGTTGTGTGAAGTCCATGCTGAAATAGAAAAAAAGAAATTCCTACCACATCTACATGGAAGTCTATATATAGGGAAATGAATATCTGTACATATGAATGAAAGTATTGATTATATTTTATACTGTATTATAATAAATTATATTTGTCATATTTCATACTATGTCATACATGTGGCCCATCGGGGGAAAACGTGCCTCCAGGGGGGATTTTTAGTACTGGTTTTGGCCACCAGGGGCCAGTATATGGGTAAAACACTGAAAAATATAGCAAAAAATACTTTAAACCAATTTTTTATGGGGAATCAAGAAATATGCTTAGAAATATTCCATCCCCACTGAAAACGTTCCATTTTTGGAATGCAAAAGGAACATATGTTGCCTTGGAAACATGAAAAATTGTCATATGTGACAATTTCTGGTTGCCATGGTAAACACTTCATTATTCCAAATGGGAAGTTTTTGCCACCAATGTTTTTGAAAATCTCTCGAGGAACTCAGAACCGGAAACAGACTTGAAAAAATTCCCTCTAGAACCAATTCTATGATAAAAACATCAGATTTCTTTAAACTTTGAAAAGCCATTTCCCCCCTGGAGGCACGTTTTCCCTCACCTGGCCAAACATTTTGCAAGTCCAGAAAATCTGTTATTTCTTACACTGGTACACGAGCTGCATAAGATCTTTCATTGTTACAGTACATGTATAAATATACGGCAATGGTAAATTTTTACTTTCTCATGTCATTAAACAACTGTACCGATTATAGAGATCATTATGGCATAATATGCCATCCCTTTCATTAAGACATGTATAATGGCCTAGATTCCATGAGATTTATCCAATAAAAGAGAGCAGCAGTCAGCAGGTATATCTGTATGAACTGATACTTAAAGTAACTCACTTACCTCAGATAATACACCACAGAAGTTCTAATGCTGGGTAACTGTAGATGTCAGTATCAGACATTGTGACGTGGAGTTCCTGTAGCATGTTTAGTGGAGGGAGACCTGACTGTGGATATAGTTGGTAATGATGTGGCTATAATTGGGTCATGGTTGGTGAGTATATATACCAACCATGACTGACCATATTCCTGATACACTCGGGCTGACATGGACTCGTGGTGACCTGAATATGGCTATAATTTGATCATGGTGGCTCGATAAAGATTGCAGTCCGGCCTCCCAACAGCGTTCAATTTATTTTTGGCCGACCCCTATTTTGTTCGCATGCATGCACATGTAGCAATAATGTGCATTGGTTATTCATATGGTGAATGCAGGATGGGGAATGGAGTAGATGACCCGTCCATCCGAGGGGAGGGTCACTTCTTCGCTTTTATTTCTTTTTTAACGTTATATAACGTTTTGCCATAATAAGGACCCATAGAGAAACGTTTTATAATGTTGTATAACGTTTTTTTGTTTAATGGGCTAGTGAGCTATAGTATGGGTGTGGACCACTAATTTCGACATGGCGACATGGCCGTTTTTGGGCCTAGTGACATGCGACATGAGGAATATTAGAGATAGTGACATGGGACATGGACATTTCTTAAAATCGACATGGTGACATGGCTATTTCTTAAAATCGACATGGCGACATGGCTATTTCTTAAAATCGACATGGGGAATTGGGACCCCCCATCCAGACCCCCTATAGTCAGACTTGAACCCAGGGCCTAAGGGAGTGTTCATTTATTAATTACAGGGGAGGTGGTGGGTTTGGGGGGGGGCGTAAAAATGTCCGACCCCTCCTGAGGGGGGGGGTGTAAAAAATTCTGACCCGTCTTGAGGGGAGGGCGTAAAAAATTTAAGCCCCTTTTTAGCAAAAAAGCCCACGCGTTACTATAGTTCAAAGGGGGGGGGGCGGAAATTTTTCGGCGCCTTTGGCGAGGGGGGCAAGAAACGTTCCACGCGCTCTCGAGGGTGGGGGCGTAAAAATATTTCGCCCCTCCCCGCGAAATCTCACCATCCCCCCTGTAATTAATAAATGAACACTCCCTAATGTGTTCGTTTTTTACAGTAGATGAGTGTAGCAGAACAGCATGTAAATTGTAATACCAGAAACCAAAAATATGTCCATTTATACTGTTCATCATTACCCAGCTAGCACCTTACATAAAAATAACTAGTAATTTCATGATATCATTTTTCGTTCCCAAGATGTCACATATGCAAGAAGTTTTTACATGTCCTTTTGCATGGGTTCTTGATGTAACAATATTTGTGTGCATTTTATATAAACATATTTATATAAAAGAGACATATTCATTAGTGATACCTTTGGACTTAACAATAATGGCATATATATGACTAGCTGTAAAAGATGTCTAAACTATTTAAATGTAGACACGTCAAAAAGATGTGATATGGAGATATCTACAAGGCATGTTCCAGGGATGACATTCATACCAGTTTAGAGTATATCCCCGCTCCCAGTAGTGATTATAAATCAGATAGGATAATTAGGATACCTCTGAGAGAAATTGTAGACATCATAAAGTTATGTCCATTTTATGTCAATGTATGACATGTCCATTAGGTGCTCTGCATAGGAAACAAACACCTGCTCTGTGAAAGACACTTTGCAGGCATTTTCCATTCGTTACAGACACATTTATCCTAGCCAGGAGGCCCAGATGTGATATCAGCCCAAAGCCAGAATTTCTTCTTATACAATTTGAAAGGACACAGAAAAGGTGTCCACCCATGTGCCTTGTTCATCCAACTATACTTCAACAAGTCACTGTAACACCTTAGGGAGTGCTCATTTTTTAACAACAGCGGGGGGGGGGGGGTGGTGGATTTGGGGGGGGGGGGGTAAAAAATTTGGACCCCTTGACCGGGGGGGGGGTAAAAAATTTAGACCCCTCTTGGGGGGGGGTCAAAAAGATTCAACCTATTTTGAGGGAAAAAGCCCGCGCGTTACTATGCTACAAAGGGGCGCGAATGTGCGTGATTTTCGGCCTGCTGGGGGGGGGGGGGTAAAAAATTTCGATCCCTCTAGGGGGGGGTGAAAAAATCTCGCGCGCTCCACGCGAAATCTCACCGCCCCCTCCCCCCCCCCCCTGTTGTTAAAAAATGAGCACTCCCTTATATATCACGGAAGAAATTTAGTCCAACCTTGTCCCTTGTCAATCTAACTGCTGGTCATCTAACCGACCTATGCCAAAAGAGCCATTTCACAGATTTATTGTTCCAAACACAGCGACTCTGCCGGTATTCTCGCTCCGAGTCTAGGCGGGAGTAGCGGTGCGTCCACTGAATCAAGCGACTCCCAGCGCATTGTGAGCGCGGGAAATCTTAGTTGTTGCCACTGACTGCTGCGATTGGTGGCGCTGCAGACGCTGCGCAAATACGCATGCGCGACCGGCGCCAAAAAGAAAACATTGTGAAAATGTCGACAAGAAGAACTTTGTACAAACCAGCCACAAAGGAGAAAGTAGTCACCAAGGAGAAAAGGTACGACATGTTCTTTGTATTCTGTATAATATAAAGATCATATCTGCTATGTTCAGTGGTACCTTTAGTCAAAGTAGATGAGAAAAATGTACCAACAATGTTTTTAGGGCGGGCGAAAATAGGGGCATTTCAGCGTTGGGAGACTCGTCTGTTGACTCACGACTAAGCCTACTGTGTGGGTCCAGATGGTTCAAAAGCGACCTGGCGACCTGGCCTGTTTTCCAGGCGACCTGGCGACCTGCTACAATAATTAAAGCGACCTGGCGACTTTTCGAAAAAAAATGGCCATAGTAGATGGTCTAAAAAAGCGACTTTGCGACCTGGACCCCTTAAATTAATTTCGGCGACTTTCCAACCTTAGGGGAGGACCTCTCTGCACCTAGCCTTATGAGCACTAAAGCAGCTCTGTGTACACGTCCGATCCTCTCCCGAACAGACCGTGAGAGATGATACTTAATCTACTCTGCACCCCCCCCTACTGGCCACTGTAACTTTGACAGTGTAACTGTACAGCGAGTATGCCTACTGACTAAGTGCCTCTTTTTAAGCCTACACTAAGGCCACTCAAAAAAAAAAAGTTGTTTCTCATCACCGCGCGCATCATAAAAATCATGATTTGGGGAAAACTTTTTTTTTTTTTTTTTTACATTTTTGATGAAAAATATGTTAAATTTGCGAAAATATTGGCAAATTTGGTATCAAATTATAGCTTATGCTGTCAGCAATGCAATTAGCTAGGTGTAACTTGCATTCTTACAACTTTTGCTGAGCAATAAACTCCAAATTACTTAAATTTGAAAATTGATCGCGAAATGTCCAAATTTCCCTATGCAGGCCGAAAATCGTGCGCATTTGCGGCCCTTTGTAGCATAGTAACGTGCAGGCTTTTTCCTTCAAAACAGGTTGAATTTTTTATCCCCTCCCAAGAGGGGTCTACATTTTTTAGCCCCCCCGGTCAAGGGGTCCACATTTTTTACCCCCCCCCCCCCCAATTCCACCACCCCTGTTGTTAAAAAATGAGCACTCCCGTAGGCTTTTTTTTTTCTTTTTTTTTTGATGGTTTCATCGTTTAATCTGTCTCATCTTGCATGAGGTTAAAAAAAGACCTTATTATGTGATGTCCCCTTATCATACACGACAAGCAGGTTTCATATGAAATACATAACACAAATATAACATCCTTATCTTGCACGACAAGTATCCGTTTGTTGTGTGTCTGATTTTTGTGTATTACATTATACAATAATATTCATATCACTTGTTTATTGACCAGTTTCCCTTACTGTGTATATTCGCGATTTTCGTTTTGTCGGATTATTGGTACCTAAGTGTTCTCCGTTTCTCCCGTTCTCCGCTTCTCCCTTTCTCCGTTTCTCCCGTTCTCCGTTTATCCCGTTCTCCGTTTATCCCGTTCTCCCTTTCCCCGTTTATCCCGTTATCCTTTTATCGTTTATCCCGTTATCCGTTTGTCTTTTATTCCGTTTGTCGTTTATAGTGTTCACCGTTTATCCCGTTCTCCGTTTATCGCGTTCGTCGTTGATGGCGTTCTCTGTTTATCCCTTTCTCCATTTATCCCGTTCTCTGTTCATCCCGTTCTCCGTTCATCCCCTTCTCCCTTTGTCCCGTTCTCTCTTAATCCATTCATCCCCTTCTCCGCTTTCCGTTTGTCCCGTTCTCCTTTTATCCCGTTCTCCGTTTATCCGTTTATCCCGTTCTCCGTTTATCCCGTTCTCCGTTTATCCCATTTCTCCGTTTATCCCATTTTCCGTTTATCCCATTCACCGTTTATAGCGTTCACCATTTATCCCGTTCACCCCGTTCTCCGTTTATCCAGTTCTCCATTTATCCCGTTCACCGTTTATAGCGTTCACCGTTTATCCCGTTCACCGTTTATCCCGTTCTCCGTTTATCCCGTTCTCCGTTTATCCCGTTCTCCCGTTCTCCCTTTCTCCCGTTCTCCCTTTGTCCTGTTTTCCCTTTCTCCGTTTATCCCTTTCTCCGTTTATCCCGTTCTCCGTTTATCCCGTTCTCCGTTTATCGCATTCGGCTTTTATCCAATTGGTCGTTTATAGCGTTCGCCGTTTATAGCGTTCTCTGTTTATCCCTTTCTCCATTTATCCCCTTCTCCGTTCATCCCCTTCTCCGTCCGAATATCGGGGCGATCGGAGCGTAAACAGCGAAGATATTCGTGATTTTCGTTTTGTCGGATTATATTGGTACCTAAGTGTTCTCCGTTTATCCCGTTCTCCGTTTCTCCTATCTCCGTTTATCCCGTTCTCCGTTTATCCCGTTCTCTGTTTATCCTGTTCTCCGTTTATCCCGTTCTCCGTTTATTCCCTTCTCCGTTTATCCCGTTCTCCCTTTCCCCGTTTATCCCGTTATCCTTTTATCGTTTATCCCGTTATCCGTTTGTCTTTTATTCCGTTTGTCGTTTATAGTGTTCACCGTTTATCCCGTTCTCCGTTTATCCTGTTCTCCGTTCATCGTGTTCGTCGTTGATGGCGTTCTCTGTTTATCCCTTTCTCCATTTATCCCGTTCTCTGTTCATCCCGTTCTCCGTTCATCCCCTTCTCCCTTTGTCCCGTTCTCTCTTAATCCATTCATCCCCTTCTCCGCTTTCCGTTTGTCCCGTTCTCCTTTTATCCCGTTCTCCGTTTCTCCGTTTATCCCGTTCTCCGTTTATCCCGTTCTCCGTTTATCCCATTCTCCGTTTATCCCATTCACCGTTTATAGCGTTCACCGTTTATAGCATTCACCATTTATCCCGTTCTCCGTTTATCCTGTTCTCCTTTTATCCCGTTCACCGTTTAGGGGTCATTCATAAAGTATGTCACGCAAATTTTGGCCATTTTCAAGACCCCCCCACCCCTTTGTCACGCTTTTCCCCATACCTCTATCATTGGGGACCAAGACCCCCCCACCCCCTCGGGTGTGACGTACTAAATGGATCACCCCTTATAGCGTTCACCGTTTATCCCGTTCACCGTTTATCCCGTTTTCCGTTTATCCCGTTCTCCGTTTATCCCGTTCTCCGTTCATCCCCTTCTCCCTTTGTCCCGTTCTCTCTTAATCCATTCATCTCCTTCTCCGCTACTTTAACTACACACTGATGCATTAATGCATCATGACTCCTGTACACTAATAAAAAGCCGGTCACCACACCTATGGTGTGCAAATCCTAGATCTAAACCATTGCATCCTAGTAGGCACATTGAGCCATGCACCAGCCGTCCAGCCGCTGGACTGCCTGCCCCCCCCCCCCACCACTTCGCCTGCTAAACTCATGGCTGGACTGCCTGCCCTGGTCTATGTCCCCCCCCTCAGGGGGTCCTTCTCCTCGCCCTTAAGAATGTACACGAATGCCCCTCAATCTCCATAGACACTGAAACTGAAACTGGTCTTGCAGTGTGCTGCACCTTCCTCAACCCTAGCAACCTCGTGTTATGAACTCTTGGCTGTGGCCATTTAAACTGTAGAAAAAAAAAGAAAGAAAAAAAATTCAAGGCTTAGTGGGTACAAAACCAACAGAGTAGTATCTTGTTCAAGTTTTTTCTTCTATATCTATTTTCACACTGCCATGCCTACCTAAAGTTTACTCAGTAAGTTACTAAGTAAAGTGAAGTGATGGAGCCGTTAGGCTAAAGGCTCCACGCCATCCAACTTCCCTTACCATTAATGAATAACGAGAGGGGTAGGAATTTTAAAACATGTTCGCCCCTGTTCCCCAAATCCCGCCCCCCCCCCCGTTGATATATCATGACCACTCCCTAACTATTAAAGCCTTAGTATTAAAGGCATAAGTAAGCCAAATAAAAACAGTTTTTCCGTTGCTCCTCTATTGATTGTGCCTGTACCGGTACATGGGAATCCACATTTTTGAGTGGAGTGTGACAAAAAAGAAAAGAAAAGAACTTTTAGTCTGATTTTTAAAATGCCTGTGTCGACCTCTAAATGGTCTGTGTAGCCAGTGTCGATTTTTAAAGGGTCTGCGATAGGTTGTGTTGTCGTCTCGATTTTTGATACACAATTTTGGATCATTTCCGTTAATTTTTTAAAAGGACCTTGTCACCCATGTCGATTTTTAAATGCGCTGTGTCGCTCGTGACAATTTTTACCCATTGCACTCAATTCTTCTCGTTTCCTTGCTTGCAGAAAACCTCTTTCCCAGGGACGCTTGGTGACAGAACCACTGGGAGGGGTCGGGACAAGCAAAGCTCCAACCCGCGTCCAGCAAGGTGCCCGTCATGATAGTGGGTGTTTTAACTTCTATTCCCTCTAATTCAGTTCTCCTTTATCTTTTTTTTGTAATGTTAATTGTAATTTTGGCTGTTTGCAGGTAAAAATCTTAAATACTGGTATTTAAGGCCACCTTTTTTTGATGACTTGGATTACGGGCTTTTACTGAGAATATTTTTGGAGGGCAGAGGGGAAAACAAAAACAAAAAAAGCAGTTTTACACACCGACCGGAGTACCAAAAATTCCCAAAGGGCAGAGGCAAAGAAGAAAAAAAAAAGGAAAACCTCATTTTTGGGTAATCTAATGAAGGTATGTTGTAGGGGTCGGATTCCCCGTACCCTGGTGGAGAGCCTGAAGGGGTGAAACACCTGGGTAATCCTCCCCCTCTGTACCATACCGATCCAGTAACGTAGGGAGCGGAGAACAGTCAGACACGGGTTGGTAGTGTAACGGTTAGCACGCTTGTCACCGGTGCGAGAGGTCTGTGGTTCGATTCCCGGCCGATCCAATGACTAAGTTTTCCGCGACCTCTACACTGGTGGATCTGCCGCGATGAATCGGGTAGTATGTTGACTGCGAACGGTAGGAGCATTCCAGCTTGCTGGGGATTGGCCACCTGCTGGCGGTTGGTAGTTGGAGGAGCAGGTAATGAAGAGTTGGTTCCCAGTACGGGCAGTTGGAGTTCAGCATGGAGTTCAGTCAACAAATTGGCTGAATCGGTATGGTGTAGAAAGCTTCCATCACTGGGAAGTCAGGGTATCTCAACAACTGCTTGATAAAGCCCCATTGGGACCTTCGGTCTCCAGTGGGTGAGAATGCCTGGTGCTAGGTGCCTCTATACTCCGGGGGCTGGGACTCTCTGTAACTGCTTGATAAAGCCCCTTCTAGGAGGGAGAGAAAGCCCAGGGTTGGTAACCCCCCGGAAAATCCGAATCTAGAGGACATGATGGAAGCTGATGGGGGTAGTGTAGGGGTCGGATTCCCCGTACCCTGGTGGAGAGCCCGAAGGGGTGAAACACCTGGGTAATCCTCCCCCTCTGTACCATACCGATCCAGTAACGTAGGGAGCGGAGAACAGTCAGACACGGGTTGGTAGTGTAACGGTTAGCACGCTTGTCACCGGTGCGAGAGGTCTGTGGTTCGATTCCCGGCCGATCCAATGACTAAGTTTTCCGCGACCTCTACAGTATGTTAAGAAATATCCCCAATCTGAAAGGCCTAATTCCACCTTTTGCTGGTCAACAGGTACTTCTTTTTTTTCTTTTTTTTTAGTAAAATTTTCAAAAATTCTCTGAGGGAAAAGGTAAAAAAACAAAAAACTTTTTTCTTGCAAAATGCCAAAAATCTCGGCAGCGGATCCGTTATCCAAGTTTTCAAAATAAAACGGCCTAAGCTACCGATGGCTGATGTGTCAACTTGTGCAAGTTTTCTGTACAATATATCTTTGTACAGCTGTGCATGCCAACCAATGTTCTGTATGCTGTATCATTGTCCAGGTGTGCGTGCTACCTCTGCCTACTCTGGCAGCCAGCTGTCGGCCCGCGTGGCCCTCACCAGTTCACCCACCAGCTCCTCACGGCACGCCCAGCGTGTTGATGACGCACCTCGCAGGTAGGAGTACAGATGGGGGTGTTAGCATTTGGGGCTTGGTGTATATTAATATAGGTTATCACACTTACCAATCATTTTTCTATGGTTGCTCTTTTTTCGTATTACTAAGTTTGGAATATTTTCTCGAAGATGAAATTCTCTCTCACTCATTCTCTCAGTTTGAATCTTGGTTATCTTGCATGTAAAATGTACAGTGAATTTACTCAAATTCTCTGGGATGTAATGTCATGTAACAACTCGCATACAATCACATCATACTACATTTAATCATCATGGCAGAGTTTACAATTTCTCCATACCATGATATGTTGACAGGGAGAAGCCGCATGCGTCCATGACGCGTTCTCCGCGTCGGGCTGAGCCGTCACAGTGTCTGGATCTGTCTGACGCTGACAGTGACGTTATGACGACGTCAAAGGTAACAAGGGCCATTGATTGTCCTAGCCTAATATTAATGTCATTTAAAGAGAATGCTTCCTACCACTTCTCGAGATTGCTTCTCTATGGCTTGAAGGTATAGATATGATAAGCGTCAGAAGTAATCATATCTATATATATATCTTCTCATGTATTGAATTTATTGAAAAATTATAAAGACCTAAAGTATGCTTTCCAAGTGCCCAGGAAATGGTGCCTACACATCGGTAGGTCTCAGTTGGATTTTTTTTTAAATTCTATATATTGTACAACAACAAATAATTCGTAGATGACAGAAATCAATTTTTATTTCTAAATAAACCATCACTACAGTTTCAGTCTTCTTTCTGTCTTCAGCCCATCCCAAACAAAAACAAACCATGAGTATGAAAAATAATTAAAATGAGTATGATCATCGAAAGGTAGGCCAACGGCCTACCATTAAATTATGAAAAGCTCAACCCATGTGATAGTCTAGTCTGATTAATTCAACTGGACGTTGAACTACACAAACAAAAAAACAAAAAAAATTCTTTGGGTAATTTTTTTAATTCTTCCTTTATGTTTCAATCTGTGTCCAGGCGAGTAGAGCGGCGGCTGACTCGAGCATCCTTATGATTGACGCCTCCCGGCAGACCCGCGGGGCCAACACCTCCGAGGTCAACATCTCATTCGAACAGGAACGTTCTCCCGCCAAGGTCATCTGCCACGCACCCAGTGTGGTACACAACAGACTAAGGTAGAGGAGTGAATCAGAGATCATGTCGTAAATTCTGAGGTTAAATTGAGACATGATGAAAAAGGATTACATTGCTGTCTATGCATGAAAAAATTGCTAGAATATATATTTGACTATGAATCTATATACTGTACATATTTTCGCGCTGTACATATTTTCGCGATTTTCAAATATCCGCGAAAACATGTACAGAGGGAATATTTATACAGTATTGAATCACATAGCCAAATCTTGAAAATCCGCGAATTTTAGTACCAGCGAAAATGTCCTTTTTGGCAAAGTCGCGAAAATTTATACACACGAAAATATATACATTTCCAGTATCAATATCCATACTACATGTGTACAATCTGATGGTCATTTTGTGGCTGCAGAGACTCTGGTGACGTGGAGGAGGCGCGTAGAGTGGCAGTAGACCATGTACCGTCAGCCAGTATCCTTAGTTACAGCGACTACACCGACCCCGCCGCACCCCGCCCCGTCTCCACCTTCAAGTCACCCCTCGTCGTCAGGGAACACTCCATAGCAGGTCATTATACCGCTATTTTTTCTGTAAAATAATGCCAAATTTTCCGCCTCAAACTAACTTTCGGCTTTTAGTTGGGGTTTTGATATGTTCAATCACAAAGAGAAAACCACCACTTTCCAATGATGAAGATTAAAAAATCCCCATTATAACCTTATGAGTCTCATGGCATTTTCTGATGTATTGGTATTGGTAACTGTTTAAAATGCAAAATCAAACAGATTTACCAATATATTCTATTCCGAATACCAGGTAGTCCGATCGACCATCATTCAACGGCCAAACCGGTTGTGAGCAAGAACCTGTTTGCGACCATCCTTGATGAACCCAAGACGTCATCAGCCGCTCCCAGTTATCCGCAGCCCAGAGACATGTCGATGGATAACACATCAGAGGCCTCGTTTGACAGCGCGTCAGACGCTATGAGTTACGTCAGCGATGTCAGTGAACGCTCTGAACGTGGTGTGTCTAAATCAATGTGAGTGGTAAACTCGGGGAAACAAATCCGCCCCTTCCAGTTCTTAGATAATGACAACACCCTTAGACCAAGTACTCTTAAACATATCTTTAATAAAACCACAGCTGTAGAGTCAAGTTCACTTAATGTAGCCATGTGACCATTTTACAGATTATAGTGTCATCCTATTTTTATACTGATTGTTCACAGGTCAGAATCAGCTACCGAGGATTCAAAGAAAAAGAGGAAAGGTCAGTGAATTTTCTCTCAAGGAAGAAACTTAAGCAATGAATGAATCTGTATAAGCAATATACCTTATTCGGCGTATACAATTCACCAGTGAGTGGTTGGTTTTGTATCACATTTTAAAATAAAAATGAATGAAGGTATTGTAACTATTGGTAAATTACTTTGAACTGCTTATACACTACCTATACTCCTGTGTGGATCAATAGTTCAGGAATGTATCTGCTATGTCAAATGTCCACAGATTTTAAAGATATGGCTATACTTTTATGTGCAATCTTTTTGATATGTAAGGTCGAGTTACACGGGGCAACTTGTTGCTAGCAACTAATTGCAGGCAACTAGTTGCCCCGTCTAATGCAAAAGTTGCTAGCAACTAGTTGCCTGGGATCCATATTTATGGATTTCGGGGCAACTAGTTGCCTCCTATCTGTTGCAGGCTAGCAACTAGTTGCTAGCAATAAGTTGCTAGCAACTAGTTGCCTCGTGTAACTCGACCTAAGTTAATTAACGGGTATTAATTGTTCGTCGATAGGTGCTCACTACCCAACATCCAGATATCTTCAGACGTCCACAGCTTCCACGATGGCCAAAAGCAAAGGTCCCCTCAAGGCTACCGACAGGGTGAGAAGACTTTGATGTGATCTGCCCTCAATGATAGTTTTAATCATAATGATAATCTATAAAATGTGTATTAAAAAAGGGAAAAATCAGGACTTCCCAGGTGGGGGGAAAGAATGTTAGTTTTTTTTCGTGTTTTTTTTTCTTTAAGAAAACAGTTTCCGTCCCTTCCAAAAGCTGATCATAAATTTTATGCGGACATACATAATTCATCTTGTTTATTTCAGTCCATAATGGTGTCTAAGAACACATCCAGAGACCTGAAGCCGAGACGGACGGCACCGGAACTCCAACCCAAAAGAACCACACAAGCGGCTGCTCTAAAACCGAAGAAAGCAGGTGGTGTAGCGAAATATGCTCGTGTACCGGTGCTGGAGCCCAAACTGACTGCACCACTCAAACCGAAACCATCCGGGGGCACCAGGACTACACCCCAGAGACCTGGTATGTAGAACATAATGAAAATATTCATTACATGTAATTTAAACATATAGACAAAGGTGTACGAGTTTTTGGTCTGTTGGAGGGTTTCATGAGTTGACCCTCGGACCGTATTTCATGAGGCCATAGCCCGAATGAAATGCAGCCCAAGATTCAAAAAGTGAAATAAGCCTTCAATAGACCAAAAACGAACCGCCATTTTAATGACGTCACAGGGTCATGAAATACAAGCATGGGTTATTTCACGAGGGGAGGTGAAATACGGCGCTCTTTAGTTAAATCAATGGCACTGCAGTATTTCATAAAAAATAAAATTTTGAACATTGTGGGAATATATTTGTTAACATCAGTCAATGTCGCTTTCATAACAATTAATTTATTATTATTATCACAATACTGGAGTTCTTTCTGTGAGGTTTACACAAAATTTGTTTTATTCAGGATCTGCACAGAAGATGGGCTCTGCGTCGAAACCGTCCAAGAGAGCGCCGCACATCACGTCTACCCCGACGGCGCTGGACGGGTTAAACGAGCCGCACCCTGGAGCAGAACTGTCCTGGCAGCACCTCTCCCACCTCACACCAGGTTGGTGCCGCTAATGAGTCTTCTTTTTATTTTGCCGTCATACCGTGCAACATGGTCTAACAATTGTCATTATCCCTGTCGCAATATAGAGAGCGCAATTTCCGAAGATATTGTAAATTGCCGCATATAACCAGCATCGTGCTTATAAATATATACTGCTACCAGACTTTGGGAGAACCCCACTAGGGTGCTGAAAATGTCCAATTGCAGTCCACCGACAGTCTAGTAAATTTGTTAGGGCAGCAAAGTGCTCTAATGCATTATGTGATGCCGACCATAGCGGGTTTGTCACTCCTGAATGATACATCTAATCAATGCTGGCGAGTTACTTGCTGGCTCTGCATATGTGTATTCCCCCCCCCCCCCATTCTCCAGAGATAGCTGCTTTTCCTATTTTTGCAGGAATTCCTAGTTTTTCTGGAATTTTTGTATTAAATCATGTTAATTTTCTACAAAAAAAAATAAAATTTAAGTTGATTTGTGTACAACTGAGTGAGATTTGTATGTTATCTGTGTAGTATTAGTTGTTATTCCAAGAAGCCCTGTGTAGGTACAATCCTTGAAGGTCAATAGTAGCATGTTTTACACATTTGTCGCAATGTTAACCACTGGGCATTATGTACCTGTTCAGCCCAACTGGTGAACGACGGAAACCAGCGTTTCTTTACCCAAGATGCTGTCTGTACCAGTTTAACAAATAAAATAAAATAAAATAAAATAAAATATCTGGTTCCTAGATCTGAGTGCCAACCTGGGTCGGCGTGTACAGAAGGATGCGAGTATGGAAATCCCGATGAGGAACCTGGCAGATGCCATGCACGACTCCAAGATGTCCTCCCTCTCCACCACCGTCTCCACCATCGGCTCCAACGACTCCCGCGCCGCCAATGTGAGCACTTTGTCATAGCCGCCATTTTTGCACCCCTTTTTTCTTAGGAATTCCTTCTTTTTGGCTGGAATATTTGTATCTGAAACCTCGGAATACTAGTATGCCACATAAAATAAAAAGTTGCTTAGGAATTTCTGCAATATGTTTGCAAAATGCAAAACCATTTTCAAAAACTTTATGCAATATGTCCTTTTGTTATTGCTGATGCTACACTTCCAAAAGGTTGCATGATGCAGCCCTCGCGAGTAACGCGTGTTCACAGCATTCGTGCATAATTCCAACAAGTAGACATACCGTATTCAACCGTATAAGCGCAGATCCCCTAATAAGCGCACACCCCCTTTTTGGGCCGAGTTTAGCCTGCAAAAGACCCAAAATATGTCCATTATTTAGCCCAAATAAACTATTGAATATTAAAAACATGTAATAGAATACTTTAAGTATATTGTGTGCTTGTCTAATGTGGAACTGTACCAGCCAAAAAAAATGGGGAAAATTGGTGTGGGGTGTGCGCTTAAACCCGCAGATCTTACTGCACGTTCAGTAACAGTCAGAGTGCAGTCGGAACAGGTACTCAGCTATATATATAGGGGCGCTGGGCCTTTAATAGAATTTAATTTTTTTAATTTTTTTTTGAATTCAAAATAAATTTCTTAAGCGCGCTGTGCTCTTCTTACGTCGCATACGGTATGTCATTCTTGGAAGGTGTAAACCCTGTGTGATTGTGTTGGTCCTGTACAGTTGGCAGCTAGTGAGATGACCCAGCTACAGATGGACATGCTGTACGCACGCTACCTGCAGACCGTCTACCTAGAGTCACGCGCCAAGAAGTCCTTCAAGGAACAAGAAAAGAACATTATGGTAAGACTGGATCCAATTAGCTGTGCAGTATCATTTTTCTTTTGTTATTACACATAATAGCACTACTTCCTCTAATTAACATGGAAAGAGTGAAAAATATATACTGACATTTATCTTATGATCTTCCATCTTTATTTCCATTGACCGTAAATATAATTGACCCAGGGACCCTGGGTCTCTGTGAGACGGTTTTCCAACAAAAAACATAGATTGGTCAGCTGACTTTGAAAATTAACCCTGCTTTTGTTTTTTGGTATTTCTCTCCCAAAAAAAGCTCATCCACATCTCGGGAACTATCTTTCTCTTCCCGTTTTTCCCAAAATTTCCGTACAATTTTTTTTCCTAGTGAAAAAAGACAAATAAAAAATGTCAAAAACTACCCAAAAAACGAGTCTCTGTGAACTAATGCTGAAGATAGGCCAGTGACCTTGAATCCTGACTTTAAAAGAGTCACGTTCACACAGACTTCCTATACCTGCAATGGTGAAGAGCAGGTGAGACGCTTTTATGAGACGCTTTTTGGTCAAATAGAGCCTTCCATAAGGGTGCTCTCGGAATCCACGGGCATCAACTTTCACGCATGTTTTTGCGTGTAGTGCATACAACTTACAGCACAGGCATGTTGAAAACGCTAAAGTTAATGCCCGTGGGTGGTGGTAGATTTTTTTTTTTTTTTTTTGTTCTGCCAAGTGGGCCCTGGGTCACTTGTGATGTATATCACACAATCCATCTTTCTTGGCTTTAATGCTTTGGCTTAAAATGTTCAAAAAGCTTTACTCCTGTGGTAAGAAATTACACCTTACTTTTATAAATGGGTGAACTTTTCTATGATCCCCCTGGGATTTTGTTTACCGGCCTGCACACTCATTTAAAGGAAAAGGCTAAATATCAACTTTTGAGAGTTTAAGCTTTAAAGTGGTGGGGGATTGTCGATTTTCGACATAACTATACATTAACAAATTTTGTCATTGCTGGACTCTGTGCCCCGACAGACTGAGTTGTACGGCATGGCGGAGCTGGTGACGGAGAGACGTAAACGTAAGGAGGAGTTGGAGCAGCAGGTGGCACGTCTACGTCAGGTTAACGCCGTGGACGACGCACTACACCTACAGGTAGGCACCAGGTTTAACGTATTTGGTGTGATAAGCGCCCTGGGTGCGTAAAAAGTTATTTTGAGTGGAAAATTCTGAAAGGGGGGGGGGCTTTTTAGGGGGAGGGTGCTTTTTACGTTGAATATGGTAACTCAGGAAACATTTGTAGGAGAAACGAGAGATACATTTTAGATTACAGGTTATAGTCAGGGGCCAAATCACGGAAAGACGCCTTATAAAAACGTGCTAGGCGTTTTGTAGTAGAATTACATTCTGAGTTGGAATAGGGTAATTTGGGCGTGCCGAATTCAAATCTGCCGTAAGTCAAGACGTCAGTCTTTGCCATACGTCCCAAATCCAAGATGGCCGCCAAAAGGGCATTATGACAGATGAAATTCTGGCATTTTAATCAAGAATTATGCCCAGGTGGCGGCCATCTTGGATTTGGGGCATATATCAAGGACTGACGTCTTGACATATGGCAGATTTGAATTTGGCATACCCTATTCCAACTCAGGATACTATTCTACTCAAAAAGCTTTAACCTTTCACATATTCTCAAAGGAGCAATCAAAAATCACAATCAAAAATCTAACTATATACAGATACCGTAAATTCTCGCGTATAAACAGCTGGTTATACACGAACCAATCCTCAAGTGCGGGTTATACAATTTTCCCAAAGTCTAGCTGCGGGTAATACGAAGGTTTTTGGCAGTATAGTACAGTACTAAAATGGCAATATTCAGACCCTAGGTGCGGGTTATAGGATTCTCCCAAAGTCGGGGTGCGGGTTATACGCGAGATGCGGGTTATACGCGGGAATTTACGGTAGTTAGGATTCAGCAAGACCTGTCGCAAGAGGTACAATGCTACCCTTAAAGTTCTGTGTTATACACTGCATCAAACATGGACCTCTTAAGCAAATAATTTCGTTTGATCTTCTTACAATGTCGAAATCCGTGCTAAAGTTACCCCTTGATTTACAACTAGACTAATCGGCTCTTCAGGTCCATAATATGATGAATTACAGTCACCCAGTGATAGCTCACGTATAAGGCGCACCTAGGGTTTGGGACAATCCTTTATCCACAGGGGGCCTGAGAATTGCTCCTATAAACTGCTCTGGGGTTCTGACTATTGTACAAGCCGCGACTTCTTTGCGAGAATTTACCGTAGATATCTATGTGGGAATGGGACCCCCACCCACCTTAAAACAATGGCACTGAGGAAATTGTATTGAATGTGAGCAATAAAACTGTTTAAAATTGAAAATGAGAAGTGAGAAGCTGTATGTGTCAATGTATGTCCTGTAGGAGACGGGACTGAGCGGGGTGGTGCCCGGCCTGGAGAAACTCAGTAAGCAGTACGGTACATTGTCATCCGCCCTCGACACAACGCGACACCAACTGCCGACCCGCGGGGTTCACATCCCAGACAACACGGACCTCTTCATAGGTGAGCGCCTTCAGGTGATATCTAAACATGAGAAGGTCTCCTCTGCATTGTCAATCGGACGTTAAAGGGGAAGAAATCGTTGGTGTACATACAAGTTGAACTCCTGCTGAGTCCTCTCAGCAGGTCTTATACGACATACACATAGAGGTGCTAATTTTTATTGCCCTACAGGGGGTCCTGTTTGAAGTTTGGGCTGGTAGGAGTCATTAGAGGGTGGGGTGGTGGTGGGAGCAGCTCCATAAACTCACCAACATACAGACAGTGGAGGGGGTGTTTCTATTGAGGGAACAGCCAGATTTCAAAATTATGACAGTTGGGAAAATGATAAACTGAATTTTAGAATGTTTTACTTGAGGAATATATTCAGATCTTATCTAGATCTATAGATCAGATATTCCCACAGATGTTGTACCTTTCCTGGGAATAGATATTCACTAAAGACAGATATTCAGGATAATTTGAAATGTTTATCAGAGCTCTTTACCCTACCATTTATGAGACCCCCTGTGGGTTCACAGGCTCTTCCGCCCTACATATAGCCTCCCTTCCCCTTTAAACTACACAAACAAAGGTGATATAAGCTTACAGTCTGCAGAGATTTAAGTGATCCTGAATTTCCCTGAAAATAGGGATTTCAAAGACCATTCCGCTGTTAAAATATACATTGAAAATAGCGGTTTTAGGGTAATTGAGTACCTTTTAAGGGATTTTGTCCACACCCGACTTACATCTCACTGTCTGTAAAGTCACCATGTCATCAAACTTTACAGTAGAATTTTTGTGAATTTTGTAAGAGTCTACAGAAAATGAAATGAGCTTGTTAACCTAGATGATATAATCATATTTCAGACTGTAGAAGTGTCCTCGAGGGTTAACTGCCTGATCTAAGGCTGCTTGATATAGATTATCAGCTTTCTGGGCAGTTCAAACCTGCAAAGTTTATGAATCTACCACATAGAAGTGTAACTACCGTAAAACCTCGCGTATAAGCCGCGGCTAGTACGCGAATCAGATCGGCAGTGCGGCTTATAGGATCGGCCCAGGGTTGGGGTGCGGCTTAAACGCGAGTTTTTGCCACTATGATACAGTACTAAAATCAGCATATTCAGATCGCCAGTGCGGCTTATAGGATCGGCTGTAACTCAGGGTGCGGCTTATACGCGAGTTAGGCTTATACGCGAGGTTTTACGGTAGGATCATTTCCAGAAATTTCAATTTTAGTTTGATTTAACTTAATTCTCAAACGGGGTTTTTGCGGGCCTTTTTGCCAGGTGCCAGCAGTGTCCGCGAAGCTGATAATCAAATTTAAGTGGCCTAACCGTCATGTTGTTGTACATTTCTAGACCAGCTTCAGTCAGCGTTAAATGAGAGTGAGCAGCTGTTGGCGGAGATCTCGGTCATGTCACGACAAAAACAGCCCAAGATGACCGCCTTCTCTGAGACGCTCAGAGCCCTCGACAGGACCACCAACGAACAAGTCTCCGAACTATCAAAGTAAGACAATTCATGTCAAAATGATAATTTTCACTTACTTTTATCTTTAAATGCTGAGGATTTATATGATTAAGTACACAAGCATGATCTGTATTAGACGGACTTGTATAGAGAATTTATTAAGGACTTGTATAGGAGAATTTATTAAGTGAAGTGGGTAAGTTGTCTTTGTTTTCTTTAAAATACTTATTTATCTATTTTCTTTATATTTTCCAGGTGTAATGAGTATCTGGCGGCATCCACAACGTTGACTGTCCAGGAGTGTTCTCTCCTCATCCAGGATATGCAGTTAGCCAGTGCCTGAATCTCTAACCTCACCCCGTCCCAGCCATCAGGGACATACATATCAAGCCAAGCGGCTTACACAGCATTAGCAGGGTTAACTAACGTATTGGTAACCTTATCCTGGCCCACGTTTAACCCTTTAAGGACCACATAGTGCCTTGATATATTTTGCCATTTATCTGTATCATGAATGAATGCGGCAATGGCAAGTTACTTGACACAGACTCAGTGCTGTATTTATGCACTACAAGTTTGATGCATTCCCAAAGGGTGCGCATGTTGCACGAATACAGCGCTGACAAGTAGATCGCGCAGGTAGTATTCTTGCTGCATCATGAAAACAAATTGAGGGTTAATACTCATATATCAGGTCACCCACATTGTAAGTTCTCAAGTAAACTACTTGGATTTGTAGATGAACATTTTCACAAGAAAGTCGCTGTTTTCTGAAATAAGCGGTGTTTTAGAGACTCCCAATATATTGCATGTTTTTGCGATCAAAGGGAAGTTTTGTACCTAAAAATCCTTAGAAAAGGGGGCGTTTTTGAGAACGGACATAGGTAACTATCCTTTTGTATACTGTGCAGATGCCAAGAACTTTGCTTTCTGGGAAGCATGCTGGTGCTAAAACCTGTAAATAGTCAAATGGCCAGCATGCAAGCAGTGATAGTCCAGGAAGGTTATCGAGTCGTGGTCAACTGGGCCATTCTAGTATGTGCACTTTTCTTTTTCCTACATTAGTATACTATAAATTCCCGCGTATATCCTACGAAACCTCCCGTGTCGGTTAAAGGATTTGCGTAAATTTTGGGTGCAGGTTTTTAAGAAGTATATAAGGCCACTTTAAGTCAATAATCAGCTTTGCGGACACTTTTTAAGAAAATAGGGTGCGGGAGGGCGCTTTTTATTTTATTTTGTTTCATTTTTTTCTGGAGGTGCGGGAGGGCCTTTTAATTATTTTTTTAGAATATTAATGAGAAGTCTGCACATGGATATAAGATCTGAAATGCCTTTTAAATTACGTTTCTACCCCAATTAATAGCTGAGATATTGATAATTTCGCAACTTAAATAATCTTTTTTTTTTTTTAGATACAGCCATTTTCGGGTTATTTTTTCTCAAATGGTGAAAAAAAGAACCCATGCGGCCCTTTTTGAATGATACGCGCGGTGTCCCCAAAGCTGGTAATCGACTTTAAGTGGCCTAATACTACAGTACTAAAGTACCCATAATCAGACCCCAGATGCAGGTTTATCTACGTTATACCCCAAGATGCGGGTTACACGCGGGTATTTACAGTAATTACGTTAAAACTTTCCTGTCATATACATTTTTGTACCTGCTAAACAGTGTTACTGAATACGAGGATATTTTTGTATTTTTGCATGAAACTGCATCATAATGATCGTGATATATTATATATGTATATTGTGCAGAGTTTATTAAAAGTTATTAATATTAAGTGCGTTTTATGTTGATTTCTAACCATGGGGTTGCCTTAAACCTTTAAGGGCCGCGTTATGCCTTATCCCGTTTTGTCAGCATAATGCAAAAAAAAGAGCAACTGGCTAGTGCTACGTTCATACCGACCCTACAGGGTTTGATACACTCACGAAGTGTAGGCATGATGCAGCACTGGCCAGGCTCACCCGTCTGGGCTGCGTTGGTGCCTTGTAATGACAAATGTGACGTGTTTTCACGAAAAGGGTCCGAAGTCGCACTATAAGGAGCCTAGACAAAGGCTGTTAAAGTAGTATAGGGTGGAAAAAAATAAATTTTTGAAAAATGAGTTTCTGATATTTTTCTAACATATGAATACATGTAGTTATCTCATGGAATAATAAGTCACGCACCATATTTCAACTCCCAATATTCCCAAAATGATGGCCATAGGATGTATAATTGTATTGTATGATATGGATAATATGTAATTTAAATGTTAATCATCTCATTTTAATTAATTATCGTTTAATTAAACAAAAAAGTATCAAAAATATCAAAGGGCAAAAACGGGCCAATATACTACATGTCACATACCAAATGAAAGCTCTTGATGATCTATAAATGATATGACCATATCATCACATTTTTAATGTGCGACTTCCGACCCATTTCGTTAAAACGGGTCACAAATGAACATAAAGCCTTTAGGCATCATACTACCCTTAAAGCATTACACTGCTTACAATATCTGAGGATTCATGTAATGCCATATCCAAACGGGGGGGGGGGGGATAAACACAAACTCAGGACTTTGGGTAACAATTGTTGCCAATTTTATTTAAGGCCATGGTTCGTTTTCCTGCAGGAATACTCCTATAAATAAATATGAACTAGCTGTTTGGATCTATGTAGGAAGGACTGTCTTGGGTGTATCACAGTCACTGTTTGGCGCACATCATTCTCGAGAATTCTGAAAGATTTAGAAGATCATATTATACACCAAATTCAGACTTAAACACGCTTACATATGTGATTTACAAATGAAAAGTTATACTGCATGGCATGGGGAGCTTCAATTGGGAAATAGCAATGCATGACTATCAGCATTTAAGCAAAAATCTTATTGTATTATATATATATATATATGTATATATAAGTAGTATATATTGTATCGGAACGGGACCATGCTTAAGTACTGTTTATTACTCACTCGATATGCAGCCAATCAGAGGCCTCCATTTGGTCACGTGACCCGTTGCCATGGTAACGTGACCTACTTAGGACTCTCAGCCAATCAGAAGCTAGCATTCTGGGTGACCTACTGACCTACTTAGAAGCTCTCAGCCAATCAGAGGCCGGCATTCTGGTAACCATGGTAACGTGACCTACTTACGTCACGTGACCTACTTAGGCTCAGCCAATCAGAAGCCAGCATTCTGGTAACTATGGTAACGTGACCTACTTAGGGTTTGTTTGTAAACAACACCACGTGGCTCTCTTGTTTGTAAACAACACCAAGTGACACGTGACGTGACGTGTTTTGTTTGTAAACAAAAAAAAAGTTATATAACTTATATATAGAAAATAAAACACAACAAGATAATTTCATTTTTTTCATGTTATGCTAAAATTATATTTTCAAAAAGCACATCTGTTACAGTGTCTATGTGTAAAAAACAGATGGTAAGTACGCGCATTCTCATTCAAACACTATAACACTATTATACTGTAGCAGCAGCAGGTAGGGCAGGAAGAAAAGGAAGAGCACGAGCAGAAGCGACGACACCATTTGCACCATCCGGCCGTCGCGTTGGTAGCCCTACTACCCGTCGCGCATTCAACTGGAGGCTTAAGTGTGACAAATGACGATTCTTTGTCGACACGACTACTAACATCAGCAGCATCAGCACTAGCAGCATCAGCAGCAGCATCAGCAGCAGCGGCAGCAGCAGCGGCAGCAGCAGCAGCAGCAGCGGCAGCAGCAGTAGCGTGAGCATTAGCAACAACAGCAGCAGCGGCAGTAGCAAGGGCAACAGAGCGTACACTAGCAGCAGCAGTCCTAACATCAGCAGCGACATCAGCGGCGACATCGGCAGCCGCAACAGCATCAGCAGCAGCAGCGTCGGCATCGGCGGCATTAGTAGCTGCATCGGCAGCAGCAACAGCAGCAGTCACAGCCGCAGCGGCAACAACAACAACGCCATCACAACGAGCGTCACTAACAGCCGCAGTAAATGCAGCAGTAGCACGATGAGCAGCACTAGCAGCAGCAGTAGCAGCGGCTACAGCAGCAGCTTCACATTCGTGCGCTGCTTCATCATACCACTTCATGTCACGGTCGTAACTTTCCATCATGGTGATCTGCAAATTGAGGCGTGGTGGTGGTAGTAGTAGTAGTAGTAGTAGTAGTAGTAGTAGTAGAGAGAATGATGATGATGATGATGATGATGATGATGATGAAGACGGTTTCACTCCCCCTTATATACCCTTACTCCGCGGTAGGGCGGCGACTCCTCCCTTTTTCAAGCCACCGGCCAGCTGCCCACTCACGGCAGGTCTTTAGATTAGACTTAAGTCGCTTACTACGCGCTCACCCCTCTAATCACATTTTCCAGCCGCCGGCCAGCTGACTGCTGACGACAGGAGAGGGTGATTTTTTTTCTTTAGATTTAAGTCGCTTACCACACGCGCACCCTCTAGTCACAGACAGAGTGACAGAAAGGGAGGGGGCCGCTTTGTTCACGCTACCTGTAGTTGCTTTC
This sequence comes from Harmothoe impar, assembly GCA_947462335.1. Classification (NCBI taxonomy): domain Eukaryota; kingdom Metazoa; phylum Annelida; class Polychaeta; order Phyllodocida; family Polynoidae; genus Harmothoe; species Harmothoe impar. Next base: position 52,974,913 of record OX381713.1, on the reverse strand, counting down.
TATACACACTCTAAGCCCATGACCTCCTAATCCTTTATACAGGTAACACGCGTTCAACTAATTACACTATTGTATGACAGTCGGTACACGGATTAATTTTAAACCACCCTCCCATCTGGATCCATGACTGGTGGGTGGAAGGATCCAGCTGAAAAGCGTGATTAGGGCTTTTGTTTCTCTTATGATAGCAGCAGGTCAGCATGCGACAGCTCAAAATGTCAGACTAAGTCGAACTCTCGTCGCTCCTATAAAAGACTGAGATGCATTCTCTTTCCACACACCCTTCTACCACCGCCACCGCCATCGCCACCGCCACCGCCACTGCCGTCACTAACTACCACCGCCGGCCAGCCGACCGCCGCCACCGCCAGTCACCCGGCCGCCCCTACCGTCACCGCCATCACTACTACCGCTACACTTACACGCCAGCAGGAAATTTCGAGCTGAGTCTGCTTATTGCTTATTTTTTTCTTTGAGCTTTTTGTTTTAAAATTTTTATTTTCACTCAGTCTTTTTTTTTTCGGAGGAAAGAAATATGGCGCCGCAGAGGGCGCGAGTTTTTAAAAGACGGACACGCGAACAAAGTGCCCTCCTCAACTGCCCGGCTATTTTTTTATATCAAAGTAGAGAGCGTCACGTAGTTGAGGCTCACGCTTCTCTTGAAGCGTTCCAAATTCTCGAGAAAAGCAAAGCCGAGTGCCAAAGAAATCGTCGTTATACAAGAGCGGAAAAGGAAAACGTAGCGACATGGCCGAGAGCCGTCTTCTCAGAACAGTATTTACTCCACCAATGCATAATAGCCGCTCTCAGCGCCCCCACTCGTTGGGCGTTTCATGAAAAGAAAGAGCGCTGCTACTCTCACCCTGCCTCCTCTTATAAAGTGAGAATAAGCGCTATGAAACGATTCGACAAGCCGATCGGGTTTTTGGGAGTTACTGCAGCTCCCACTCGGTGGTCGCGCGTTGTGGCCGACGTGAACACGGTCTCTAAACGTTTCGACGTCGTCACTTGTTATCCCGCATATTACAACGCAGCCGAATTGAAGAAGATAGGGACGCACTATTTTAAACCATACGCTCCAATATGTATTTGTCACCGCCGCGCTCGCACTCCTTATTGCTTTTTAGAGACGATCGTGTCACAACACAGAAAAAGAAAAAAAAGCGGCAAAGCGACGAGCTTTGCCTAAATGATCAAAAAAAAAAAAAGAAAAAAAAGATTGATCTGCGCTTTTCTCTCCTCCTCCCCTCCTCCTCCTCTTCCTCCTCTTCTTTTTAAAAAAAAAAAATATTTGTATCAGACTCCTCTGGAGTCTGATACAAACATTTATGACTATTGAGTGAAAATAGAATTTATCGCAAAAAGAAAAAGAAAAAAAAGACACTTCTGCCGCCGCTACTGTGACACCGTCCGGTATCAATAAAAAGGTCGGCTGACTTTTCTCCACAACCATTCACTACCGACCGTTCGAGTGAGAAACACAGCAGACAGTCAGACACACAACTACTCTCTGACGCGTGCTGAAAAAAACAAAAATGTCGAGTAGTAAAAGCAAACTCTTCACAGAAATTCATTTCGACGCTCGACTACAAGGACCCTTTAGTTGTATCATTAGCGGTCCGTCAGGTTGTGGAAAATCGCGCTTGGTGGATCAATTTCTGAGCGACGTGAACAATTTGGTCACGCCGCCGGTGGAAAAGACTTTTTACCATTACGGCGAGTGGCAACCTCTGTTTGAAGAAATGCAAAATCAGTACGGTGTGGAATTCAGAGAAGGTCTTCCTAGCAAAGAGTCTATAGCGGGAGACGTGGACCACACACTCTACTGATATTGGACGATCTGATGAGCAGTTCCAATCAGCAAGTGGTAGCTGACATCTTTACTAAATACTCCCATCACTGGAATGTGAGCGTCATATATATCACTCAGAACCTATTCCAGAAATCACCCGACTTTCGAACTATGAGTCTGAACGCTCACTACATGATCGTTTTCAAGAACCCGCGCGACATGGGGCAAATAGCTAGTCTGTCTCGCCAGGTGTTTCCCTCCAACGCGGCGGCCCTCTCTAGTATATTTACCCATGAACTCAAGCGGCCTCACTCATACCTCCTTCTGGACTTCAAGCAGTCAACACCTGACGATCTGAGAATACGCTCCTCTTTGACATCCATACACTCTCAGCTAGTATTCGTACCGCTAGACAAAAAAAAGAAGAAGAGAAAGTAGTAGCTAAAGGCTTCTCATCTACTCGAAAGACACTTTGGCACTCTCAAGCACTTAGCTAAGTGCTCGCAAAAGGACTGCTCGCATTTAATAGACTCTGGAAGCGACAATCTGATCGCAGCGTTGAGTGAGATCTGTCACAATTTACTCGTAGGGAACATCCCGCTCAGCGACAAACAACTGGACAAGCTTCGAGAATCGGCTGACGTGTTGAGGGAGGTCGGCAAAAAATCTACTCCCATAAAAAAAAAGAGACGCGTCTTGGTACAAGAGGGAGGTTTCCTCATTCCGGCTCTCATAGGTATGGCCTTACCGCTTATAAAGAGCATTCTCCGTATATGAGACACCTCATTCGACACCTACTCGCCGACACTACCACCACCGCCAGCGCCAGCGCCACCGTCGCCCCTATGACAGACTCAGAGCAGCAACAACACTACAAACGCTTAGCGCTCGTGGATCCTGAGACGCTCTACAAATCATCACGAGGAGGTCTACTTCATCATGTGCCCACTGCTGCTACTACTAGCGCTGCTACTACTGCAGTCGCTGCTGCTAGTACTTCTACTGCTCCAAACCTTCCTCCTCTTCCTGATGAGCGTAGTGAAAAGAACGAGAGTTCCGCCGCCTCCTCTTCCACCCCTGCCACCGCCGCCCGCCTACCTACCGATATGGCCTATTACCACAAGAAGGCAGAACAATCCCTTCATCCCAACGCGGCATTGCACCAGGTGCTACAGTTTATCTATAGGGACTTGGACTTAGTGTTGAACGATCCCACTTTGGAATCGCGCGAGAAAATGTTGAAATACCGAAGGTTGTTGAATAGATTGCAATTTTTTCTCGCGAATCCCAACAACAGCAACATCTCTTCATCCTACACTTCTTCGCCACCGGCTCACCTCCGTCAGTCTGCTGAAGAAGCCAGCGCGTCCCTACTTGAGCGGTTGGTGAACCAAGTTCCCAAGAGGAATCGCATCCGGACCGCTGCGCTGTACAAGAAATTGGAGAAATCCGGTCTGGTCAAGTGGAACGAGGACGGTACGGTGCACGAGATGTCGGGTCGGAGAATACAACCTGAGCGTCACATCAACATAGTGGAATTACTGAGCGACGCCGCCAGGTTCAGGAAGACGGCGAACACACCGGCGGGCTACTCTCCGTTCACAATAGCGCTGCACGAAACAGATCCCACAGACTCCTTGATCGGAAACTATCTGTATAAAGCGAGCGGACCTGGCCAACCTTTGGACACACGACCTTACTGACAGAGGTCGGAAACGAGCGAGCTCCGACTCGGAAGAAGAAGAAGCAGCAGCAGCAGGCTCTTCTTTCCAGGTGGACGATCAATCCTCTGACGACGACGAGGGCGGTGAACTTTTCCAAACTCCGACTACAGTGAAACCGTCGTCATATAGCAGCGCGGCGAGTAAGAAAAAGAAAGGTCGCAACCGCCAAGCGCAGGCGTCGTACACTCCCGCTCCTGGTGCTACTCCATCAGGCCGACGATGGGAAAAGCGGTGAAGAGACTGACCAAGAAGGAAAAAGAAAAGAAGCACGTAGTAGCTAAATATACCGACGTCAAAGCACCCTCCAGTTTCACTAGCGTGACTAAACTCCAGAAACATCATTTTCGCGACCTAAACCCGGCCGTCATCCGAGATGCTTTAGTGTCGCTGGACGCCTACACTAAACATAAACCCATTCGGAGAAAATTCGCAAGGAACAAGACTATAACCGGTGCAATCGATCAGCAGTGGCAGTTAGATCTGATGGACATGCAGGCTTTGGCGTCTCACAAGGACGGCTTCCGGTACGTGGTGACGGCGATCGACGTTTTCTCTAGGTATGCGTGGGCCGTTCCCACTAAATCCAAGAGTGGTGCTGCTGTTACCGAGGCCTTCCAAAAGATGACAGACACTGGCGAGAGACAACCGCGCACTGTTCAGACAGACAAGGGGAAAGAGTTTGTGAACAAGATCTTTCAAGATCACTTGAAGAGCGAGGGCATAGAGTTTTTCACTGGCGAGAACGACGACATCAAAGCTAGTCTAGTGGAGCGCTTGAACCGCAGTCTGAAGGAGAAGCTGTGGCGTTATTTCACACACAAGCGCACGTATCGCTATGTAGACATACTGCACCATGTAGTGTCTTCTTACAATCGCACTCACCACAAGACGTTGAAAATGGCGCCGGCTCAAGTCAGCTCGGAAAACAGCGAAACAGTTTTCTACCGACAAGATCTCCCAACTAACAAACAAATCGACGAAATATGGAAAAAGAAGAAAAAAACAGCGGCGAGGAGATAAAAGGCGTCTTCTACCCGGAAGAGGTTCAGAAGGTGTACAAGAGTCGTTACGACAACAACTACCTGATAGACGAGGTGTTGCACCGCAAGACCGTCGACGGTAAAGAGCTAGCTTTCGTACGTTGGTTAGGTTACGAAGACAAGTTCAACAAGTGGATCCCCGTCAAAAAAATAACGTAGAAAAAAATGAACATCACCCTACCTAGCAACAGCTCTATGGAGTATTATCCAGCTTGACGTCTTTCCGAACTCACTTCGACTCGCCGCTCCTTCTGCCCGAAGCGTACGAAGCGGCTCTGACTGAAATCATCCTCCCTACAGAATGGAGTAACGTGCACGACGACGACTTGATCATCGTTGTTCCTCTGCGCACGAAGGGTTCACTAGCTGAGGCGATGAACGTTTTAAAAGGCGCTAAATTCCCCGAAAGAAGAAAACCGGACGTAGACTGGAGGGGAATGAAAGACGCGATCGGTCTGAACAAGCTAATCCTCAGCGAAAAATACCCTCTGAGTGTGAAGGAAGCGAGCTATGTAACGGTGGAAGAGATGTCAGACACGTCGGAAGAGCAGTGATTGAAACCGGAAACAAAAAGGTTCAAGAGAGAGGTCGACTTGAGACAGACGAATGCCGTATACAAGCAGTTCTTGTCCCCGGCCGTGAAGAAGAAGGCGATCAGCGATCAAGCAAAACAGATGATTGAAAAGATGGAGAAAGACATGGAAGTGCGCACTTTGATGCCAAACATATTCAAGATAGCTCCTATTTTCACCGGAAGCAACTGCACCCTAGTCGAGCGCTTGAGTGAGACGTTGCGAGATAACAGACTAGGGGGCTCCAGCTTCCTGCTCAAACCGATGGGGATCTTATCGTACGACTCCAAGACGAAACGCGTCACCATCAAACCGCCGAGACACTGTGCTATCCTGCTGACTCAGCATCTCGCATGTGTTCTCGGCTTCGGAGAGAAGACGTGTTTCGCGTCGCCGACTACCGGCGCCTACTCGATGGATGTTTTCGGGGACGTGCACTCTGTGTACATATACACCGACATGATCCAGGAGAGACGTGTGGGCGACATGCAAGTGCCGCTGTTACGCTGCGTCGCGGTGGACAGAGGCGGAAGGCGTCGAGGTGGCGTGCAAGCTATCAGTTTTCACCATTTGGATTATTTCCCCTTGAAATCCAAGAGGTTGACCGAGGTCGGCATCTATTTAAGAGACCGATCCGGCCATTCCATCCCATTCAGTAGAGGCGAGGTGACCGTGACACTTCATCTGAGACCTATTGAGCGCTAAAAGAAAAAAAAAGGATGCGTGAACGCGTTCCGTACTTTCAACCCAAGCGCACCGTCGGCAGAGGGTACAGCGATTACTACAACGCGCAGCTGGGCAACGGCATCAACGTGTACAGCGGGCGCTCTTTCCAGAGCGGGCACGGTTTGGGCGGCGCTCTGTTAGGTCTGATGCGCTCGGCTACCCCGCTATTGAAGACAGTGGGAAAAACGCTGCTCCGCGCCGGTGTGGGTGTAGCTAAAGATGTGCTGGCGGGTCGGACTTTAAAGAGCAGCGTTAAAGACCGAGGCGCAGGCGCTCTGAAGAGTCTGGCGAGTACGGCGTTCTCAGGAGGAAAGAAAACTGGCGCGTCTAAAAAAGGGTTGGGAGCGGGGACGAAACGTCGCCGGCGTTCTCCTCAGACGGGCGGTGGCTCTTGCAAGAGACGTAGAGGGGATGTATTCGACCGGTAAGCGCCTAGGCGCTTAGGTATAAATAAAAAGACCTGGAGGTGGCCGGCGTCAGTCTGTCGTCAGCGTGAAGAGAGAACACAATGGCTTACGTACACGAGAGCAGTAACGAGTGCGCGCTCTCTGAGCTCGACCTGCACACCGTAGCGCCGACTCAGACTACTATCTTAAAGTCGTCTTTCCTCGGGATAGAAACAAAAAACTCTTTAGAGGATGGAGGTAACATAAATTTCACCATCAACAAGTCGCAAGAGTACACAGACCTGAATGAGAATTACCTTCATCTGGAATGTCAAGTGCTGAAACCGAACGGGGCGGCGCTAGAGGACGGCGTACCCCATCCCTCAAGGTAACAGAGATCACACCTACACGCACTCCAACACAGGCCAGCTTCCCAAGTCGATGATGATTTGCTTCCTGGACCACGACGCCTTCAACGGTAACCACAACAAGAACCCGTTCGAGATGAAGCATTACGACATCAGCTCGCTTCAAGTGGTAGTGAACGATCAGAAGGTGCCGAACGATGCTTACGTGCCCGACTTTAAAACCAAAGCGGCCGTGAGAGAGTACTTGGCGCTACACACGGAAACGGGGATGTACGAGGGCGCGCGCTCCTGTGGTATTTCATACGAGCAATTCCTGAACGGTTACACGGTGTTCCCCCTCGATTTAACCCCAGACAGATCGCACGACGGGTGTCGCGTGAACCTTATAAGAGCGGGTCAACTGAGGGTGGAAGTCAGTTTCCGCTCGGCGCTACGAGCGACAACAACGGTGCTACTCTACTTAGTGTACGACAACGTCGTCGAGCTGACCAGAGATCGACATCCCATCACCGACTACCACATGAACTGAAGACAAGACAGCAGTACTTAGCGTATGAATACGCTTGAAATAAGTAGAGTGTTGAAGGAAAACGTTCACACAAAACATCGTTTCCTAGGTGTTTTCTCTTGTGACACTATTCCGAAGCACCCTATCAAAGACACTTGTTTCGTGAGCAACACAGATCCGCAACATTTACCAGGTCAGCATTGGGTAGCGTTTTACGTGTCTAGCACGGGTGAAGTGTACTACTTTGATTCCTTCGGCTTACCGCCGCTGAGTGCGGAGTTCTTGTCTTTCGGTGAACGCTCTGCTCCGTTCAAGTGGCAAAGAAACCGCGTTCAACTACAAGACACTTCTGCTGACACCTGTGGACCTCATTGCGTTCATTTCCTAATTGAAGCATGTCGAACAAGAAACCCCAAGAAGTGCGTCATGCGAATGAGCAAAATCCCAAAGCTGAGCGACCGGACAGTGAGTCAGAAGCTATCGATGATGATGTTGTGACAGAAAAAACGGGTTGTTGCGATGGCGGACGTTTCATGGAAGCAAAGATTCTCTGCCTTGCCGAAATGGTGTTGGATTTATCCAAAGTCGTGCAATGTCTATTGGAGAGAGGACGTCAGGGGTGTGGTGCGAGTGACGGCGGCGTGAGACTTTGCGGCCTGTTCGGTTGCAAATCGAAGAAGAAAGCTATAAAAGCATAAACTTGTGTGTTTTTGATTGAAATGAAAATAAGAATAAAATGGAAAAAAAAGAAATTATCTTGTCGTGTTTTTATTTCTATATATAAGTTATATAACTTCTTTTTTTTTGTTTACAAACAGTCACGTGTCACGTGGTGTTGTTTACAAACAAGAGAGCCACGTGGTGTTGTTAACAAACAAAACCCTAAGTAGGTCACGTTACCATAGTTACCAGAATGCTGGCTTCTGATTGGCTGAGCCTAAGTAGGTCACGTGACATAAGTAGGTCACGTTACCATGGTTACCAGAATGCCTGCCTCTGATTGGCTGAGAGCTTCTAAGTAGGTCAGTAGGTCACCCAGAATGCTGGCTTCTGATTGGCTGAGAGTCCTAAGTAGGTCACGTTACCATGGCAACGGGTCACGTGACCAAATGGAGGCCTCTGATTGGCTGCATATCGAGTGAGTAATAAACAGTACTTAAGCATAGTCCCGTTCCGATACAATATATACTACTTATATATATATATATATATATATATATATATATATATATATATATATATATATATATTTAAAGAGTTTGGTTCCAAAACGCAACAAGGGCCATTTTGAAAAATGACATCAAATTATTACATGAAGTCAAACAATTATTCTGGCCACTGAAATGAGTGCTTTAATGCATTCATGCATCATGACGATTCCCTGGGTGTGCACCAATCCCTTAGGGTTGGCACAATGCCTGAATGCCCCCCTGGCGAGTTCCTAGTCAGGGCTGTATCCATGCATCATGCCGATATAGAGCATACATGTACTGCATTAAAGCACAACACGGTGCTACTCTACTTAGTGTACGACAACGTCGTCGAGCTGACCAGAGATCGACATCCCATCACCGACTACCACATGAACTGAAGACAAGACAGCAGTACTTAGCGTATGAATACGCTTGAAATAAGTAGAGTGTTGAAGGAAAACGTTCACACAAAACATCGTTTCCTAGGTGTTTTCTCTTGTGACACTATTCCGAAGCACCCTATCAAAGACACTTGTTTCGTGAGCAACACAGATCCGCAACATTTACCAGGTCAGCATTGGGTAGCGTTTTACGTGTCTAGCACGGGTGAAGTGTACTACTTTGATTCCTTCGGCTTACCGCCGCTGAGTGCGGAGTTCTTGTCTTTCGGTGAACGCTCTGCTCCGTTCAAGTGGCAAAGAAACCGCGTTCAACTACAAGACACTTCTGCTGACACCTGTGGACCTCATTGCGTTCATTTCCTAATTGAAGCATGTCGAACAAGAAACCCCAAGAAGTGCGTCATGCGAATGAGCAAAATCCCAAAGCTGAGCGACCGGACAGTGAGTCAGAAGCTATCGATGATGATGTTGTGACAGAAAAAACGGGTTGTTGCGATGGCGGACGTTTCATGGAAGCAAAGATTCTCTGCCTTGCCGAAATGGTGTTGGATTTATCCAAAGTCGTGCAATGTCTATTGGAGAGAGGACGTCAGGGGTGTGGTGCGAGTGACGGCGGCGTGAGACTTTGCGGCCTGTTCGGTTGCAAATCGAAGAAGAAAGCTATAAAAGCATAAACTTGTGTGTTTTTGATTGAAATGAAAATAAGAATAAAATGGAAAAAAAAGAAATTATCTTGTCGTGTTTTTATTTCTATATATAAGTTATATAACTTCTTTTTTTTTGTTTACAAACAGTCACGTGTCACGTGGTGTTGTTTACAAACAAGAGAGCCACGTGGTGTTGTTAACAAACAAAACCCTAAGTAGGTCACGTTACCATAGTTACCAGAATGCTGGCTTCTGATTGGCTGAGCCTAAGTAGGTCACGTGACGTAAGTAGGTCACGTTACCATGGTTACCAGAATGCCTGCCTCTGATTGGCTGAGAGCTTCTAAGTAGGTCAGTAGGTCACCCAGAATGCTGGCTTCTGATTGGCTGAGAGTCCTAAGTAGGTCACGTTACCATGGCAACGGGTCACGTGACCAAATGGAGGCCTCTGATTGGCTGCATATCGAGTGAGTAATAAACAGTACTTAAGCATAGTCCCGTTCCGATACAATATATACTACTTATATATATATATATATATATATATATATATATATATATATATATATATATATATTTAAAGAGTTTGGTTCCAAAACGCAATAAGGGCCATTTTGAAAAATGACATCAAATTATTACATGAAGTCAAACAATTATTCTGGCCACTGAAATGAGTGCTTTAATGCATTCATGCATCATGACGATTCCCTGGGTGTGCACCAATCCCTTAGGGTTGGCACAATGCCTGAATGCCCCCCTGGCGAGTTCCTAGTCAGGGCTGTATCCATGCATCATGCCGATATAGAGCATACATGTACTGCATTAAAGCACATTGTGACCCTTAAGTTAAAGGGTTAAATCCCAACATGCAGCACATTTCTCATACTAACACTCCAAAGCAGCAGCAATAAAGTGAAGTACTCACCCTCATAGTTGATTTGGTTGTCCCCGTCTACGTCAGCCTCCTTTATCATGTCGTCAAACTCCTGCTCCGTCAGAGCCTCCCCGAGGCTCGTCATGACGACACGTAGCTCTGCCGCTGAGACCACACCGTTTCCATCCTGGTCAAACACTCTGAACGCTTCCTTCATCTCCTCCTCGGGGTTGCTTTCATTCACTTTCTTGGCCATCATGATGCAGAACTCGGGGAAGTTAATGGTTCCGCTATCTGGGGAAGTAAAATATGAGTTTATACATCATGGCACAGGACTCAGGGAAGTCATGTATGAGTTTATACATCATGGCACAGGACTCAGGAAAGTCATGTATGAGTTTATACATCATGGCACAGGACTCAGGAAAGTCATGTATGAGTTTATATATCATGGCACAGGACTCAGGGAAGTCATGTGTATGAGTTTATACATCATGGCACAGGACTCAGGGAAGTCATGTGTATGGGTTTATACATCATGGCACAGGACTCAGGGGAGTCATGTGTATGGTTATAAATCATGGCACCGGACTCGGGGAAGTCATGTATGAGTTTATATATCATGGCACAGGACTCGGGGAAGCAATTTTTAAGTTCATGATTTCAATACTGAGTGATGCCATAATGCAGTTTGTTTGACGGTTTGATTTATATCTAATTTCACACATAATGACATATTGGCACTTACTGTCGGCATCTATCTCATTGATCATGCCCTGTATATCTGCCTGTGTTGGGTTCTGACCGAGAGCCCTCATGACCGTGCCAAGCTCCTCAGACGATATGCTACCATCTCCATTCTTGTCAAACAGTGCGAATGCCTCCCTGAACTCTGTCATGATAATAGAGGACAATTAGCTTGGCTATGTAGATATGTATATAGTTAATCTTTTTCATGAGGGATACCGAAGTTTATTGCGTCACACAGGGACCTCATTTTTTGGTCATGTGATTTCAGAACGTGTGTCCGTTGAGAATGTCAAATATCTCAAGCAAATATGGTCCTATATCTCAGAAAACACATTCACAATGTACCTAGGATTCAGGGCTTGAGCACCAACATCTTCGATTTTTGAAATTTAGAAAGATATTACAAAATTTGTGAGCCCAAAGAAATACCCGTCTTAATTAAGACTTTCCCGCAAAAAAATTAACCATAGGTTTCAATGGAGAATTATGAGAATAAAATTGAGAATATTGAAATATTGCTTCAGCGTATTGATTATTTCAATAATTATAACTAAGCCTATGTGAAACATGAACTTATTTCAAAAGCACATGCCACATTAAAAAAAATGTCACCGACCCATTTTTGAGCAAATTACGAAATAAAAATCAAAACATTCTCGTATTAAACAGTCAAGCTGTCCCGGTGTGACACACCAGTATCAGAGTGGCTGCAAATGTTTGAAAAGCGACCGACACCCTAGTATTGTTCCCCTTCCTCTATTTCCTCTCTTTCTTTCCCTTTTTCTCTCTTTTTTTTTTGGGAGGGGGGGGGGTAAAGCCCATTGACCCCTGGCCCCCCGTTTCCACCATACTACTGTTAAATGTAAAGGGTACTTAGGCCAAAAAAATGTTTGTTTCCGGTAACATGACACCCCCCCCCCCAAAAAAAAGAGGGCCATGTGACCTGAAACAAATTCACTCCACTTTTTTTCTTGGCCTAAGTCCATAAATAAAGCATTATGGTCCACCCTGTTCCTCCCCCCCCCCCCCCCCCTGAAGAATGACCAGACCTAGGGAGTGTTCATTTTTTAACAACAGGGGGGGGTTGGTGAGTTTTCGTTTTGACACGCAAGTTATTTTGCACCCCCCCCCCTTGGGAAGGGCCAAGTTAAAATCTGCCCCCCCCCCTCGGGAGGAGCTGAGTTATTTTGCGCCCCCCCCCCTTTCAATTTTTCTGCATCAATTTGCATTGTATTGCTTTGTCACATCAGTGTTACCCAGAAATGAATCTATACTTGATATATAGGATATAGGCCTTATTTACAATGCCTATCCCTATGTTGCTTCAAGGCATGTACCATAAAACCCCTCCTTTTAATAAGACAGACTTATTTTGGGGTATATTTTTCCTAACTGGGGGGTCGTAAGGGATTGGTTTTATGGTAAATATACTCCTAGAAATGGCCATTAGATATTCAAATTGTAAGTATTGATTTTGATCTATGGATTCATCAAATTTAAGCATGAATATTACTAGGGACACAATATCTAGCCAGCTCCCAGGGAATCACAACCATACTCAAAGTGCAGTGCTTCAGAAGGGGGTTAGAGTGGCATATCCGTCTCCCTGACTGCAATATTTCAGAATCTAGCAATTAGCTTGGCTATGTAGATATGTATATAGTTAATCTTTTTCATGAGGGATACCGAAGTTTATTGCGTCACACAGGGACCTCATTTTTTGGTCATGTGATTTCAGAACGTGTGTACGTTGAGAATGTCAAATATCTCAAGCAAATATGGTCCTATATCTCAGAAAACACATTCACAATGTACCTAGGATTCAGGGCTTGAGCACCAACATCTTCGATTTTTGAAATTTAGAAAGATATTACAAAATTTGTGAGCCCAAAGAAATACCCGTCTTAATTAAGACTTTCCCGCAAAAAAATTAACCATAGGTTTCAATGGAGAATTATGAGAATAAAATTGAGAATATTGAAATATTGCTTCAGCGTATTAATTATTTCAATAATTATAACTAAGCCTATGTGAAACATGAACTTATTTCAAAAGCACATGCCACATTAAAAAAAATGTCACCGACCCATTTTTGAGCAAATTACGAAATAAAAATCAAAACATTCTCGTATTAAACAGTCAAGCTGTCCCGGTGTGACACACCAGTATCAGAGTGGCTGCAAATGTTTGAAAAGCGACCGACACCCTAGTATTGTTCCCATCCCTCTATTTCCTCTCTTTCTTTCCCTTTTTCTCTCTTTTTTTTTTGGGGGGGGGGTAAAGCCCATTGCCCCCTGGCCCCCCGTTTCCACCATACTACTGGTAAATGTAAAGGATACTTAGGCCAAAAAAATGTTTGTTTCCGGTAACATGACACCCCCCCCCCCAAAAAAAAAGAGGGCCATGTAACCTGAAACAAATTCACTCCACTTTTTTTCTTGGCCTAAGTCCATAAATAAAGCATTATGGTCCACCCTGTTCCTCCCCCCCCCCCTGAAGAATGACCAGACCTAGAACATTCTTAGCACCTGAGGCCATGGGCCATTCTTCAGAGTGGGAAGTAGTGGTGTTTTATCCCTCAACCAAGCCCTGGGTCATTTGTGATTTAAAGGTACAATTAATCTTTAGGGTATATATACAAAATTCTTTCAGATTCTGAAAGCCCAGACTGTTTCCGATGTCACTGTTGCGTTTTCCGAGAGCCCTAGGTGTCACACATTGCCCTCGTTTTTTTATCTGCTCATGCAGTTCAAACGCTCTATTTCGGGAGTACATCAACCCTGTAGGGTCTGCATGATGTATTAATGTAGTCCTGGTGAGTCACGTTCAAAGTTACCGGCAGATTAAACTACGTACCGGTAATTGCCATGGCTTCATTTGTGCATCATGACTTTTGCACACCTCACATATTCTTAAAGTACATACCTTGCATAGTTTTAAACTTATAGTTGTGTTATGTACTTTAAGAAAACATAAGGCACCTGTTTCAGTTCGTCCCTGTACTAGCCTACTATAGCTATGCGACATACCAGGTATATCATTAAGAAAATTATTAAGAAAATGCCAGTGCATTCACCTCCAAAATCCCATATGATATCTACCATTTAGAATAACCATTTAACAGATTACCCTTTGAGCTGTTGCAGCGCATTTCTTTAAAAAAAGAAAAAGATTGGCATTATATAACTTTACCTACCTGAAATTTGCTCTGCTGGTAAGTTTTCCTGAAATTAGATATGATTAAAAATTAGAATAATAGTTATTTTCAGTAGACATGTTTGCAGGATATGCGTATGTCTTCTAAAACAAAAAAAGTCATCAGCTTTCATTTATTACTGAAAGTTGAACCCATATATTTAAGATCTCAAACATTAAACCCAACTGTCCGCCCTATATATAGGGTAGAGTGCGTGTCTTTACTCCAACTGTCGCTGTAGGGGTACCAACGTGTTGGCCTTTAACGGAGGGGCGCCTACACGCAGTGGCATACTGCTCAAGGCTGTTTCATGGATCAACATGCTGACCACATATTTACATATACTTACCCTTGAATTGGTTTATATAGCCCTTCACATCGGGTAGAGTATACCATGCAAGCTCAAGTACAGGCCTATGCACATGTATGCTTTCACTATGCATAGCCACCAGGTTTCTCCGTCCAGACACTGGTCCTTAAGTTAGCCCTTTGACAACTATCACCACCCTATTCCCACCATATTCTACTAAAAGGTTCCAAGCGTGAACATATCATACATAATTTTAACCGTCTATTGGACTCTATTGTATCGCAAGAAAATCGCTTCCGTTATTTGGCATTCCGGTATCTGAGGAATGTAAATGGCAAGGACCACACACTGCCTTTATATTTGTCGCTGGTCTTCAGTAGACTGTCGTCAAGGTGGATGAATAGAGAGTTACTCGCCAGGACTGCATTTCAACATCATGCCGACCATTCGGGAGTGTATCAGCCCTTTAGGATCAGCATGATGCTTGAGGCTGGGTCTCACGACATTGAGCCAATGTTTTTGTCTCTGACCAGGTGCCGTCTCTGACCAGGTGCCATCTCTGACTGGGTGCCGTCTCTGACCGGATGTCACTTTGGGAGTTTAGTTATGTTCTACCAACAGCAGGAGGCTAATAATAATCACATAAGAGCTGCCATAACGTTTTTACATATCCTTATATATATGAGTAAAGGTTAACATTTAAAAAACACGTTTTTCTGACACCAGGTCAGAGACGGCACCCGGTCAGAGACGGTACCTGGTCAGAGACAGCACCCGGTCAGAGACAAAAACATTAGCTCAAGGTCGTGAGACACAGCCTTGAATGCAGCATTGGTGAGCTACTTGTCAGCGCTGCATGCATGTGTCATGAGGCCAAAAAAAATAGTTGTGTTCAGGTAACATGGCCCAAAAAAAGTATGGTAGGTAGGTCGATTTTTGGTGTTTTTTTTACCTTTTTTTTAAAGGATTTTGAGACAAAATTTCTCCCATTTTTTGTATAATTTTACAGAAAAAAAAATTCAGTAAAAAAAGTGTTTTTTGGTAGAAAAAAACGCAAAAATGCCTTTGAAATGAAATTTGGGTAGGGCCAAAAAGATAGGGTCGCTAGGGATACCTAGAACAGAACTTCTTTTTCTTTTTGCCCGATGGCTAATGGGCATAATGCATGGAAGCACTATGCGGTCTTTAGAGGGTTAAAGTATATATTTGTACTCTGTATGTAGGCCCGGGATGTAAGCCTTATGCACCGAGCATTAGTCATATTAAAGTGCCTCCGGTCCTATAGGTTACCTTGCAAACAAAGAAAAACGTTTTTCCCGACGTTTGTAGTGGGTTTGTATAAAAGCGTTGCAATTGGAGGCCTAATTATTAAGTTAGTATTCGATTTTGAATTTAACGTTACCTTTTACCGAAAAGAAAAACGGTTGACTTTTGTTCAGTGAAGAAGCCTGCACGTTGCTATAGTTCAAAGAGAGAGAAGCTAAGAATGTGTTCGCCCTTTTGAAGGGGGGGGGGGGAGGGGGCAATACCTTTTACTTTTCCAGGTGCGTATGTGTTGGGGGGGTCCAATTGCTTGAAG
Source organism: Harmothoe impar (assembly GCA_947462335.1). NCBI lineage: Eukaryota > Metazoa > Annelida > Polychaeta > Phyllodocida > Polynoidae > Harmothoe > Harmothoe impar. Next base: position 52,958,847 of record OX381713.1, on the reverse strand, counting down.
CTTATCACTGGGTATACATATAAGGTCGGAAAGTATTTGCCATACTGAGAATGAACACTACCCCCACCCCGCATTCCCAAGTTAGTATTAAATCACCCATTTCTAAGCATGAAGGAAAACACTCTCCCATAGCTTAGACAAGGATCTATGCCCATAGGTACATAACAAAGAGTATTTCTAATCCATACCATAGGAGGTCTACAAATGTACATACATGCAGGTCTGGGCTCGTCCGTACTACAGAGCTCCACATTGCACGTACTAAGTATATGTAATGGCGTTTTATAGAAGCTCTAAAACCCTGGATTCTGTTTCTCCACAAATATCTATATTTGCGGAGCTCCGCAAATTTATCAAATGTGTATTCCGCAAATTTGTGGATGTCCGCAAATTTCGTTTTCTAGTACTTAAGCATACAAATACGGACATCTGTATATATTTGCGCAGCTCCATAAATATATTTGCGGACGTCCGCAAATTTGCGGATGTCCGCAAATTTGTGGAGAAACAGCATCCAGGTATTGCATGAAGGTAGACTTTCCTGATTAGTTCTATTCATAATCATAGACCTGAGTGGCGACAAACAATCCTGTGACCCACATGTGTATAGAGTTAACCCTTTAAGGGCCACATATAATAGTACTTTAAAGTATTATGCCCTTGGTCGTTATGCTGCATGAATGCAGCCCCAGGGAGTAACTTCAGGGTCCGCTTTCTCCACAAATCTGCAGAGGTGAGCAAATTTGCGGAGGTCCGTAAATTTGCTTCCATAAATTTGCAGAGGTCTGCAAATATATATGGAGCTCCGTATTTGTATGCTTAAGTAATAAAAAACGATTTCCATATTTATTTGTGGACCTCCATAGATATATGGAGAGTGTATAATTTATGGACCTCCGCAAATTTGCGGACCGCCGCATATTTGTGAAGAAACAGCTTCCGGGGCTATATAAAAATCAAAAGACAATTAAAAGACATTAGGTAATATCTATGTGGCCCTTGAAGAGTTAACACATCAAGACTCAAAATTATGCCCTAGCTATTCTGTATTCTAAAATGCAAAATGATCTCACCGACGAGATGACTACACTGAAAAAGTAAACTTGTCTCCAGACTCGTTGAAGTGACTGTCATAAAATAAACGAGTCAAAAGTTGTCTAACCTATCAGGTTACCATCCCACAAATAGAATGTGGAGCTGGCAAATGTCAGGGTTTGGGCTGGCACATGCCAAGTGGGTCTTCTATCTCCAGCTAGAAGACCTGCTTCCTTGTCACTTAGACAAGTTTTTGACTTCTTCATTTTATGACCGTCACTTTGAGGAGTCTGGAGACAAGTTTACTTTTTTGAGTGTACATATTGGGAATGGATCCAGGGGTCCCTACAGCTAGAGCTAGACGTAGTGATTTGTACGGTTTACAAAATTTCTTGTTCTTTAGAAAGAAAAAAAGTAAAAATCGTTGAGGCAAAAACATGTATGTACCATAAATCTCACCAAAAGCTTTATTTGGGTTCATTGGGGCTATATGACGTTTACATTTATACAACTGCCAAAAAAAGTTGGTTCGCCAAAAAGGATCGCTCTCCATTCATACTACCTCCTGTTTATTATGTATTTTGTGACCACTCCCTCTAACATCTCTGTAAATGTGCTCATTTAAAGTCCGGAATCGATAGCTAAAGGCAGTAGTCACTGTCACGTGCCATGGGAATGCAGCAATGCCAATGGAGGTCTCAAAGTTGAAGATTGACTTTCTATGTGACCTTTGCAACTGATAACATGATACTGTACACTGATAGGAGGCCAACTCATTTCCCTGTATACTAGTAGTATAAATCTTAGAAAGAATAATCTCTACTTCGTGTTAAACCTATTTCTTGAGAATAAAAGATCTAACGATTTGTTTTGCACACTAACCCCGAGCATGCAGCAATAATATTGGTCGTTACATGATTGCAAAAGCATTTGCCCCCTAAATATACAATGTTGCAGGCAGTTTTTAAAAGTTCCCTATTATGGATTATAATATAGAGTCCATTATGGTCATACCATACCTAGCTCTTTAGTGGGTTTGGTCAACTATTTTGACCTGGAATAACGGGTTTCTATAGAGTATAGCACAATACCTAACTTTTATGCGGGGTTATACCTTACGAGAAGGAAGAGCTATATTTATTGCCTACAGACTGGAACATATATCCTGCAAGGTTTATTATGAGTGCTATCTACACACTAATATAAGAATGACCTGAAAAAAACATGAATCATATTCATATCAACATGTTGATGATGTATTGCTTAATCTTGATTAGTAAGGTTAACACAAAACATTTACATATTTCTATAGCCCTACACGGAAGGCTCCGCATGGGTCCTGTGCCTCATCATCAACATATCTATATAAACCATGAATATTGGCAGTTGTAATTTATGTTGGGATGTCTATCATCGATAAATTTTGCATTTAACTATGGCTTAATGGGTGGCTAAATGATATGATTTTTTTTTAAAAAGGTATAAGAAATCATTGCCCCTGTACTAAAGACTGTGACTTACCATACTTGATTGGTGCTGTAGAGCTCTAACTGTTATACCTGCAGTGGAGTGAGGTGGAGTGCAGAAACACTTACAAACAGTCTTAATAACACTTAGGCTGAAGTTGGCAACCTGACTTGAATACATGTGCCCCAGCCAATCACAGTGCCCGTTACATATATGGTAGGACCTACACCCATGGCTTGTTCCCTTTGTCCACTACTGCAGGTGGGTGAGGATTAAGGTAGAAGTAACTGTAGGTTAATCCACCATTCCCTATTCAAGTGGGCACAGAACCGGCACAGAAGCCTTCTGCCTTTGGAGCTGGGGATCAACACAGAGTCAGCAGGGGGGGGTGGGGGGTGGGGAGAGGCTGTGAGGGTCAGGGGGACTGATTTGGCGCACCTGCATTCCCACCTGTGGGGGTGCAGAGGGCCCCCCCCCCCTGAGGTCGGAAAGTCGCAGAATAAAGGGGTCCAGGTCACATAGTCGCTCTCTTGGACCCCTTAAACTATTTTTTTTCCAAAAGTCGCCAAGTCGCTTATAATATTATTGCTTTAGGTCGAAAGTCGCCTCCAAAACAGCCCAGGTCGCCAGGTCGTTTTTGACCCATCTGCAGTCGCACCTGTGGGTGTACTGATATCAGAGCAATTCCCCCTACTATACTGTCACTAGCATACAGTCACGAATTTATTGAATGCACCCTTGTTGAATTACAGTTAAACTAGAATTATAGGATCATCAGAAAATTGAGAATTTCAAAATGTATAAGAAATAATTATAACGAAATATGAAAGAAGTAAAATGGCGACCCAGCTAAATGCTCTGTATAAGATTATGGTTTCACATGATACTAGTAATAGTAATAATGATAATAATAATAATAATAATAATAATAATAATAATAATAATAATAATAATAATAGTCCCAAGGGCCTATATATCTACCTGCTTGGGAGGAAATTGGATTTATTTAATGCGGCCAATGGAATCTGTGCTATATCACAGCATGAGTGGAAACATCAATATTTACCCTATGCAGATAGAGTGCACAGAAATCCAGTATATACCAAACAATTTTTTGATTTGGACGTATAAATGCTTCTTAACATTTCAAGAAATGGCCATGTCCCCTATCACTAACATTTTAAACCTTCTGTCATAGTCACTGGTAGTCCTCATGTCGCATGTCAATTCTATGAAAAGGTCTTATCGCCATGGCGAATTTAGCCATTTCCAAATTATCCGAGAGAAAATTGAATACAAATAAAGAGACTTCTCCCCGAAGACGCTGACATTTTTTCGCCCCTGTGGCATCCTGCTTTGCTGGATGTCTTAATACTTTGTATTATTATAAGTGATAACAACTCTGATCTTGATCTCAGGATGTATTGACCGACCTCCGGTGTATTGCATAACACGCACGATGCACAGACAATTCCCAGACGCTTAGTACGCCTGTGTATCGCTAGATGGCGCTACCATAGCGGCAGCGTTCTTGATAAGACTTTCCCGCGCTCTGCAGTAGCAGGAGCTGCGTCATACAACATCTCCCTTTTTTAAGGAGTATTATGTTAAGACATACTTAGAAGTGTTCTTGAAGTGTTCATGACATAATAGTTACTATGAAGTTACTCTCAAGTAAAGATAT
>OX381713.1:52792461-52954461 GCA_947462335.1 Harmothoe impar | reverse complement strand
TCCTAATTTTCATATTGTAAAATAATGTCATAATCATGCTCTGGTATGTCTAATTTGGTTTGACAATCTTCAATCTTGAGATGTTAACTATAGTAGATTATACTATCCCCCTAGATAAATCATGTTCATGGAATTTACTGCACTCGCTTTTACCTTAGTTATTTGACGCGTTTTATGCATGCTAAGGGCTGGATTATCGTCACATAACATGACTGATTGTTCTGGAACATTGACTGATTTTTACCTAGATGTCTGATTGTCCAATAATATTGACTAACTGTCCCAGAACATTGACTGATTGTCCATAACATTGACTGATTATCCATAATATTGCCTGATCGCCCATAGTATTGGCTGATTGTCTCATATGATTTGCTTGATCGCCCATGACATTTGCTGATTGTCCCATAACATTGACTGGTTATTGACTGATTGTCTTAATCTACACTAGCATCCAAGGTAAACAGTAGCCATGTCCTCAGGGGAATCTTTACAAGACTCCCTACTAACCAAACATGTGGGTATTCAAGTTACACCCTGTGATCTATCACGCTGACTTTAAATGGATTAATGGGCTCTTGGGGGTCAAATATAGTGTCTCTATAGTGTGCCTACAAGTGCTCGCGTCCTCGTAGATTATCTCATATATGAGACAAGACAGTCAGTATTAAGTGTATTACATGCCCATTACACTTAGACATTGGCATTATTATGTAAACCAACGCTGCATGGCCTTTTATATTGTCCTTACTCAGTGGTTGATATGATATACATTGATTGATGTATCATTTTAATACTAATGCTATCTGGAACATAGATGGAAATCTAATTCCACAATATGCCCATATCAAAAATATCAATACAATCACAATGTTATATCATACATCTTATATTTAGGTAGTTGACATCTAAAGTGGTGTATACATGTTCAAATAGCCATAACGACCACAACAAACAGGGGTCTACCAGCATGTACTCAGCCATGCCCTATTAACCCTAGGCCAACAGGAAGAGTTTCATGCTACCTGGATATTAACCCTTTACGGGCAGCATAGTGCCTTCATGCTTTATGGCGGTTGTCGTCATGAAGCTCTCTCATACTGTAGTCATGTATCATGCTGACTCTGGGGAGTTGATACACTCCAAGTCCGACAGATTGGTATGTTACTCGCCTTTACTGCATTGGTGCATCATGAATACAAATTGACTTGATCTTTGGCGTATTAAACAGTTAAGACCGGGGATGTTACCATGCTCTACCTCGCAAAGCATTGTTAAACATTTTTTCCTGGATTATTTTAGTAATTCACATATTTCATTTTAAAGCATTTGCCATGTCCACAGTCAGAGTAAAGGCCTGCGAAACATCAGTAGTTCTGCAAAATGAAGACAAAATTGTGCGAAAAAGAGTAAATGACCAAACTAGAATATGATTTTCGGTACAATCTAACAAGAAACAATGCTATCCTCTGTTTGTCCCGACCCCTTTCTGTCATGGAGATGGTTAACTCTGGTCGTTAACCCAGTTGTGGTGTTTAATATGGGGGTGTCTATGTACGTACATTATAGGGGTGGGTAGGCACCTACCCCACCTATAGCATTGGTGTTAGGAGGTTATATGAAGTGTCTCTCTTCCCCGCGGCACTTCAAATCAGATTATCGGTTAGATTATTTAATTCAACAGAGCGCATCTATAGTCTCAGTATAGAATCATTGTACGCCATTCAATTCACAGCATTGTTGAAAAATAAGACCCTGGATTGCGAGCTCTGTAGGCCTGATTCACCTTGATGCAATATGCACTACAGTAGTAAAACCAATAGTATTATTTAGGAAGCGCAGATTAGAAGCATGATTAGGTAATATATCAAACAGGAGAAGTCTATAGATGTATGGAAATCGTTCATGAATTAGTCTATAGATCCGGGTTTATAGTGTAGGCTGTAAGTGTTATTTCATGAAAAAGCGTGTTAATTCATTCTACCAAAGTTATTTCTTATCCTTGGAACATCAGGATTTGGAAAAATGTGGGTGTGAATTTTTTCGTAAAGGTTAAAGGTCATCTAGGGGTCATTGAAAAAATAAAATAAAAATTGCATTTAAATGTTGAAAGCCTGTATTTATGGTAGTTCTAATGATAATTAAGCACCCTGATCTTTGGGAAATATGGACTATGACCCACTACTGGAGTCTGAATGGTTGATGAGAAAATATTGTTTAAATTTTTTTCTTATTAATTATCTCGAGAAATTATTGATATGATTTATTAAAAAAAACAAAAAACTTGTGTTAGTTATCTTTATCAAGTGTAAGTTAATCCTTGAAGTAAGAGAATTATGGAAAATATGGGTGTGAATATTTTCGTAAGGGTGAAAGGTCATTTAGGGGTCATTGAATAAAAAGTGAATTTAAAATTGCACTTTATTATGGAAAACATATATTTATGGTAATTTTAATGATTACTAAGCACCCACACATTGTAGGGATATTAACTATGCCCCACTACTTGAGTGTAAAAGGCTGGGGAGAAAATTTTATGTAAGAATTAATGTTTTTAATCAACTGTTTTTAGAATAATCTGTGCACATCAAATTGTCCTTCTTACAGGAATATTTCCCTGTTGTACAATTGCCTTCCGCGCAATTGCACATTGTGAGCTGTATTGGTTGCATGAAGGATAATAATTTGATGTGCCTCGTTATTTGTTGTCTTTTGACAAGACATGTTACTTTTAGTGGATAGCACACCCTGACTTGTAGACAAAACTAAATGAAAAGTACTGACCAAAATCACTTATATTTGGACTTTAGTTCAACTGTCTCCAAGTAATATCAAACTATATATATATATTTCCTGACTTGAGCTAACAAAATAAGCAATATGGGTTCAATAAGAATAGTTATGAATGGAAATATCAATAGATATATGCATTGGTAATCATATACCTTAATGATCTGTCTGCTATATGTGACCACTCATTACAAATCATATAAGATAAACAGTTTTCATGATTCATGATTCTATGTTCATTTAGTATGTCCTATGTACATAGTTATGCCCCTTTTGATGGATATAATAAGATATAACTCTGTACAAGTATGCCATGATGCTAAAAAATAGACACCAATCAGGTATTATCAGAACCATATACAGACAGGCCATTCTAAAGAAGTGACTCACCCAAATGATGAACTATGACACAGTGTGTATTTTGACAGAAGCCTAGTGAAACACACACTGAAGGGGTTTCTTAGTTCAGTACAAACCAAGCACCAACCACATATCTGACAGAGAAGCTGATTAGGGCTAAGTCATTTATTGCCAGTTGGGGGGGAGGGGGCGGGGCTTGGTGGATATAGGGAGGGGGGTTCATAGGTTCATAATAGAAAACAGGCCCTTGGTGGGGGGGCGGCAAAACTGGAAAAGCGTCAATGATGGGAGGGGGGATCATAATAAAATAGGTCCATTTAGATACTCATGACCAGACTTGATTCCACAGGAGCATGCAATTTTCTTTTGTGGGAGGGGGGGCATTTCTCAAAATCCGAATGTAGTGGGGGGTCGAGATAACTTTTGCCTAATTGGTGGGGGGTTTGGAAAAAATGTTGCCATTTTGGGAAACCCCACCAAGCCCCCAGCTAGTAATGACTCGGTAAGTGACTCGGCCCTTAATCCAATAGATATTTCAGCAACCACATTTGTTGTGTCTACAAGTCAGGGTGGGCTATCCACTGACATGTCTTGTTTCGAAACACATGAGGATGTAGATCAAATCATTATCTTTCATGCAACCAATACAGCTCACGATATACAATTGCTTGAAAGGCAATTGTACAACAAGGAACTGTTCCTGTGAGAAGAACAACTTGATATGCACCGATTATTCTAAAAATAGTTAATTCAAAACATTAATTATTACATAATATTTTCTGTCCAACCATGATACTCAAGTAGTGGAGCATAGCTAATATCCCTGCAATGTGTGGGTGCTTAGTAATCATTAGAATTACCATGAATATTATGTTTTCCATAATAAAGTGCAATTCTAAATTCGCTTTTTATTCAATAACCCCTAAATGACCTTTAACCCTTACGAAAATATTCACACCCGCATTTTCCATAATTCTCTTACTCCAAGGATTAACTTACACTTGTTAAAGATAACTAACACAAGATTTTTTATTATATAATAAATTATATCAATAATTTCTCGAAATAATTAATAAGACAAAAGTTTAAATTACATTTTCTCATTAACAATTCAGACTCATGTAGTAGGTCATAGTCCATATTTCCCAAAAATCTGGGTGGTCAATTATTATTAGAACTACCATAAATACACATTTTCCACATTTAAACACATTTTTTTTCTAATTTTTTCGATGACCACTAGATGACCTTTAACCGTTACGAAAAAATTCACACCCATATTTTTCTAAATCTGTATGTTTCAAAGTTCCTGAAAAAAAAGTCTCAATGAATTAACATGGATTTCACAAAATCCTGTGATTCTTACATTTACAGCCTACACTATTAGCTCATGGCCATGTTCAAGGATCACATGCATCCTCAATGTGGTGCATTTCTGGTTATGGGAGTTTGTGGATGTGATAGTTATTCCAATTGCACTGTAATTGAATCCATAGATATCATCATGCAGTGATAGCAGAAGTCGATAATAAAATAAAAGACAGAAACAGGGAAAATGACAGATAGGAGAAAATCCATCAAAATAAAATCGAAAGTCTCATCACCCCTTTTCACACTTCACCTTTCACAGAGATCTGACTAAACCAATGCCTTGTTTGCCCATAGTGACAATACGACAGAGGCCTCCTCGTGGACATTGGTATTGCAGTTTGACCTAGTCTCTTTTAAGTGCCAGGGTGAATGCAGCATCAGGTTAAAGCAGATATGGGCTTTGAAGCGCCATGCTGAAACCCCATGCCCCCTCCCGTCCATTGGTCCACGTAAACTGAGACCAAAGGCCGACAACACATGTGGAGGACAGTATCAAAAGATGTATTCAAGGGGAAAGAGTTGGTATATATAGTGCATGGCTGGCATGGATGGATCCAGGGAGTAGGAACAGGGGAGTACATTCCAGGAATGATGGCACAACATTACACGGACCCCTCAACCGTCTATTGAAAGTGGTACCTCTATATGGTAATATGGGTCCTGTCTAAGTTAGAACACATAGTTCTACATGTATAATGTAGCCACTCGTTGTTGTAGCCTGAAGCTATTGTTGGGGGTGCAGAGGGTTCCTCTCAGGTCGGAAAGTCTCCGAAATTCAAGGCCCAAGGTCCCAAAGTTGCTTTTTTAGACCATTTTTACTCTAACCAAATTTGTCCAAAATTTTCCAGGTCGCTTAATTCATTGTACCAGGGCGCCAGGTCAACTAGAAAACAGCCCGGGTCGCCAAGTCACTTTTGACCCCTATGTAGCCACATTGTTTCTAGGACATACACCATCACCTTCCTTAACAAGCCTATACTTGCAGTTCTTACTTTGCTACATCTACCAGTCAGCTTTAAAAGGTTATTCAGGTTGTAGATATGTTTAATGTGCCATGCCCGTTGTCATCTTGATGCATGAATGCAGCACTGTCGAGTAATTCGCAGATGCTGCATTGACGCATCATACAAATCAGAAATAATATGATGGCCCTGAAATGTTCTAACACTGGGCCAACACTGGGTCAATATCAGTAATATCTAGCATGGATCAGCTCTGGCCAGCGGTCAGCCCAGCAATGGCCCATTATCAGAATTCCAACGTTGGAGCAACATTACATTTCAAATGAGTACTTGCTAAGTGTGGGCTTTCATTGTAATCTATATGTTGAACCAATACATGCATTACCTACAATCGGCCATGGTTGGTATAACGATTGCGATGGAGTCGATCATTGCTGACATTGGCCCAATATACCCTTGCTACCTGTAACTTTCTCAAATTAATATTTCAATAGATGCTACATGGGTCAAAGTCTAATTCTCCCTCTCTGCTGCTGGCCTATAATATAATTATATGACCTAGGGCCACAGATCAGGAGGTCACTTGAATGGTCCCTCAAGTGGTTTATATAAGTCCGCAACAATGCTAGACATGATTCATGCAGATAACGGTGTGACTTTTTTGCTAGCATCACCCAGCACAGATACAAATAATCTGCCATACGAGGAAAGATTACAGATTATAGAAAGAGTGAATTCAAAGACCTCACAACGGGTGGGGTCATGGATGATAGTCAAATTGAGCCCTAATAATTTTAACTCGTTAATTTTACAATAGCCTGGATCCATTCATTGTGATAAACAAAGAAACAAATAATATCAAAGTACATTTTGGGATTATATTCCCATATGCATTCGAGATTTTCATTATTTATTTCATTTTGGTATATTTTCTATGTTAATATTTTAAACCTATAAACCTCTTTGTCAATATCTTGCCTTCAGTTACAACATGCGACCAGAGTTTCATGGCGCGGCTGGGTTCTGGTGTGCTGACCAGCCCCAACTTCCCCTTGAACTACCCGGTGGTGGGCCGCAACTGTTACTACAGGATCTACAGCCAGACCGCTCACTCCTACAACAGGGCCGCCTACATCAAGGACAATGACACACCCAAGTCTACAGGTCAGTGATATGCTTCTGTAGGGGTAAGAAGGGGATGGTATTAGCTTACAAATACTTTGAATCCTGTGTCAATTGGACCAACGATTGCTGAGCTTTCGAGTTTTGAATGTAGGCAAAGGAGGTGAATATGCTGTACTCTTTTGATTGGATAGAAAATCGAATATCGCGAACCATCAGTATGACATGGGAGTGGGTGCAAATGAAAACCAGTTCCAAGGGCTATTAACCTGAATGGGCAGGGCTGGAGTGTAGGAGGCAAAATCTAGCAGCTAAAACACTTTTTGGCCAACCAGTTATGTTAAAATAGATTAGCTATCAGGCTATTGCCATGTAGTCCTTCTACCATATATATATGCGTTTCTTGTGAAGTGGCAATGCCCTTAATATGCGTCTGCCATTTGGCCTGATCTAATGAATAAAGATGCAATTGTATGTGGATTTGGCATATAGGTGTACAATCTGTATCATACTTATTTCAATTCCAGGAAGCCCAGCCACACAGACCGAAGGTGATGCTCCTGAAGCACTCTCTGCTGAAGAACACAGAGTAGAGCCCATACTGGTGCAACACTCCAAACCAGCAGCACAACAAGCACTACCGGGCAAAGTGGAAGTCGTCTGCTTCAAATTCCACCGTTTCCGGTTGGCTGACTCCCCGGGCAACTGCTCCACGAGTGACGCCTACCTGCAGTTCCCGGGGGGAGTCCGATACTGTAACAAAGGTAGACTCAGCACCCACCTACTGAAGGAGGCACCCATGAGTGTCTTTGAGGATACTTTCTGCTGTAAGTTGGTGTTTGTCTCCATGTTTTATTAACACTTAAGCAACCTGATATGATGATGCACCTATGCAGAAGTGCGCCAAGTAAATCGCCTAAACGGTGTTGGTGCATCATGCCAGGCAATGGGGGGCGTATCAAACTACATACCAGTGGGGAAGGCAGTGTATGAAAATACATTATTTAAAAGAACTTAGATATTATTGCAACGGGACGTGGAAAAGTCAAGCGCCACGGGGAATCGAACCCTGGCCACTCCCCTCAGAGTAAAGAATGCTAACCCCTACACCATGGGACCAGTGCTTTTCGAATGCTTCGCCACTGAACTTGAGCCACAGAAGCAGGTAGTACGCTCTCCAGGTACATTCGGGCTGCCCCAAGCGACACCTGCCAGCTAAATTATATCTAAATTCTTTTTCAGGATTGATTGATTTTAGTTATTTATTGTTTTATGTAAAATAGTTCCTACATTGTTATATACTTCTACCAATGCCATCCTTTATGGAATCCTTTGTGACACCTTAGAGGAACATGATTGGTCAAATGCTGTTCGGCAATGTTTATCAGTTGTTGGTGAGAGCGTACCCCGGCATAGCGTAGATGGGATTAATTGTTGTAGCAACTTTCCAAGCTAGTTGTAGTGTTTCTGGGCACTATTAAAATGATTTTATATTATATTAATATCATTGTCATTTTCATTTTCATTTCCAGGGCCAATCCTCTCTGAGTATCTTGAGATTCAGTTCTCCTACCCTGGAAGAAGCAAGCAGTCAGATACCGGGTTCTATGCAACCTTCAATGTCTCCATCACCAGTCAGGGTGTGAGGCCAAGGCAGGGGCCAGCTTGGGATCCATCGCCAGCAAAAGGTAGGTGCACCCAATGAATATAGCAAAAATGTAGACTCCCCCAGCTACCCAGTTGGCACAAAATTCAATTTAATGTTGATTCAACATTGAATCAAGATTGTCAGCTAGTTCTCAGGGTCGATTTAATGTTGTGTCCACTGGGTAGTCTGGCGAGAGGTGAAAATGTGAGCAGCCAAGCAAAAAGGATATTCCACATAAAACATTTCTGTGTTTTGATGATGACCAGTGACACCTGTTTTCCTCTATACTCCATACAGCCCTGTGTCCTGACTTCTACTTTGTGTGTTTTGACGACCAGTCGTGTGTGGACAAACTGCGGCTGTGTAATGGAGTCAATGATTGTAAGGATGGTTCAGACGAGGAGTACAGCCATGCCAGGTGTGAAGGTAGGTCTGGACTGTCTCACCAGATCAATACAAGTTGATAGTCTTTGACCGTGTGACGTTTTTGACCGGGTGACGTCTTTGACCAGGTGACATCTTTGACCTGCAAGCTTCAAAACAGCTGCAATTTTGGCTATGTACACAAAAATGCTAGGAAATTTGTATTACCCGGTATATAGTGTTGAAATATCCATTAACTTTTTCGCGGCATTTCTGATTATGGTAGGTCAGTTTATATTCTAAACCCCCTTACAACACAGTTGACTGAGAGTGAAAGATTAAAAGAAATGATCTGCCTGTATATCACGCAAGAAGGAACTAACTAAAACCAGTGCCTTGACAAAAAGCATATCCCCCGCTGTCTTAAAAAGCATATCCCTGTAGTCTCAAAGATTCCCCCAGATTATCAATGCTCTATCCAGGCCAGCCTCTCCTACTGTGAGTGTATGTCAGATATTACATGCGTGAGTAGCTGCATAAGTGTTGTAAGCCTTGGACAATTCTCTATCCACAGGTAAGCAGACGTACGCGGGGTGTGACTTTGAGCTGACAACAGGCGTAGTGATGGAGTTCTGTCAGTTCTCAGGTTACAACTGGAGGTGGGCTGTCTCCTCTGAGTATGGTCCCAGATATGACCACACCATAGGCACCATGCAGGGTAAGATTTCTTTTTTCAGATTTTGCATTATCTATCAACTGGCGGTCAGAGCTCACAGAACTGAACCATATTGTGCCATGATGGGCAAGTGTAAATGTGTGTGATAGTTGATCAAAGGTTCACCTGAAGGCACCATCTCCAGGTATCATCACAAAGATACAGCGTAATTAACAACCTGATACAAAACCAATGTTCAGGTGACTTTGATTAGGTCACTCTTTTTAAGGTAGTTAGACAATGCTGGACTGTCCCTCACAGTCCTGCTGGCAATATACCGACTAAAACACTGGTTTACGCAGTGTGTACAAAATTCAGTTCAACGTTGAATCAATGTTGAAAAGTAGTTAATCCATGTTTCAACTATTATATCAATGCTGATTAAAGGTTCTGTGCCCACCGGGTCCTCCCTTGTTTTAGATATGCACTTCTAAATGACTTGAAAACTAGAGAAGCTAATTGATTTCATCATTTGAACCACTTGCTGTACACAGGTCCTGGTAAATTCATCTACAGCAACTTCAACATCTTCGAGCACCTCATCCTAAGGAACGAGCTAGAGGTGAAGGTCCCCGAGACACCGACCGCACGGTGCTTCCGGTTCTGGTACTTCATGAGCGGCTATGGTCTGGGGGAGCTGAGGGTATTCATCAACACGACAGACTTTAGTGTGGCACCGAACGCCTCGGCCTGGTCCAGGGACGCTCACCAGGCCAGTAAGTGGCTGCCTGCGGAGATAGATGTACCTGCAGCTGTACAGAAGGTCACTGAGGTAGGGATGAAACATGGTTAAATTCCTACCCATTATTGATAAATTGGGCAGTACTCATATTGGTTCAATGAATTTATTTACAAATTCATATACAAGATACAAAAATTAGTAACTTCAATCTGTCATATTTCAATGTATAAATCCATTGAAATGTCCCTTAACCTTGATTAAAAGAAGCCTGGCTGCATAGTAGTACCAGGTTAGGATCCTTCCCAACCTCAAAACTATAGCCATCACCTTTACAAACACAGATGCTGTGACACCCACTCTTATATTTTTATATTTTATTGTCTGTACCCTTTCAGTTGATGTTTGAAGTTAGCAAAGGGAACACTGTTGATGCCAATATTGCCATTGATGACATATCCATGACTGATGGTCCATGCTATGGAAGTAAGACATTTCTTCGTCAATAACTTATTGGTGAATTCAACATATATAATCAGTCAATGGTGCTAGTAACTTCACAATGTTTTGCCTATGGAAATATACTCACACACAAATCATAGCTGAGCACTACAGTGCCAAAATGGCTACGGCGTCTGGAAAAGTCTGAAAATCCAGGACAGATGGGGTTTGTATCATCTGTCAAGCTGTAGCTAGGGTTAGCACAATATTAGTACTTGAGCATAGTGACTTCGTTTCTCCACATGAGATATAATCTTTACCTAAGTTTCCCTACTTCCTACTTTCCAGATGACGTTTCTGCTACGTTTGAGCTGGGTCCTGGCGGCTGGCATGAGGACAATGGTTACAGCCCGTGGATCCGCCGTCGAGGCCCACCAATATGGACATATGGACCAAACACCGACTGTACTAGAGGTAGAATGATTACACTTTAAGTGGGGGGGGAGCTTAGACCAAATTTTTTGCCGCAACCAACTTAAAAGATGCTATCCATCATGAGAAACATACGTCTGGCCTTCGTTTTTGAATTTGAGATTCCTAACCCCCCCATACGCCCCCTTCGAAGATAAAAAGTATTTAATCATTTAATTAAATACCATTTTAAATTATTTCTGAAAAATCTGTGCATAAAACCTGTATATAACCACTTGTGGCTGATGTATAAAAATAGTCAGCATGAAATTAAATCACTTTTAGTCATGTGGAGAATCCAATATGGCCGCCAACTGTTAAAAATGACCCATTTTTCCCTATTTTTGGAACAAAACCTGTACAAAACCATCTTGCAGTGATGTACAAATGTAGTCAGCAGGAAAGTGAACTACTTGTAGATATTTGAAAAACCCAAGTTGGCCGCCAAGTTAAAAAAATACATATATGAAGAGTTTGGTTCCAAAACGCAATAAGCGCCATTTTGAAAAATGACTCCAATTTTTGACAAAGTCGAGGGCAGGAATAGTTAAATGCAATTTTGAAACAAATATTCATGAAAATTCTATTTTTCATGCCTTTAGGTCCTCTCTAATGTACACACTATATCTACCGCACTATAATTGCCAATATGGTAGCCTTAGAGAAATCACTACATGCTTCAATTCTGGAATGGATTTGTTGCGTTTTGCAACGAAACTCTTCATATATATATATTTTTTTAAAGTATTTTCGCATCAAACCTGTATACAACTACTTTGTGTTGATGTATTACAATAGTCAGCATGACAGAGAACTATGTTTAGATATGCCATTAATCCAAGATGGCCGCCAAATTGAAAAAAACAAAACTTTTTTTACTTTTTAATAAAAGATTCCTGGACAAAACCACTCTTTGGGGAACATCTTGCAAACAAAGATTTTGTCATGACTGACCAGACTTAGAAAGTAGAAAAAATGGTGGACAGTAAACTGGAAACTGATAATTTGACTAGCCATCTGTTTTGCAATGTGCACCAATCCCTTATGTTTAATCGCATGATAACTGGGCAATGGGTAGACATAGAGATACCATAGGCAGGAACAAGATATATTCTAGCTTTCTCATAAATGCATCCTCCAATGCTAACTCTGTTACCACTCAAGGCTTGGACTGCATGACTGGCTTGATAAATCATTACTTTGACAGTAAACCCTGGACCAAGGCTGAGACATTCGATGACTTCATTGCTATTTTGTTTAGGACGAATTTTTTTCTCAAGTTGGGGGTTTGGCTTATAGGTGGGGTTGTCCTATATGTGGGGTTTTACGGTAAGCCTCAAAGATGAGAGTCACCCTCGCATGTGCTGTGATGACATATCACTATCATGATCTATCTCACTTCCTTGAGAAGTTTGTGCATGTGACAAATCAACTGGCATGCATTGTTCGCTGTTTCATCAAACTTGAACTTCTCAAGGTCATGTTCTGTGTGGGGGGTCATATTGGTGTTCACCTGACTCAGCCTTTCTTGTCATTAACAAACTCCACTAGCACAACCTACTCGACTCTGATACCAGCTTACCAGCCGCTCTATTCGGATCTTTCATCCACAGACCCAGCAGATCTTCTTGATACTAGTAAACCAGCATTCAAAGTTGTCTATGTAAGCTTTCAAAGTACAAGGTACGATGTTGACATCTGTGAAGCCATTGAGAAAACACCGAATGAGTATCGGCCCCTGGTTTATAAAGGTATTGGCCATGCTTTTACCTGAACTAGCCCGTGGATTTCAGAAGCAAAAGGGGAATATCTTTGGGTTTGGTGAATGTGATACACAGAGTGAAAGCATGCGTTCCTCAGTGCATCAAGAGAAACTTGAACATGCACCTATAAATAAAATAAAATCAGGAGGAGAGGTAGAACTAGTGAATTATGAGCTAGGCGTCATAGGAAGCAAACACCTGGGGACTGTCTTCCTTGGTAGTGAAGGCAAAGGCATATGATCTCTTAGAGAAATCACCATCTGGGAGCTTTAAGGCATTGGTAAGAAAGAATGGGCCTATACCTGAACTAAAACTGGAATGAAAATCAAAACAAACAGACCGGAGAGTCCAGAATATGACAAGCAAAGAAGCTGGAAATTTTCTAGTTGCTAGGCTTATATAGAAAATTCTAGATGACCTATAGAGGATGGGAGGACCATTCAGTTCCTCCCAGGAAGTGGATATGTATCTCAGGACCCGTTCAAAGAAAAAGGAGGAAAGGTTCTATCTAGAGGTGAGATATGCAAGGGGCATATCTCTAACCGTGCCAAAAACAAGTGATCTGATCTGCCTGATGAGGGACCACAAGCAGCTGCCTATTGCAACATATGCAACAAACCTAAAGATTTTCCGTGACGATGTCTCCTCAAAGTCTGATGTTTCCCTCATAGATCTGAACAGCTTTGGTCAAAACTGAGTGCCAGTCACTTTGCTACATAGCTAAAGGCAACCAGTGTTTTAATTTTATCTTTGATCTGAGGTGAGGTCTTAAGAGCATCTTCATCATTCTGTCTTTGTTCAGGTAACATTTACCATAATGAACTTAACCATGTCTAACATTTGTCCCCTATCTTGAGGCTCATAATAATTATAGGCTCACAGGAATTAGATTTTAGTATTAGTATTAGTATTAATATATTTGTATACAGTACGGCCATGATATTTAAGATTTTACCTGAAAGGATATGAAATACTGATGTTTTTTAACAGGGCGGCCATCTTGGATTTTTTCATGTCTGAGAATAGTTAACTTCAATGCTGACTATTTTTATGTGTCCCCAAAAAGTGTTTTTTTTCCAGGAATCGTTTATTAAAAAGTTTTAAAAAATTATTTTTTTTTCAATATGGTGGCCATCTTGGATTAATGACATATCTAAACATAGTTCTCTGTCATGCTGACTATTGTAATACATCAACACCAAGTAGTTGTATACAGGTTTCATGCGAAAATACTTTTTAAAAAAACTAAAATTATGTACTTTTTTAACTTGGCGGCCATCTTGGATTTTTCAAATATCTACAAGTAGTTCACTTTCCTGCTGACTACATTTGTACATCTCTGCAAGATGGTTTTGTACAGGTTTTGTTCCAAAAATTGGGAAATATGGGTCATTTTTAACAGTTGGCGGCCATATTGGATTCTCCACATGACTAAAAATGGTTCAATTTCATGCTGACTATTTTTATACATCAGCTACAAGTGGTTATATACAGGTCTTATGCACAGATTTTTCAGAAATAATTTAAAATGGTATTTAATTAATTAATTAAATACTTTTTATCTTCAGAGGGGGCGTACGGGGGGGTTAGGAATCTCAAATTCAAAAACGAAGGCCAGATTTATGTTTCTCATGATGGATAGCATCTTTTAAGTTGGTTGCGGGTATTGCATCACCAATTTGGCTGAATAAGCTCCCCCCTACTTTAAGGCCCTCTGGGCAGCATCTGAAATACCCTTGAAAAACCGCTGCTGCCATAGGGCAGCAACAGTGCTGCAACAGTGCTGCCCTATGGCAGCAATACCACTAAATTGCAGCTCCTGCTATGAAACAAAGCATGAGATGTAATTTATGTCTCCAATACAACTTATTTTATTCCTTAGCCACTATCCCAGGGAGCACATATTTGCAAAGTTGCATAATTGTTCCTATGGCATAGGGCCGGTGGTTAAAGTCCAAATCACCTTTTTCAAGGCCAGCAGTTAAAGGGTTAAAGACCGCATACTAGTAGTACATTCAATGTGCATTCATGTGTCCTTTCCCAGGCATGATTCATAAATGAAGCCCTGGTGAGTCTCTAGTGGGGCATATTAAGCCATAATTCAGAAGGAATTGTTCAAAATGTGCTACAAGCAGCAAATTTGGACTGCAAAATCTTCATTAATGTAAGCAAAACAAAACAGTGGGCCAATCTAATTGGCTATGTCTACCATAGGAATTAGTCAGTGTCTGTGGCCATTTGGTGTGAAAGGATAAAGGGGTTCAATAAATGCTTTTAGGATAGTGGACATGATATTTGGATAACTAAATGTGTGTTCCTCTTCTTCTCTGTTCAAACAGACGGTGAAGGCTTCTACATGCACTCTGGGTTTTCGGAGCGTACAACCGTGTCAATCGTGCGCATGGTGAGCCGTCCAGTGTCTGTCACCAGCAGTGACAGATACTGGTGTCTGTCATTCTGTTACCACAACAATGGGCCTCAACCTGACACAGACAACACTCAATTAATGTAAGTCTTTACTTTTAATAACCCAAAAGTTCAACTTCAATTATTCATTTCAACTAATTTCTAATTTTAAGAGAGAGATGTTACTCACTTCAAATGCAGAGGTTTTCCATATATAAGTAGCTCATCGTATATTTCATTTCTATTGATGACAATGAAGAACATATTACTTTGGATGTAATAAACTATTGAGACTAATATCAGAAATTAATATGACAGGTCATATGTCATATAAATGTTTTTTGCCCTTTATGGTACATTAGCTATCTTTGTGTAATTCCAGTGTCATACTAAAAGGTGTGGATGGGTTAGAGAGTGTAAAATATAAGGAGGATATAAAAACTGGAATGTACTGGACGCAGAAAAAGATGCTCTTGGTAGATGTTTATCGGCCAGTGCAAGTGAGTGATCATAGTGCTATTATCTTTATTTGTGACTAATAGCCATTTGATTCCATCTTGATAGATAATCCGTACCATTGTAAAATATACAGGAATTATCATGTAGCTTTTATGATTGATAATCCTTTTGCATGTTTTCCATGTTCTCTCTTTTATACATCATTTATTGAAAAGCGTGTCAAATGCAACAAACCATACAGAGCATGTTCTCCTTTTGGTTCAAAATACTTTAAATCTTTAAATACACAGGTTATCTTTGAGGCTCGGAGATCATCCGGTGCTACCTCTGTGAATGAAATCAGCATTGATAACATTGTCATGATACCATCCCAATGCCACATTTGTAAGTAGATTTGTATGATCTTGAATCATTTTGTAAAATAATAGGGCTTTAAGGTGTCTAGGCGGTAGAAAGATTTATAGGGGGTCTTTCGAGATTGGTAGAACTCTTGCTAGATTTCTCTAGCACAATGCAGTGCTCTGTTTATTATTTCATCACAAGTCAACTGTGATATATAAGATGCATTCATATCAGAAATACTCTCTTGTTATTGGTGTGGTTATTCATAAATTTAGAGTCTCTTGTTGTTTGATGTGTTTATTGTTAAATTGTGTCTCAGATTTAGTGAATTTGTCTCTTTCATGAATCAAAAAAAAACTAAAAAAAACAAATAATACATTTTAATATCTATACTCCCCCTTCCAGCATACCCCACAGAAGGACCAACAACAACATGGGGCCCCACACTTCCCGTAACGTGTTCAACACAAGAGTTCACCTGTGAGAATGGACAGTGCGTTTCACGGTCACGAGTGTGTGACGGCCGCTTTGACTGTGATGACATGTCAGATGAAAGAGCCTGTGGTAGGTATATCTACACTGTTAGGAGTAAGTGGTGTAGCTACACATGCAGTATATAAGGAGCTACTTTTGGTTTACAGTAGTTTACACCACATTGTGATGTAGCTGAAGGTCCATCCAAATATCCAGGGTTCAACTCCCAGTCAGGCTAGCAGAGCAACACTCATTTTCTCTTTTTTTCCTGTCTTTCTGACTTATTTTGAAATGTAAATCTACCTATATGTATGTAGGAATGGTGATCTTTCAATTTTGGAGTAGGTGTATTAGTCTGACTCAGCTACATTCCAATAGGAGTACCTATTGTGCCCAGTTGTGACTTGAACCCATGACCCCCCAGCCATGACCTACTAGGTGTGGGATCTACATTTTGAGTTGGATTTAAAGTAGTTGTATTCAGGCTTGTTAATTTCACATTTTTGGAATGCCCATTTCTATAACAATAATTATGACCTTTTCCGTATCTCACATATGCATATGGCGTATGAATAAAAAAAAGAACTTTTTCATTTAGGTTTCACTTTGTATTCCTATACCAAAGAGAAATGTAATTTAAGAGATGAGCCATGACCAAATGATATATAAATACAATTAACAAGCAGTAGTTCAAAATACAGTGCTAGCTTCCACAGTGGTTCAATGCATGGCTTGAGAAAACAGGTTCTCACCTTGCTGGAAGTAACAATGCTGTATGAATAATGGTTCATCAGTTCTCAGGTTACAACTTCATCAGTTTTGCACACATCATTACATTATGGCATACTAGCACATGAAAACACACATAACATGGTAAGAATAAGTTTGAATCAGTCCTAACTTTTTTCTCAGTATTAATTTTCTAATATAGGTTAGAGTAACATTGATTTATCTTGTGCAGGTTACACTGGTCTGTCTGTGGGAGCTGTGGCAGGCCTTATCTGTGGGGTCCTCATCGCCTTCATCATCAGTCTCATATCCTTCATCTGGGCCAAGAAGCGCGCTGCCGCCCGGGCACAGAACATCAACAACAACCGTGTCGACACTTATCCCGAAGATGACTTTGTTGAGACCACGTCGTATGGGGAACCCCCTCCACTCTATACTGAAGTGGATGGTGGTGACGTCACAGATGGGGTTTCTCCATATACAGTGACTCCTTCCAGACACATGACCACTTATTCAATGCAATGGGAGCCCCCGCCAGCCTACGATTCACCTATGCTAAGCACAGGGCCTGCTGTTCCTGTTTACTCCCCCCGCCTCTCACCACCGCCTTTTGAGGAAACAGAGTATCACAGTCACGTGATGATGTCTAGAAGGTCAGGGTCAGTTGATAGTAAAATTGGAGACTCTGTAGAAATGGCCCCAGAGCCAGGTCAGTCTTCCACATGCCAGCCTCATCCATATGAAAATATACCCCCACCAATCACAAGAACTTCAGATGAAGTGTCAGTGGTTATTGACTCGGCACCGGTCGCAGCTCCAGTACCCCCTGCATCCCAAATGTCAATAATCGGTACACCAGCAACAGGTGCAGACTTAGAAAGGTACTACAGCCCTCATCCCATTGTCTATCAAGTCCCTAACCGCCATCGGAGAAGCTTTGGTCGTTCATTCCTAAGACGATCTCGGAGAAGATCAAGGCGAGGCTCTAGTAGGCGCAATATTCGAAGGAATACACATAACACTGGTGGAGAACACAGTTTGCATAGTGCTAGAGGACACTCGTTACAAATTGGTGGAGAACACAGTAGCTCCAGAGAGGCTAATTCTAACACCATTGATGGTTCCTCTGAAGTGTGATCCATGGGATATAGACAAAATCCCAATCAAAGGGAGTGATCATTCTCTACCTACAGGGGGAGAGGGAGGATTGATGCCCCCCCTCCACCCCTTCCACCCTTGTTGAACATTGTCCACTCCCAACATGGCCTTTTCGGCTAAAATGAGCAAATGAGTCTTGGGAAATGTAAATATTTTTAATGATGAAGAAGATCACGATTATTTTCATCCTCATAACATCCTGATTTAAAATTCATGATTTTAAAAACTGTTGCAATTACTAATTAGATTGAGGTATCTATCATTCTAAACCATTCAAATTCATTGAGGTTGATCAATAATATCGCACATTTGTCATGCAATATATAATCAACTTTCATCTTTCATAACATACTTTTCAAACATTGTAAATAGCTATTACAGTCCCTCCAATTTAACAATGACGTTTTGATATATAATGTGCTTGGATATCAGTGTCAGGACAATAATTGCGCAAATGATATGTGATTATTTAATACGGGTCAAATGTTGAATTAATCAGTATTATGCATAGACAATGATTGCAATGACTAAATCAAATAGCATGCAACTATTTATTATTCATCCTATTATACTACATGTTGTATAATATTATATAGGTCTATTTGATTGTAGACGCATATATTTTAATGACATACTTATATATTTTTGTACTCTTTGACAATCTTCAATGTATACTTTGTACTTTTGAACTGTGGTTTTAAACATATCCATCCAAGTGTGTGCATTTGTGTACCTGAGCTATTTATGACATGTGACTTTGATAAACATTTAAATAAATATTAGTTTCACCTTGATATCTGAGTAAGCAATATTGTTTCTCAATTCTGGATCCTAGAAGACTAGTTCATCTAATCTGAACTCGTCGCTGCGGGCCGTGATCTGATGGTGCCCTAACACAGCCCGGCTACTGTTATGGTCTGGCACGAACAGACTATTGAAGACTGACAGGAAAATTGTTGATGAAATTTAGAGAAGAGACAAAGTTTTGCACACTTTATTGTCCAATCACAACTCTGTGCAAAAACATGGTTTATTATATGCATGACAGATTGACTATAAATCATAAATATATCATAGCAAAATGAAATGGTACATTAGATAACATCTGAAGGATAAATATTCCAGACACCAGCATGAATTGTTCATGTGCATAAGGATGAATGGATTAATTGTACCACCTATCTGCATTTTGAAGAAAGGCCAAGATATATATATTATGATTGCAGAAAACCTTTACATGACAGTATTGCTTTTAATCAGTTCATTTTTATTTTTCAATGTCATTATTGGCAAAATACAGTTAAATTTACAATTAGTTTTTCATATAAGCCAATTTTGTAAATACATAAACAAAATTTGCAAATAAACCATAAACAATGCAGAAATCATATTTCGTCAGTGTATACCATATAAATGAGGTGACCCGGGTCGTCCTATGACAGGGGGCGATAATAGTTCACAAACAGGAGTGATCAACAGCATACACAGCTCCATAACATATCTCAGCAAGACCGATAACCCATTTGATTTCCTTCACTTTTAGACACACAATTTTTCAATACACAATGCCATATTGTACATTGCGTATTCTACATTTTTCTTGGCCGAGAATATAAGACTACTCTGTAAAAAATATTCTGTTATAATAACGAAGATTGACTGGCACACTGGCTGCTGGATTTTCACTGTAAAAAATGACGGTCACCGTTGTTTCAAGTTCACCGTAATTTTAACGGTGAAAGTTCGGCACCCAGTGCTGCCAGTGAATCACCGTTATTCTAACAGAATACGGGACATCACTGTCATTTCAATACAGTGGCTGAACAATAGTTATAATAGTGTTTTGTGTAATTTTACTCATTTGTCCCAGTATTTTTTCCCTCCATTTATCCACTTATACCTAACTCTATGCTCAATATGGTTCCATGCCAAATTTGGTACCATGTCCAATCAGCATAAGCATCTTAGTGTCAAGACTTCAGGCCTATTCATTAGGAATCAGTCTATGATAGCCTTATAAAATGCTTTATGACACTTTGTAATGCCAGTCCATGAGAAGAAGTAACTCTAGGATGGCTACAGAGCAAACCTTACAGCTGTTTATCTATATACTTTTCTTATAACCACAAAAATGGTGTTCTTAGCATCCATGAAAATCCCATTTTGAACCAAACTGCCACCTGGTGTGATAAAACCAAACATCAATTAAACGAAGCTTCACCGTAAAATAAATAAACTGTGTTTCACTGTAAAATAAACTGTGTTTCAATGTGCTGAATTACGGATATTCAAAGTAAAATTGATCAATTTTACATTGGCCCACTGTAATAATATATAATGATGATCCACCATAAAATTTCACATTGATTCTCTGTATATTCAACAGAATAACTTTACAAGACATAGCTTCACTGTAAATGAATAAACTTTGTTTCACCATACTGGATTACAGATATTCACAGTAAAATTGGCTGACTTAACATTGCATCACTGTAATCACATTCACGATGATCCACCGTAAAGTTTTGCATTGATTCTCTGTATATTCAACGGAATATTTTTACAGTGTGATTTATTGAGATATGTCATCTCCCATGGGAGAGTATCAACCATACGTTAATACCCAGCCAACACACCTAAACGGGCTCCAGGTGGGGCACAGATAGGCTGTTCTGGGGCCCACTTAAGTTTTGACCAGGGCATTAGCAGGGGCCCATATGGGCTTGCCCAGATCTGAAGTGGGCTGGAGCTGTTCAGATCTAAGTGGGACCTAGGTGAGCTCCTTTAGTTGGGGAACACATAATTGGGGGGGGGGGTGGCTGGGGGGATGGACACAACAATTCTTTTATCTATAAGCTTAGTCGTACATGTAGTTGATGACCATATGTTAAGAGTAGTTACCAACTAGATATGGGCAGCCCATGGTGCCCAGAGATACGCCCATATGGGGGCCATTTGGGTGTGTTAACTGGGAAGTATTCCTTTGGTGAGATTTACTCAATAAGCCCTATTTATTGTTTTCTGCAGCATCACGAAAAAGGATTTTGTGTTTACAACACAGTTAAATAGATCATCACTATAGGGTGGCTGGGGGTTAATGGCAATATACTTCCCTTAGAGTTAGAGGGTGCAACATTTAGTTTCGTTTTGTCCCTGGTTACAATTCAGCACACATTACCAGCGATCCTTTAGTGATTGATTTGTTGCAGTTGTTGACGCACATACCCACCGTACTATTGATTGCTGTTCACACAATAAGATGAGAAACAGGTGAAACTGTGACATTGACAATAATGGAATCGCATTAGCTCTCAGTCCAAGGTGTATTTACACGAGTCAATGTGTTCAGGTATCCCGACCCAACCTATTCTTCCCACCCCACCCTAATCCTTTTTCCTCGGTTCTCTTTTTTTCCAATAACATACATTTTTGATTACCTATTCTCTATAAGCCGTGTTACATTGACACAACTTTTAGGGCCTGTATCCCCATCTACCTCTTCTGTCCATATAGCTTGGCCTATTTGTGTTATGTTCTGATCCTTCACTTGCTTGGTTCACAAGCCTTTTCTGAGTCAGTTTCCTGTCATCTGCCATGGGCCTACCACATCAATCAAAAATTGCATTCTTTTCAGAGGTCATTTTCAAGTTCATCACATGAGAAAATAAGATACTCAGCTAATTGTCCTGTTCTCATATTTTCACTTGTTCCTGTTCCTGGGCACCCAGACCCACTGCCTCTACCAGCACCCACACCCTCCCTTACACCCACACCTGCTGCCTCTACCAGCACCCACACCCTCCTCTACACCCAGACCTGCTGCCTCTACCAGCACCCACACCCTACACCCAGGCCCACTGCCTCTACCAGCACCCACACCCTCCCTTACACCCACACCTGCTGCCTCTACCAGCACCCACACCCTCCTCTACACCCAGACTTGCTGCCTCTACCAGCACCCACACCCTCCTCTACACCCAGACCTGCTGCCTCTACCAGCACCCACACCCTCACCCTACACCCACACCTGCTGCCTCTACCAGCACCCACACCCTACACCCAGACCTGCTGCCTCAACCAGCACCCACACCCTCCCTTACACCCACACCTGCTGCCTCTACCAGCACCCACACCCTACACCCAGACCCACTGCCTCTACCAGCACCCACACCCTCCTCTACACCCAGACCTGCTGCCTCAACCAGCACCCACACCCTCCTCTACACCCAGACCCGCTGCCTCAACCAGCACCCACACCCTCCTCTACACCCAGACCTGCTGCCTCAACCAGCACCCACACCCTCCTCTACACCCAGACCTGCTGCCTCTACCAGCACCCACACCCTCCTCTACACCCAGACCCGCTGCCTCTACCAGCACCCACACCCTCCTCTACACCCAGTCCTGCTGCCTCTACCAGCACCCACACCCTACACCCAGACCTGCTGCCTCTACCAGCACCCACACCCTCCTCTACACCCAGACCTGCTGCCTCAACCAGCACCCACACCCTACACCCAGACCTGCTGCCTCTACCAGCACCTACACCCTACACCCAGACCCACTACCTCTACCAGCACCCACACCCTACACCCAGACCTGCTGCCTCTACCAGCACCTACACCCTACACCCAGACCTGCTGCCTCTACCAGCACCTACACCCTACACCCAGACCCGCTGCCTCTACCAGCACCCACACCCTCCTCTACACCCAGACCCGCTGCCTCTACCAGCACCCACACCCTACACCCAGGCCCACTGCCTCTACCAGCACCCACACCCTCCTCTACACCCAGACCTGCTGCCTCTACCAGCACCCACACCCTCCTCTACACCCAGACCTGCTGCCTCAACCAGCACCAACACCCTCCTCTACACCCAGACCTGCTGCCTCTACCAGCACCCACACCCTCCTCTACACCCAGACCCACTACATCTACCAGCACCCACACCCTACACCCAGACCCGCTGCCTCTACCAGCACCCACACCCTCCTCTACACCCAGACCTGCTGCCTCTACCAGCACCCACACCCTCCTCTACACCCAGACCTGCTGCCTCTACCAGCACCCACACCCTCACCCTACACCCACACCTGCTGCCTCTACCAGCACCCACACCCTACACCCAGACCTGCTGCCTCAACCAGCACCCACACCCTCCTCTACACCCAGACCTGCTGCCTCTACCAGCATCCACACCCTACACCCAGACCTGCTGCCTCAACCAGCACCCACACCCTCCTCTACACCCAGACCTGCTGCCTCAACC
The DNA here is from genome assembly GCA_947462335.1 of Harmothoe impar. Taxonomy (NCBI): domain Eukaryota; kingdom Metazoa; phylum Annelida; class Polychaeta; order Phyllodocida; family Polynoidae; genus Harmothoe; species Harmothoe impar. Next base: position 52,930,936 of record OX381713.1, on the reverse strand, counting down.
AGCACCCACACCCTCCTCTACACCCAGACCTGCTGCCTCTACCAGCACCCACACCCTACACCCAGACCTGCTGCCTCTACCAGCACCCACACCCTCCTCTACACCCAGACTTGCTGCCTCTACCAGCATCCACACCCTACACCCTACACCCAGACCTGCTGCCTCTACCAGAACCCACACCCTCCTCTACACCCAGACCTGCTGCCTCTACCAGCACCCACACCCTACACCCAGACCTGCTGCCTCAACCAGCACCCACACCCTCCTCTACACCCAGACCTGCTGCCTCTACCAGCACCCACACCCTACACCCAGACCTGCTGCCTCTACCAGCACCCACACCCTCCTCTACACCCAGACCTGCTGCCTCTACCAGCACCCACACCCTCCTCTACACCCAGACCTGCTGCCTCTACCAGCACCCACACCCTCCTCTACAACCAGACCTGCTGCCTCTACCAGCAATCAATTTGCAAATTTTACTGAAGCGTCGATCACTTCAGAAATAATTATAATTATACAATTTCATTTCTGCCTCACTGGTGTACAATTTATTCATACAATAAAACTTTAAACTTACTTGATCGGGTCTGGTTTTGTGTTTTAATAGTCTGTGTTTTATTAATATTGAATCAGTCAGAATTCACTACAAAATATGGCCTATAATGCAGATTTGTTCACATTCGTAACTTTGGTAGTTAGCTCATCTCTATCTTTTTGATACATTGATTCCCTGTGTCCATATAAACATTGTCGTCGCGGAAACAAGTCCCTGTACATTTTCTCGCTATTTATTATTAATGGATTTCGATACTTCTCTGTGCATTCTCAATTTGGTTCTCTCCTCAGAATATCTTGTGGGATTTAGGCAGGTACCATTCTGACACATGTCATGATTCGCCAGTAACAATATGCGTTCCGTACAAGCTGTTTTATCTTTATATGCCACCGCTGGGGTAGATTACAATTTTAGACCAATGGGTGGTGGTAGAGACAGCAGGTCTAGGTGTACAGGGCTCTGTATAAGGTTTAACTACTATGTACCATCTCTAAAATAGGGTTATTATGTATACCGTCATAGTACTGCAGAACAGTAAATAGTATCATATCTACTATTATTTGATACTATTGGTAATACCTGACTTCTCTGCACCCAATTACAAATTGATTAACCATGCTTGGTTACCCAGCAAACCAATAAACCATATAACGTTTTAACCTTTCCTTTACCACGTTCTTAACACAACTCTGCCAAAACCAGAGTTTTTCATATCAAATTCATATTCATGGCTGATATTACGATGCTTCATTATATTTCAAATAATGATGAATCAGCGTTAAATTTTACAGAGTGAATCTTTAAAAAGTACTTTTCTTACAGTGTGGTTCCTGAGGTGCAGCACTGGCAGACATTAGTGTTGGCTCTCTCACCCCGCCACAATACCTATTCTAAATATACGGTTTGTGACAGAAGAGAGAGAGACAGAGAGAAAGACAGGTTATGAATATTGTGTACATGTGTTAATGAGCAGATAAAGTTTGAGATTCTAGTTACTTTCCCAATTATATTGTGACTTGACCTCAATCTTGACCTATGTATTCAGTGTGAGAGTATCATAATATCATAAAAGATAAATTCCCTATTTACAATATCTTTGGTATTTGGTGGAAATGTGTGTACTTTGCCATAAATCAGATTGTGACCTTTGACCTTAGATTTGACCTTGTTCCGACCTAGATACAGCTTTATACATGGCAGAATCGGATTCAGCACCTTCGAAGTACCTTATTCCAACCCTCATATCAAGTATTGGTCTCCATGTCAGGTCAAAGTCAAATAATGACATTTTGCCTGGTTGGATCCCCAACTATGCTAGGGATAATAAATGGGGTACGCACACTTGTAGCTACGTCCAGATGACAGGTGAACACTGGTGACCCGCCCCTGGTGATAAAGGCTATACTCAATTGATCCTGCTATCCTCCCTTAGCTTGGTTACCACTAGCTCATGTGAAAAACGCCATGTCTCACCAAATCAATATAAGTTGAAAGTCTATGACTAGGTAAGATCTATGACTGGGTGCAATCTATGACCGGCATGAAAGAAAACAGCTTATTTAAGGCACATGTATATACAGAAATGGCCGAAAAAGGTTAATGGATGTCTTCCGTAATTAAGACTTTATGATACAAATTTTAAATTATATTATTTTATAATAATTTCAATAATTTCAAATTGCCGGTCATAGATTGCATCCGGTCATAGATTGCACCCAGTCATAGATTGTCAACTTGGTGAGACACTAGGAGACTACTGATAGGGATTCAGAACTGTGCTGATCAGAACATTGTGTCTGGCCCTAAATAGGGCAGTCTATCTATTTATTCTTCTCGGTCACGTGACCAAGATATCGGCACTGTGCAGGATGTTTTGAGAACAAAATCAATAGTTGACTCTTTCTCTCCGAGATAAGAAACCATACCTCTGCCACAACCTTGATATGTACATGATGGATTGGGGGAGAGTTTAGGGGGCGGTAGGGATGCTTGGTTTCTCCCTCCTGGCTCTATAATTGAGACAGGCCATGTTTAATGAAATCCTGGATACTTTCTGAAATGTCTGAGTCATAAATCAACGATGGAACATGTATCGCATTTATATAGAATTGGTCTTCAATAAGATGTTGGAACCATAATTGTTTCTATTTTTTCTCTTTTTTTTTCTCATAAATCCTACCCAGATCCGTCATGAGTTTTGTCATGAATAATTATATAAAGAATATCATTTGAGTAATAGCATGTTGCAGGACGGAGGCCCTTCGCCCCACAATGGATGATCCCCTACGGAGTATCATATTCTATGAAGAGAGGATGCCCTATGAACATAATGTCTCTTTATCATCTTCTTGACATGCCCCCATCTTATGTCCCTATATACTGATAATCCCTCCAGCATGGCTGATTGTCTGATGTGAACAGAGAAGTTGGGACAGAGATGGAGGACACCAAAGTGCTAGATCTATGGTCAGTGACTGCAGAGTGTACTTGAGTCTCTCACTCACTCACACACTCTCCCTCTCGTCTCTCGCTGCATATTTTCCCCTACACATACACCGACGGACAGGCGTCTAAGCCGTATTATCAACTTCTATCCAAGAGAAAAACAGGTATAATATACTTTGTACTGTTTTTTTAAATGTCATAATGCATGTCTATTGTTCGAGATGGCATTATCTTGAATCCAGTGACGGTTGTAGAAGCACAGTGTAGGACTACAGCGTTTATCTACTGATAACAACCTGATACACGTAGCTGGCTTTAATCGAGGTTTTCATGACCAGTTCTTGGCGAAATTCACATCGTCTTAAATGGGCAATATCACCACTCACTCTTAACCACATAGTAGACTAGAACATATACGTACCGGTACTATAAATCTGAATGGGACACGCTCGGTGAATATGCTGTATTAGGTATCAAGGATAGTTTGAAGAAACCCTTCCCCGAACAAAATTGTTCTGTTGCTTGATAGGAAGCTGACAAAAAATGACAGTAAGGATTATGTCCATTTAGCACAGCCAAAAATTATTATCTCATTTCAAGAATGTAAGATTATCAAACTCGACTGGCGGACAAATCACTTGTTTTAAGAAAAAATATCTTCTTAAAACAAGTGGTTTGTCCGCCAGTCGTGTTAGTATAATCTCATTTCCTTGAAATGAGATAATTATTTTAGGCTGTATATCTCTCGATGTCAATATGCAGATGAAAATAGATATTTCCCAATCAACTGTATATGGACATTGTCAGAATATGTCTAGACACATGTGTATTGAAATATTATATCCCATAACATTGCCGAGTTGTGAATCCGTTGCCACTGAAATATAGCCATTCTGCCATTTTGATCCCATAGCCATCTTAAAATTACCGAGTGTATCCCACTCACAATTCTAGTACTGTTCTAGTCTACTCTGTGATTATGTACGGGTGGTGAAATTGCCCCTTCAGGGAATGCATACTTTGATATAATATCCACACGTTACATAGAGCATGAATAATCTTTCTTAGATCATTCCCAATTCGTATTGATTGAGTCATAATCATATGCATACAAAAATGGCAAAATTACTACCGTAAATTCCCGGTATAACCCGCACCTCGCATATAACCCGCACCCCGACTTTGGGAGAATCATACAACCCGCACCTGGAGTCTGAAAATTGCCATTTTAGTACTGTTTTATACTTTCAAAAACCCTTGTATTACCCGCACCTAGACTCTGAATATTGTATAACCCACACTGGAGGTTTAGTCCACGTAGATTTAGGTAAAATTGACCAGCTCTCCCATGTATGGATGTTCAATAGTATATTATAATTTATATCTAGGTACTGTTGTATTTCACTGAAACTTTTTTTTTACCACAGACTTCCCCCATGCTGAGAACTTCAGTGGGACTGCATCTTCTGAGGATGTTCTGTGGTAGGAGGATGACTCTGAAGTGTATAGCCCCTCTTTTAACCCTCCCCATTGCTGTCTACATCATGCTCTTACTGACAACTAGATGGGGCTATAATACAACTACTGTAGAACAAGAAATATGGGAAACACAAGATGACAGCCCTGAAAGGACAGGGGAGGTTCCTCTCTGCGTTCATCCAAAGCTACAATTGTGGCATCCAGCTCTGAAACGTTATTTCACGAAGCGGGAACCACCACTGCAGTGTGCAGCGGATACCAACTGGGTCTACGTCAAAAATGGGACATTCAGGATTTCTACTGAAGCTACGATAGTACATGGGAAAATAACCTGTGATTACACTCCCTACTACAGAGGTGGGAATGACTTTGATGTTGTCGAGGGGAAGGTTGTTAGGGATATAAAGAGGGGAACTATATTGGATTCAGACTACTTTGGGGTACACTGTAAGGGAGCTGATGGGAAAACATACACCAACATCCATGCATCTATAGCCTACAAGGAGGATATCCAGAGTAGACTTCTGAATGCCCATCTGCCTGGTGATGCCATGGGAGTCAATGTCCTAATACTAGGGCTCGATTCCTTGTCAAGAATGACCTGGCGGCGCAATCTGCCCAAGACACATGATCACTTTGTTAACATACTGGGTGGTGTAGTGTTAGAAGGCTATAACATTGTCGGGGATGGCACACCGCAAGCCTTACTGCCATTGCTTACAGGAAAAACCGAACCTGAACTCCCCGAAGCCAGACGAGGGAAAACCAACGCAAAACCAGTGAATGGACATCCATGGATTTGGAAGGACTTCTCTAATGCAGGTTATGTCACCCAGTTTAATGAGGATAGCACTGGGATTGGGGCCTTCACCTATAGAATGATGGGGTTCAAAGAGCAGCCAGTGGACCATTACATGAGGACCTTTTACAGGAAGGCTGAGCAGCAATACAATAGACATAAACCACTCTGCCTTGGGTCCCAGCCCCGCCATGTTGTGTTGCTGAATTATATTGAGGACTTTTTCAATATGTACAAGGATGAACCAAAGTGGTCCTTCAGCTTCCAAAGTGAACTCACCCATGGTGATAACACTAAGGTACAGATAGCTGATAATGACATAAAACAGTTCCTGATATCACTCAAAAAAGGGGGGCATTTAAATACCACTGTTCTTATTTTAATGTCAGATCATGGTGCTCGATTTAAGGCGGTGAGACAAACCGTACAGGGCAAGTATGAAGAAAGAATGCCCTATGTTGGGTTGCTTCTACCAGAATGGTTCAAAAAGAAATTTCCTTTGGCTTTCCAGAACCTCCACACCAATGCACATCGGCTGACGACACCTTTTGATCTGCATGAAACACTTGCAGGTGTTTTACATTATACTGGCAGTAAACTAAGGAATAGAACCAATCGTGGGATAAGTTTATTTGATGAGATTCCATTGGATAGAAGATGTAGTGATGCAGGTATAGAGAATCATTGGTGTGCCTGCCTCAAATGGAAGAAGGTTTCACCGAGCGACCAGTCAGTTATGAAAAGTGCAGCTGCCCTAGTTGCAAGCATTAATGACTTCACATCCCCCGAGAGGACGCTCTGTGAGGAGCTGAAGCTTAAGGAGATAAGAACAGCTGATATGTTTGTGCCACAAAAGGCACTTGTCAGATTTAAACAATCAAAGGATGTTGACGGTTTAATTCCAGATTTCTCAGACAAAATGAGCGTAACTGAAGTTTTCTACCAGATAACAATTGTAACATCACCTGGGGATGGCATGTTTGAATCTACAGTCAAAATAGGAAAAGACTCTACTTATGTAAATGATAAAGAAATCAGTAGGATTAACATGTATGGGGAACACCCCCGCTGTGTGTCTGCCAGGCTGCCCCACCTGCGGCCATACTGCTATTGTAAGCATCAACTACACTAAGTGGCACCTTTTTGGGAAAGACTTGATAATTATAGGCTACCTATTGCTTTCAACAAGACATTTTTATACGCGGCAACAACCGCAATTCTTGCATTCGAAGAAACATGATGTCTACATGGTTGGTATGTTTGAAGGGAACCCATTCAAAACACGAAATAAGCAGGGCCGGGAAGGGGTTATCAGGGGGAGGATGATATTACTTCAAATATCCTATGAATTTCTTGGGTCCATGTTAGGGGGTAAGGAAATGTGTGTTGCAGATAAACAATTAGAATAGATGTTGCTAGGCAACCAGCTGTATTAGCAACAAACTAACAGAACCATTGAATTCCTTGGGTCCATTATGGGGGGGGGGGTAGGTATGCTTATAATCAACCTCAAGACAATTGAAATGTCTGTTGCTAGGCAAATAAACAATAAGAATAGCAGTTGCTAGGCAACCAGCTGTATTAGCAACAAACCTATAGAACCACTGAATTCCTTGGGTCCATTTTAGGGGGGTAGGTATGATTATAATCAACCTCAGGACCATGGAAATATGTGTTGCTAGGCAGATAAACAATTAGAATAGCCGTTGCTAGGCAACCAGCTGTGTTAGCAACAAACCATTGAATAGAACCATTGAATTCCTTGGGTCCATATTAGGGGGGGTAGGTATGATTATAATCAAACTTGGGACCTTTTTTCTTTTGAATTTCTTTATTTGTCATCCACATAGTGATAAACAAGACAAAAATCCTTTGGTATGGTATTATCAATGAAAAACTCACATATATGAAATATAATATTCTTACATAGTATTGATAATGAATGCAATATTATTATTTACACAGTACATTGCAAGCTATACCTACATTCACATCAATACCCTTAAAAGTAGAGACATCAATATTGTGTGGAGTTCATGCTTAAAAAATTAACAATTATTTACAACATGTACGTAGCATTTGTCTTATTACAATATACCTCATGTATATCATTAGTTTGAAGTTCGGTAACACATATATAAACTGGTTCCTTACATTTCAATTCAACAGGAGTTCAGCTGGCGCAAATATAAGTAACAAAATTTCATTCATAAATATTGAATTACTTTTACAAGAGAGTTAATTAATTAGTTAGTCCAGGTTGACTAATATATCATTTCTAGCCCTTACACGACGCTGCCTGTCAATAAATTCTCTACTATTAATATACTGTTTACGTTTACCTTTCATATTGGCCAGGAATTTGTTTTTAACATGAGATTTGAAAGGCTCTTTTTTGTCCAAAAATTGAAATACTCTATCAATGGTATCCCATAATTTGACACCCCTATAATATGGCGATTTGTGTAAAAATCTGTTCTAGGCCTCTTCAATGTAAAATTGAAATTTCCAGCTTGTCTTGTTTGTCTAGCCATATTTACTCTTGTAATTTTCTTTGACTTCCTAAACATTAATGAGGATAGTAACTCTTTCCTTCTGTCCACCAACAGAGGAATTTCACATCTTTTATGTAAACCAACAACTGTTTCATCCCTCATTTTTGTTCTCAAGCAAGCTCTGAGTGATTGATTTTGTAGCACCTGAATTCTATCTACCAATGACTTCTTTGCAGCAGAATCTACTAAGAAACAGCAATAGTCAGCAGACGGCAGAATAATTTGCCTATAAATGGCTATAGCTGTATTCTCATCCACCATATACCTTAATTTTGCTAATCTAAATATCTTATTAGTAATTTTACAGTTCATGTCTTTAATGAAAGCTGATAATGTTAACTCTGAATCAACCTTTGCTCCTAGATATTTGTAACACGAAACTGACTCCAGCTTTTGTCCACCTATAGACAGATTCAGTTGTGGAGCTAGAGCTAATTTTTGTGACGACGCAAACCACATACATTGCGTTTTCTAACCATTAATAGTCATACTATTTTGGGTGCACCACTCAGATATGGAATTCAAATCCATTTTCACTGCTCTTTCAGCTAGTCGAAAATTTGGATTGTTATTATATATCACAATGTCATCAGCATACATCACAACTTTACTATTTTTGATACAGCAAACAATGTCATTTATGAACATAATAAAAAGTAAAGGCCCCAAAACTGAGCCTTGTGGAACTCCAAAGTTAATGGGTTTAGCATCTGAAATAATTCCATCTACTTTAGTTTGCTGACTTCTGTCATCCAGATAGGATTCTAACCATTTCAAGAATTTGTAATTCATACCAATTGTAGACATTTTCTTTAATAAAAAACCATGATGAATGCTATCAAATGCTTTACGCATATCTATGTAGGTGGCAGCAGTGTAGTGACCTAAATCTCTATATCTAAACAAGTCATTTACATAATTAAATACAGCCTCTCCAGTACTACAATTCTTTCTATATCCAAACTGACAATCATTGATAATTTTATTTCCCTTTAAATATCTACTTAAGTAAGCATGTGCCAAGGATTCTTGTAATTTACCTATTATTGGAAGTATGCTTATTGGTCTTACATTAGAAACTGACGAGGAGTCACCACCTTTCCGCAGTGGTGTAATTACAGCCTTTGCCCATACATTAGGGAAATCACCCTGATCAAAAGAGTATTGAAACATATGTCTGATTTGTGGAATAATACATTGGAATACATCTTTCAATATTTTTGAGTCGATATTATTCACACCTGAGGGTTTGCCAATATTAATGTTTCTTACTACTTCTTTAACATCATCATGGGCATGTGTGTTGCTAGGCAGATAAACAATTAGAATAGCTTTTGTTAGGCAAGCAGCTGTATTAGCAACAAACCAATAGAACCATTGAAATCCTTGGGTCCATATTAGGGTGGGGGGCAGGTATGATTATTATCAACCTCAGGATAATGGAAACGTGTGTTGCTAGACAGATAAACAATTAGAATAGCCGTTGCTAGGCAACCAGCTGTATTGGCAACAAACCAATAGAACCATTGAACTCCTTGGGTCCATATTAGGGGGGGTAGGGATAATTATAATCAACCTCAGGAACTATCAAAGGTTTATTTATGTTATTGTTATCACATAGCATAAATTTGTGTTGTGACTCCTTAATCCAAGATGGCGACACAATCCATGATGGCGGCGCCCGTTCTGACTTCTGGTAAAGTGCAAACATCATATACCTCGTTCTGGTCGTGCCTGGCGGCACCTGGCGGCACCACCAGGTGGCTACGCCACCACTTCTGCATAAAAGAATATCATATAAAAGCTGTATAAATAACTTGGATGTGGATGTCACATGTTCTACATGGTCTTCATGTTTAGGGAGTGCTCATTTTTTAACAACAGGGGGGGGGCGGTGAGATTTCGCGCGGAGCGCGCAAATTTTTTTCACCCCCCCCCCTCTAGAGGGGTCGAAATTTTTTACCCCCCCCCCCCGGCAGGCCGAAAATCGCGCGCGTTCGCGCCCCTTTGTAGCATAGTAACGCGCGGGCTTTCCCCCTCCAAACAGGTTGAATTTTTTTGCCCCCCCCCCAAGAGGGGTCTGAATTTTTTACCCCCCCCCGGTCAAGGGGTCCAAATTTTTTACCCCCCCCCCCCCAAATCCACCACCCCCCCCCTGTTGTTAAAAAATGAGCACTCCCTTATGGCTGTACACATTGAACAAAGTTCAGCAGATCCGTCGGTTAAAAACATATTTATCTAAAGCAATAATTTCCCTTTGCTGATTTAACATAATGTGTAGAGAATGTAAGCAAGAATTGCGGTTGTTGCCATGTAACATCAGTGCAACGAAGCAACGTCACCGGACAGTTATTCTGTTATAATTAATTAACCTGTCACTATTCCTTCAGTCCAATTTAGGGGGGGTGGGGGGGGGGTAGGTATGATTCCAATCAACCTCAGCACATATAGATGTGTGTTGCTAGGCAGACAAACAATTAGAATAGCTGTTGCTAGGCGACCAGATGTATTCACAACAAACCAATAGAACCATTGAATTCCTTGGGTCCATCTTAGGGGGGCTAGTTATGATTATAATCAACCTGGCGGCACCACCAGGTGGCTTTGCCACCACTTCGGCATAAAAAAGGGATTAAAAGCTCACAAAATATTTCCTTTGTGTTTTACAATGAATGACGTACATGTGAAACGCTCCAACGTTGATCTTGATATTTAGAAATAAGAAAATATGTAGAGTACAGTTTATGTTATGATACAGTAATTGCTATTTGGTCGATGTAATGATGTACCTCGTTATCATTGTTTTTGCATTTTAAATATGTTGATAACATCACATTTCCATAGTTATCATTATTAATCTTGGTTTAAACTGAAACAATCACATTGTATGATTATTCGCCAAAAGAAAATTGCGAACTAGTTTAACTGTTTCTCAAATTAATTGCCCATACAATCTTACAAAGTGAACTCAAGTGTAATGCCAATAAATATTGACAGACTCAACTCAAATGCACATTGCACTGGAAGTAGACTACTATGGTTCAATTACTGCATGGTGAAACCATGCACCGTGAAGTAATTGAAACATAAATAAAGTATATTACGACTAGTATATCTCTTATACATATTTCATAACCATGACATATTGCAAAGAAATACAAAGACATTTTTCATCCAGATGTTTAAGGGGGTTATAATTATGTTGTTATTATAACGGTATAACTATCAAGTGTACTACTTCTATTACTCCTGCAGTGGTCTGCTACTCAGACGCTGCAGTCAGTTCCTGGTCTCCTACCTGGGGGTCACCTGTGTGGCACTTCCCACAATCCACCCCTGTGACCCAATTAGCATTCAAACACTGGGACCAGGTACAGCCATATTTAATAGTTATTTTAATACAGTGCCTAAACGATAATATATGACACTTTGTAATGCCAGTCCATGAGAGAAAGTCACTCTAAGATGGCTATATGGCAAACCTTACAGCTTTGACTGTATATATATATTTCTTATTGCCACAAAAATGGGGTTCATAGCATCTATGAAAATCTGCTCATGAACCAAACTGTGATGAAACTGGACCTCAATTAAACATTCACTGTAAACTTTGACAGTGATTCTCTGTATATACAACCGAATATTTTTACAAGACTTAGCTTCACCGTAAATGAATAAACTGTGTTTCACCGTCCTGGATTACAGATATTCAAAGTACAATTGGTTGACCTTACACTGCCTCACGGTTATCATATTTATGATGATGCACCGTAAAATTTTACATCGATTCTCTGTATATTCGACGGAATATGTTTACAGTGTAATCTAGAAGGAACCACAACACAGCAAGTATGATAACAATTTCTTTATTGCCTGACCATGTCTCAGCTCACACCATCTAAATGTAGAATGACTTCTGACTTGGAGTTCCGATCCTCAACTCAGAAATGGTCAGAATACCGAATACAAGCTGGACAGCTGACATCACTTCCCTCCTGATGACTCCCACTGGCACACTTACCCCTCCCACCACCACCACTAACAGCTAACTTCATATGCATCTGCTCAAAAGGCTCCAGCCGCTCCACCTTATGAGTGAGCACATCTACCAGAGTCTGTGAATGCATGGCACTGAACCCCTCAGTGTTCCTCAGTTCTGCCAGTGGGGTGTGCTTGGCGTATTTGAGACATTTGTCGTAGAGCTGGGTCAGGTTGTACTTCTCGGCCAGGTTGAGGGTGAGGAGGCAGGGAGGGACGTCTAGCAGGGTCTGCACACATGTCTCAAACACGTGGATGATCTGGTACTCGTGTGCCAGTGGCAGGACACAGTGGACGTTGATGGCTGCAACACAACAAAATTAATGCAGTATAATATCTAAGACCAAAAATAAGGTTTCAGGTTACATGGGCTGAAACTCTAGGATAGATAAGTTGGATAGTTCAGCTGTAGATTATTTGGTCCAATACAATAAATTCCAAAATAAGGTGCGTTTCAGGTTACATGGGCTGGAACTCTAGGGTAGATAGGTCGGATAGTTCAGCTGTAGATTATTTGGTGTATCCAATCAGGGATTTATGATTCTCCGTGAGTTGTATTCATAAAGATAGACCCTCAATGGCATTACACTATTCAAAATGTATATGTAGCCCTCATTAACCCTTGAAGGGCAGCATAGTGTTTTGACAAACATTGCACTTTTAATTTTCTTTTTGTGACCAAAAGGTTTGAGGGTGGGTCCTTATGTAGAATTTTCTGCTGAATTCAAAAATCTATTTCTTACAAAAATCCGTTGGGGCGTTTTTCCAAAGTGACGGCCGTCGTCTTTTTCAGAAATGACTTAATTCACCCTTTGGACTAATTATTTCTGCCTGCTGAAGCCATCTATACCTATGTTCTTACTGGCCAGTAACCTAATGCTTTTATTTCTACATTCATCAGACCAATATATTCATGAAATTCAAGATGGCGGCCATTAAAATGGCAATTTTGGATGATTTGGTCTGGTACACGGTATTGAATATTACAGGGTAGCAAACATGCCAAACTTGGTATATGACCTCTACTGATCATGATTGGAGTGATTGGCATGTGCACAAACAACCATTCTTACAGAAATAGTGCTTGATAAAGGCGGCCATTAGGGATATATGCACAACTTTGATCATATCTCGGTAAATAATGATGATATGCAGTAATTTAAGGTGTCTAAACCCACATTTTCAGGGTCTAGGAACACTATGAGAGCATCACATTTCCTTTCTCATATTATTTTGGGTCTGATCAAGGAAGCCATTACTGAAAACTACAATTTTTGCCATAACTATGTAAATAAAGGCTATAGACAGTCATTTGAAGTGGCTACACCCACATTTCTGGGGTATTAGAAGACAATGGTAGCATTATTAATGTTCCCTTTGTCATACTTTGCCTATTATCAGTGATTACAAACCTTTTGCTGACCTAATTTTATCAGATTGTTTCATATATAGAGTTTTCTTCACACACACTGACCCATTTAGCACAGCTTTTGTGTATTTGATGGGACTTTATCACAAGCCATAACCTTCCTATGGATCCTAATCACTTGGTCATGTCTAGTAAGAGCCTAAGAATGATAAAACAATGTTCTTAGATTATGGCATGTGGGTCTATATCACAGTCTATAGCTGTATGGTTATCATGATATAGCCTGATATAGTTACACATATATTGCTATAAATATTGACTTGTATACAAATGATATAGATTATTATTCATTTATCACATGCAAGTATGCACAAACTCTCCAAGCTGTCTGGTCAGTCATACCTCCTTTTCTTATTCTTAAAACAACCATACCCCATGTAGTTACTATAAATACTGATAGGTGGCATGAGTACATGAGTACTGTATACTGAGCCGTAAGTGGGTTCGCAGAAAGAAAAAAAGGTAGGGCATTTCAGGGGCATAGCCCCCAATATCTATTTTATACACTTTAGATTTGGCCATGTGGCAGCACTGTGCAGATACTACATAGTAACCAGACTACTTTGTGCAGATTTTAAGACTAGGCAGGGTATGAATTTACATGCACCTCGAAGGGTTCCCAGGCCAGTATCTTCTACTTTACTTAGAAGATGACTAAATATTACAAATCAATGGAGAGGTTCAGAAATGAATCTCAAAGCTTTTTTTAGCCCCCTCCTTCCATACAAGAACTCAGACTCAAACATCCTGCACCAACTAGTGCCTTATTTGATATTTATTGTAACAGGTTGAAGTAATGGCTACAGGGCATCAGGAGCAACATTTCCTCATCTGTTAACTAATGTCTATTCAATTAATGGGTGGTACCCCATATGCTTCCATAGGAAAGGAGGCATATACCTGGACACTAGAATATCAACTTTACATTAAAAATCTTGTTTGATTTGTGGTTTTCAACCCATTCCCATTTAGAAATCTTGATATATACACATACAGTGTGGTTTATATAGTCCTGTAGAACCTCCCACCTGGGTGTGTGCACACTTAATCTACACATACAGGTAGTCTTATTTACCCATTCTTAATTACATATTATCAGTCCTTTCTGGGTGACATAAAAAACATCTAGTGCCAGTGTTAAAGCAACACCAGCCTTTAGGTAGATTTCTCTTGTATTTCTTTCTCACTCCTTAAAGTGTGGTTGGAATAGGCTCTTGATCCCCCCACCCTCTGAGAGAGTGGAGGTATCCCAGGTGCTGCTAATCAATGCACCCAAGGCGGAATCATACTCTTCCTATCCAGTTATGGACAAGCATGAAGTATGATCATCAGATTTGAGCCAAACAGATTAGACAAGTCAAACTCATCTGATCTAGGAAAACATTGGCCTTAAAGCCCATAGTTTCTACCTGCATGAAGCAGCTGATCCTAGTTAAGCCAATTTGAAAGTGACAGGAATGGGGTCTACGGTTTATTGCTACTTGAAGAACCTGATTTTGCACATTTAAATGGGAACCTTCATATATTTCCGAACTTTTAGTAAATCTGTTCATTATCACCTATTCTGTAATTACGTCTATTTTGGTTTCATTGTATACATTTAATGAAAGTAGATCCTGCTTTGGATGAAAACATTGGGTAACCCACTTTGAAACTGATCTGCGTCCACATCGGGCATCCCGCATGGGGCCACACCAAAACCCAATGACCAAAACCAATGGACTCAAGACGGGTTCTGATCGGTTTTCCTAATTCGGGCAACCTATTCGGGCCCTGCCTGACACCCTGCCACTAGCCCAGATAAAACCCAGATAGAGAGATCTGCCCAAGCAAAAACCGATTTGGCCCTTTGTGGGCTTGCTACTAGGGTGGGATATTGACTATTTTCAAATCTTTTCCTATGAGACTAGATTATTGTTTTGAGGTAGAGTGTTGCATTATAGGTGGAATAGGCAGGTTTTTATCGTACAGAATAGAAACATTTATTATGTGCCAATCTACTTATGTATGTGAGTGATGATTAATGAAAGAAATATGTGTGTGTAACTATATCAGGTTATATCATGACAATTAAGTCACATCTATAGTCCCAGGATCACGGAAGAGCACCATGCAGCTATGGAAAATGATATAGGCTTACATGCCATGGTCTATGATCATTGTTCTATCCTTCTTAGACTTCCACTACACATGGTCAAATGATAAGGATCCATAGGAGAGTTATGGCTAGTGATAATTATAGTCCCATTAAATACACAGACACTGTGGTAATTGAGCGATTGCATGTGAAGAAAACTATCTAGGCCTATATGAAACAATCTGATAAAATTAGGTCAGCAATATTTTAGGTCTGTAATCACTGATAATAGGCAAAGTATGACAAAGAGAACATTAATAATGCTACCATTTTCTTCTGATACCCCAGAAATGTGGGTGTAGCCACTTCTTATGACTGTCTATAGCCTTTATTTACATACTTATGGCAAAAATTGTAATTTTCAGTAATGGCTATCTTGATCAGACCCAAAATATGTATGGGAAAGGAAATGTGATGCTCTCATAGTGTTTCTAGACCCTGAAAATGTGGGTTTAGACACCTTAAATGACTATATCATCATTATTTACTAAGATATGACCAAAGTTATGAATATCCGTAATGGCCGCCTTTATCAAGCACTATTTCTGTGAGAAGGGTTATTTGTGCACGTGTCATTCACTCCAAACATGATCAGTAGAGGTCATATACCAAGTTTGGCATGTTTGCTACTAGTCTGGAGGTTGTGAGCAAGGACCTCGCAGCGAACGACGTACGGAGGGTTTTTGGTGATTCTGGCTCGTGAGACCCCACTGAACAAAATCCCACACGGTGCCAAGCTGGCACCGCCGGGGAAATTCCGTAAAAGACGTTTTTCCAAAATGGCCCCTGGGAAAATGAGGACATTTAGAAAAATGGATATCTATGCTGTTTGTAGGTCTAGAATTTTGATTTCAACACCAAAGGATATGTTTACAAGGTCATACGTTCATAATCTGTCTATATGAAAGTGATTCAAGGTCAAGGTCAAGGTCAATTTAAAGGTCAAACTTTATTCTCCTGTATTTTTCATAAAACTCAACTATATAATGCTAGATATTATTATCAGAAGCATATTGAAGGTCAAATGATTCAAGATCAAGGTCAAGGTCAAGGTCAAATCAATGATTAAGCTTCCAATTTAGCTATTTTTCATTTAAATCACGTGTGGGTCCAATCTATCACATGTCATAATATCACAGGCTCTTACCATACGGATATAAGAGGTAATATTTCTCAAGGTCAAGGTCATGTTACTGATTATCTTACTTTTTACCTTACATTTACGTGTACATTTGGCTGTGGTACAGTTTTTTACATGAGCACTTGGTCAGCTTTAGAATGTACTGAGGAGCTGGCAGTGTGTTCTTAGGGGTCATAACAGGCATCAGCATTTTATTGACTCTGTCCTTGTCCCAGCCATACTGCTCAGGATCCATCTTTGAGGGATCAAAATCCAGGCAATTAAGCCAGGTGCTGGCTTGGAAGTGTGCTCTTTGCACATTGAGTTTGAATGCCTTAAAGGTAGGTGGGAGAGCCATCAGCTTCAGGGATGACACTAAACTAGCTCTTCCTATCTTTCCCTTCCATACTTTGAATCGCAGAGAGGCTAGGTTGTTGACATCTGGATGGCCATAGCAGGCTGCCGTGAAGGTTGTTGCTTGCTTTATGATGTCTGAAATGTTGGCAGCTACATTCCCCAGTATGTCCATTTGAGCTCCTGCTTGGAGAACATTAACCACTTTGGCCTTCCCAATGCCCCAGCACTGTGCTACAGTGTCACATACTGACAATGAGTGTGAAGAAGGTAGCCTTGGTATTATTTGTTTGTGTTTCTGTACTGGAGAGCTTTAATGTCGACACATTTCCTGTTCTTTGATGTTTCTTCCATGACTATGCAGCAATTTAAGCTATACTTGTTGTAATAGTAAAGGAGAAGCATGAACACATCAGTGTCATCAGCAATCACTTTGATGTTGCATGCTTCATTCCCATTGGTGATCCATAGAAGTTGCTGAATCATTATGATATCAACTTCCTCGTGTGTGGTCCTCGTGTCCGCTCTTTGAATGCAAATACCATCAGTGAATTCAAAGGGATCATCATTCTGGCCTGTAACAAAGAGCTCTTGCTGACCTGTTTGAAGTCCCTCTTTGTGAACCACAATTTCACTCACAATCAACTGAATCAGCTGGACCTTGTTATGTGAAGAGCTGAGTATGACCCTACAAGGAGGGAGATGCATATTGCAGGAGAGTGATGTCTTCTGCTTGCTTACGTGCTCCGCCCACAGCGAGTGGCTGATTTGATGCTGAAGTCAAGGTATCTATCAAACACAAGGTACACATTGGCCGTCTTCAGTTTCCTCTCGATATATTCAACAATATTGTCCATGTAAGCTTTTACAGTCCCATTTGATGGCCAGTGCACACCCCACAGCATGGCACAACCATCAATGATGATATCTGTTGGTTTGGGAATATTCTCTGCAGGAACTTCCACTTTCAGGTTGGTCTTCAATTTCACCTTATTTGTTGGACTCCGCAAAACACCAGTTTCAGTGAACAGGGAGATTGGCACAGCTGCTAATTCATAGGAGAGCACACCCTGTAAGTCTAGATCTCGACCTGAAGCCTGCAGGCCAACAACGTGTGTGTATATGGCACTGCTATAGTAGGTGTTTGGCAAGTTTATTCCAGCACCTGGCTTTGTAGCATGCATTGTTTTTACACATTTTGGTAGTGGTTTGTTAAAGCTGTCTGGCCAGCCCTTCACAAATTCAACCAGCATCTCCTCTCCCATAGCTACTGAATTATTCACATTCACATCATTGACCATCCTTCCTGTCACAAAATCCCATTGGTTACAAGTAAATAATTTTGACTTACTGACCTAGCGCATGACCTGGACCCTGCCATTGGTTTATTGTGAACGATATCATCAGGATAGGAAATAGATTATAGTATTTTACCCTGAGAAATGTACCATTTAATATGGTTATGAAAATAGTATCTAGCATTATATACATGTCATTTCTATCAAAAATACCAAAATTGGAGGTTCAACCTTTGATTTGACATTGACATTGACATTGACCTTGACTTTGACCTTGACCTTAAATCATTTAACCTTCCATATGCCTTTGATAATAATATTTAGCATTATATACTTGTTATTCAGTTGATTTTTATGAAAAATACAGGAAAATGAAGTTTGACCTCTAAATTGACCTTGACCTTGACCTTGAATCACTTTCATATGGATAGATTATGAACGTATGACCTTGTAAACATATCCTTTGGTGTTAAAATCAAAATCCTAGACCAACTAATAGCAGAGATATCCACTATTCTGAATGCTATCATTTTCCCGGGAGCCATTTTGGAAAAACGTCTTTTACGGAATTTCCCCGGCGGTGCCAGCTTGGCACCGTGTGGGATTTTGTTCAGTGGGGTCTCACGAGCCAGAATCACCAAAAACCCTCCGTACGTTGTTTGCTGCGAGGTACATGTAGATAGGCCAGTTCTGGCAACTGGACTATACCCTGTAACATTCAATACCTCATGTGGTAAAATTCCAGAATTTTGCCTACCGTGTACCAGACCAAATCGTCCAAAATTGCCATTTTAATGGCCGCCATCTTGAATTTCATGAATATATTGGTCTGATGAATGTAGAAATAAGAGCATTAGGTTACTGGCCAGTAAGAACATAGGTATAGATGGCTTCAGCAGGCAGAAATAATTAGTCCAAAGGGTGAATTAAGTCATTTCTGAAAAAAGACGACGGCCTTCGCTTTGGGCGGCCATATTGGAGAAACACCCCAACGGATTTTTTGTAAGAAATGGATTTTTGAATTCAGCAGAAAATTCTACAGAAGGACCCACCCTCAATCCTTTTGGTCACAAAAAGAAAGTTAAAAGTGCCTGGGCTCTTGGACTATATGTATCATGTCACATTGACGCATGAATGCAGCCCTCAAAAGTAACCCTTGGAGTTGATACGACACAACGCCATGTTGGGAATTGGATCGTATTAATCAAACTACTCCCCTTACTTCACACTAGAAACACTAAGGAATTGATTACGGTGAATAGGATGGGTTGCAACACCTCACGCCTACCAGTATTAATAATGAATAGCCTATGATTCTGTGGTTGGTAAGGGGCATATAAGAGAATACCTATAGCAATAACTATCTTCCAAGATGGCAGTAGGAAGTATTTAGGCCAAGAAGTTTCAGGTAACATGGAAAGAAAATGTAGGGTCGGTAGATCGGATTTTTTTTCTAACTTTTTTTAAAGCATGAAAGTACTACCCAGCCCCTCCCAAGATCCAAAAATTGACCATCAAATGGTAAAACTACGAACATTTCTTCAAAATTGCATGAAAAGTGTAGGGTCGGCCCTGAAACAAACCTTTTTGAGCCCTAGCATACATACTCACCATCAACACACTTCCTGTGTGGAGGATGCAGGATCTGCATCAGTTTCAGGATGTCGTCAAAATTTTTGTCTGGTAGCGGGATGTCGGTCATCCTCTTTTCGGCAGACGCTGACGTGAACATGGCTCTGAACACCTCTGACGACATAGCCAACACCGCCTTGTTGGCATAGATCTTATGGTCTTCAATAATGAATGTGACATCACCATAATCAAAAGGTTGTGTGAAGTCCATGCTGAAATAGAAAAAAAGAAATTCCTACTACATCTACATGGAAGTCTATCTATAGGGAAATGAATATCTGTACATATGAATGAAAGTATTGATTATGTTTCATACTGTATCATAATAAATTATATTTCATACTATGTCATACATGTGGCCCATCGGGGGAAAACGTGCCTGCAGGGGGGATTTTTAGTACTGATTTTGGCCACCAGGGGCCAGTATATGGGTAAAACACTGAAAAATATAGCAAAAAATACTTTAAACCAATTTTTCATGGGGAATCAAGAAATATGCTTAGAAATATTCCATCCCCACTGAAAACGTTCCATTTTTGGAATGCAAAAGGAACATATGTTGCCTTGGAAACATGACAAATTGGCATATGTGACAATTTCTGGTTGCCATGGTAAACACTTCATTATTCCAAATGGGAATTTTTTGCCACCAATGTTTTTGAAAATCTCTCGAGGAACTCAGAACCGAAAACAGACTTAAGAAATTCCCTCTAGAACAAATTCATCAGATTTCTTTAAACTTTGAAAAGCCATTTCCCCCCTGGAGGCACGTTTTCCCTCACCTGGCCAAACATTTTGCAAGTCCAGAAAATCTGTTATTTCTTAAACTGGAACACGAGCTGCATAAGCTCTTTCATTGTCACAGTGCATGTATAAATATACGGCAATGGTAAATTTTACTTTCTCATGTCATTAAACAACTGTACCGATTATAGAGATCATTATGGCATAATATGCCATCCCTTTCATTAAGACATGTATAATGGCCTAGATTCCATGAGATTTATCCAATAAAAGAGAGCAGCAGTCAGCAGGTATATCTGTATGAACTGATACTTAAAGTAACTCACTTACCTCAGAAAATACACCACAGAAGTTCTAATGCTGGGTAACTGTAGATGTCAGTATCAGACATTGTGACGTGGAGTTCCTGTAGCATGTTTAGTGGAGGGAGACCTGACTGTGGATATAGTTGGTAATGATGTGGCTATAATTGGGTCATGGTTGGTGAGTATATATACCAACCATGACTGACCATATTCCTGATACACTCGGGCTGACATGGACTCGTGGTGACCTGAATATGGCTATAATTTGATCATGGTGGCTCGATAAAGATTGCAGTCCGGCCTCCCAACAGCGTTCAATTTATTTTTGGCCGACCCCTATTTTGTTCGCATGCATGCACATGTAGCAATAATGTGCATTGGTTATTCATATGGTGAATGCAGGATGGGGAATGGAGTAGATGACCCGTCCATCCGAGGGGAGGGTCACTTCTTCGCTTTTATTTCTTTTTTTAACGTTATATAACGTTTTGCCATAATAAGGACCCATAGAGAAACGTTTTATAATGTTGTATAACGTTTTTTTGTTTAATGGGCTAGTGAGCTATAGTCAGACTTGAACCCAGGGCCTAAGGGAGTGTTCATTTATTAATTACAGGGGAGGTGGTGGGTTTGGGGGGGGGGGCGTAAAAATTTCCGACCCCTCCTGAGGGGGGGGGGTGTAAAAAATTCTGACCCGTCTTGAGGGGAGGGCGTAAAAAATTTAAGCCCCTTTTTAGCAAAAAAGCCCACGCGTTACTATAGTTCAAAGGGGGGGGCGGAAATTTTTCGGCGCCTTTGGCGAGGGGGGCAAGAAACGTTCCACGCGCTCTCGAGGGTGGGGGCGTAAAAATATTTCGCCCCTCCCCGCGAAATCTCACCATCCCCCCTGTAATTAATAAATGAACACTCCCTAATGTGTTCGTTTTTTACAGTAGATGAGTGTAGCAGAACAGCATGTAAATTGTAATACCGGAAACCAAAAATATGTCCATTTATACTGTTCATCATTACCCAGCTAGCACCTTACATAAAAATAACTAGTAATTTCATGATATCATTTTTCGTTCCCAAGATGTCACATATGCAAGAAGTTTTTACATGTCCTTTTGCATGGGTTCTTGATGTAACAATATTTGTGTGCATTTTATATAGTAAAACATATTTATATAAAAGAGACATATTCATTAGTGATACCTTTGGACTTAACAATAATGGCATATATATGACTAGCTGTAAAAGATGTCTAAACTATTTAAATGTAGACACGTCAAAAAGATGTGATATGGAGATATCTACAAGGCATGTTCCAGGGATGACATTCATACCAGTTTTGAGTATATCCCCGCTCCCAGTAGTGATTATAAATCAGATAGGATAATTAGGATACCTCTGAGAGAAATTGTAGACATCATAAAGTTATGTCCATTTTATGTCAATGTATGACATGTCCATTAGGTGCTCTGCATAGGAAACAAACACCTGCTCTGTGAAAGACACTTTGCAGGCATTTTCCATTCGTTACAGACACATTTATCCTAGCCAGGAGGCCCAGATGTGATATCAGCCCAAAGCCAGAATTTCTTCTTATACAATTTGAAAGGACACAGAAAAGGTGTCCACCCATGTGCCTTGTTCATCCAACTATACTTCAACAAGTCACTGTAACACCTTAGGGAGTGCTCATTTTTTAACAACAGGGGGGGGGGTGGTGGATTTGGGGGGGGGGTAACAAATTTGGACCTCTTGACCGGGGGGGGGGGTAAAAAATTTAGACCCCTCTTGGGGGGGGTCAAAAAAATTCAACCTATTTTGAGGGAAAAAGCCCGCGCGTTACTATGCTACAAAGGGGCGCGAACGTGCGTGATTTTCGGCCTGCTGGGGGGGGTAAAAAATTTCGATCTCTCTAGGGGGGGGGGTGAAAAAATCTCGCGCGCTCCGCGCGTAATCTCACCGCCCCCTCCCCCCCCTGTTGTTAAAAGATGAGCACTCCCTTATATATCACGGAAGAAATTTAGTCCAACCTTGTCCCTTGTCAATCTAACTGCTGGTCATCTAACCGACCTATGCCAAAAGAGCCATTTCACAGATTAATTGTTCCGAACACAGCGACTCTGCCGGTATTCTCGCTCCGAGTCTAGGCGGGAGTAGCGGTGCGTCCACTAGGTGAGTTCGGGGTGGGCCAAAATAATTACTTTGGTGATTACGAGAACCAGCGTGCCTGTACCTTCAGGACAGCAACTGCAAAGACCCAGCTTCAGCAGCTGAAGCTGGTGCTTTGTGAGAGTCTACCGGAAGGTACAGGCACGCTGGTTCTCGTAATCACCAAAGTAATCATTTTGGCCCACCCCGAACTCACCTACTGAATCAAGCGACTCCCAGCGCATTGTGAGCGCGGGAAATCTTAGTTGTTGCCACTGACTGCTGCGATTGGTGGCGCTGCAGACGCTGCGCAAATACGCATGCGCGACCGGCGCCAAAAAGAAAACATTGTGAAAATGTCGACAAGAAGAACTTTGTACAAACCAGCCACAAAGGAGAAAGTAGTCAGCAAGGAGAAAAGGTACGACATGTTCTTTGTATTCTGTATAATATAAAGATCATATCTGCTATGTTCAGTGGTACCTTTAATCAAAGTAGATGAGAAAAATGTCCCAACAATGTTTTTAGGGCGGGCGAAAATAGGGGCATTTCAGCGTTGGGAGACTCGTCTGTTGACTCACGACTAAGCCTACTGTGTGGGTCCAGATGGTTCAAAAGCGACCTGGCGACCTGGCCTGTTTTCCAGGCGACCTGGCGACCTGCTACAATAATTAAAGCGACCTGGCGACTTTTCGAAAAAAAATGGCCATAGTAGATGGTCTAAAAAAGCGACTTTGCGACCTGGACCCCTTAAATTAATTTCGGCGACTTTCCAACCTTAGTCCTTAGGGAGTGCTCATTTTTTAACAACAGGGGGGGGGCGGTGAGATTTCGCGCGGAGCGGGCGAAATTTTTTCACCCCCCCCCGCTAGAGGGGTGGAAATTTTTTACCCCCCCCCCCCCCGGCAGGCCGAAAATCGCGCACGTTCGCGCCCCTTTGTAGCATAGTAACGCGCGGGCTTTTTCCCCCAAAACAGGTTGAATTTTTTTCACCCCCCCCCCAAGAGGGGTCTAAATTTTTTACCCCCCCCCGGTCAAGGGGTCCAAATTTTTTACCCCCCCCCCCCAAATCCACCACCCCCCCCCTGTTGTTAAAAAATGAGCACTCCCTTAGCCTAGGGGAGGACCCCTCTGCCCCTGTTCCCCAAATCCCGCCCCCCCCCGTTGATATATCATGACCACTCCCTAACTATTAAAGCCTTAGTATTAAAGGCCTAAGTAAGCCAAATAAAAACAGTTTTTCCGTTGCTCCTCTATTGATTGTGCCTGTACCGGTACATGGGAATCCACATTTTTGAGTGGAGTGTGACAAAAAAGAAATTTAAAACTTTTAGTCTGATTTTTAAAAGGCCTGTGTCGACCTCTAAATGGTCTGTGTAGCCAGTGTCGATTTTTAAAGGGTCTGCGATAGGTTGTGTTGTCGTCTCGATTTTTGATACACAATTTTGGATCATTTCCGTTAATTTTTTAAAAGGACCTTGTCACCCATGTCGATTTTTAAATGCGCTGTGTCGCTCGTGACAATTTTTACCCATTGCACTCAATTCTTCTCGTTTCCTTGCTTGCAGAAAACCTCTTTCCCAGGGACGCTTGGTGACAGAACCACTGGGAGGGGTCGGGACGAGCAAAGCTCCAACCCGCGCCCAGCAAGGTGCCCGTCATGATAGTGGGTGTTTTAACTTCTATTCCCTCTAATTCAGTTCTCCTTTATCTTTTTTTTTGTAATGTTAATTGTAATTTTGGCTGTTTGCAGGTAAAAATCTTAAATACTGGTATTTAAGGCCACCTTTTTTTGATGACTTGGATTACGGGCTTTTACTGAGAATATTTTTGGAGGGCAGAGGGGAAAACAAAAACAAAAAAAGCAGTTTTACACACCGACCGGAGTACCAAAAATTCCCAAAGGGCAGAGGCAAAGAAAAAAAAAAAAAAGGAAAACCTCATTTTTGGGTAATCTAATGAAGGTATGTTAAGAAATATCCCCAATCTGAAAGGCCTAATTCCACCTTTTGCTGGTCAATAGGTACTTCTTTTTTTTCTTTTTTTTTAAGTAAAATTTTCAAAAATTCTCTGAGGGAAAAGGTAAAAAAACAAAAAACTTTTTTCTTGCAAAATGCCAAAAATCTCGGCAGCGGATCCGTTATCCAAGTTTTCACAATAAAACGGCCTAAGTTACCGATGGCTGATGTGTCAACTTGTGCAAGTTTTCTGTACAATATATCTTTGTACAGGTGTGCATGCCAACCAATGTTCTATATGCTGTATCATTGTCCAGGTGTGCGTGCTACCTCTGCCTACTCCGGCAGCCAGCTGTCGGCCCGCGTGGCCCTCACCAGCTCACCCACCAGCTCCTCACGGCACGCCCAGCGTGTGGATGACGCACCTCGCAGGTAGGAGTACAGATGGGGGTGTTACTATTTGGGGCTTGGTGTATATTAATACAATGTATAGGTTATCACACTTACCAATCATTTTTCTATGGTTGCTCTTTTTTCGTATTACTAAGTTTGCCCTGGTATTATTAAATAATAATGGTATCATATACATACAACTGATCTAGATCAGAAGATTTCCTACTTTTGACCTTGGAGTGGCATCTATCAATAAGGTAGAACTATTCAACGTTTGAAATAATGGGCTTATTTCTTTACAGTACAAGTAGTTAGGAATATTTTCTCGAAGATGAAATTCTCTCTCACTCATTCTCTCAGTTTGAATCTTGGTTATCTGGCATGTAAAACGTACAGGGAATTTACTCAAATTCTCTGGGATGTAATGTCATGTAACAACTCGCATACAATCACATCATACTACATTTAATCATCATGGCAGAGTTTACAATTTCTCCATACCATGATATGTTGACAGGGAGAAGCCGCATGCGTCCATGACGCGTTCTCCGCGTCGGGCTGAGCCGTCACAGTGTCTGGATCTGTCTGACGCTGATAGTGACGTCATGACGACGTCAAAGGTAACAAGGGCCATTGATTGTCCTAGCCTAATATTAATGTCATTTAAAGAGAATGCTTCCTACCACTTCTCGAGATTGCTTCTCTATGGCTTGAAGGTATAGATATGATAAGCGTCAGAAGTAATCATATCTATCTATATCTATATCTTCTCATGTATTGAATTTATTGAAAAATTATAAAGACCTAAAGTATGCTTTCCAAGTGCCCAGGAAATGGTACCTACACATCGGTAGGTCTCAGTTGGATTTTTTTTAAATTCTATATATTGTACAGCAACAAAATAATTCGTAGATGACAGAAATCAATTTTTATTTCTAAATAAGCCATCACTACAGTTTCAGTCTTCTTTCTGTCTTCTGCCCATCCCAAACAAAAACAAACCATGAGTATGAAAAAAAATTAAAATGAGTATGATCATCGAAAGGTAGGCCAACGGCCTACCATTAAATTATGAAAAGCTCAACCCATGTGATAGTCTAGTCTGATTAATTCAACTGGACGTTGAACTACACAAACAAAAAAACAAAAAAAATTCTTTGGGTAATTTTTTTAATTCTTCCTTTATGTTTCAATCTGTGTCCAGGCGAGTAGAGCGGCGGCCGACTCGAGCATCCTGATGATAGACGCCTCCCGGCAGACCCGCGGGGCCAACACCTCCGAGGTCAACATCTCATTTGAACAGGAACGTTCTCCCGCCAAAGTCATCTGCCACGCACCCAGTGTGGTACACAACAGACTAAGGTAGAGCACTGAATCAGAAAACTATGTCGTAAATTCTGAGGTTAAATTGAGACATGATGAAAAAGGATTACATTGCTGTCTATGAATGAAAAAATTGCTAGAATATATATTTGACTATGAATCTATATACTGTAGATATTTTCGCGCTGTACATATTTTCGCGATTTTTGAATATCCGCGAAAATATGTACAGAGGGAATATTTATACAGTATTGAATCAAATAGCCAAATCTTGGAAATCTGCGAATTTTAGTACCAGCGAAAATGTCCTTTTTGGCAAAATCGCGAAAATTTATACACACGAAAATATATACATTTCCAGTATCAATATCCATACTACATGTGTACAATGTGATGGTTGTCTTGTGGCTGCAGAGACTCGGGTGACGTGGAGGAGGCGCGTAGAGTGGCAGTAGACCATGTACCGTCAGCCAGTATCCTTAGTTACAGCGACTACACCGACCCCGCCGCACCCCGCCCCGTCTCCACCTTCAAGTCACCCCTCGTCGTCAGGGAACACTCCATAGCAGGTCATTATACTGCTGATTTTTTGTAAAACAATGCCAAATTTTCCGCCTCAAACTCACTTAAGTTGGGATTTTAATATGATTAATCGCAAAGAGAAAACCATTTCCAATGGTGAAGATGAAAAAATCACCACTTTTACCCAACGAGTCTCATGGCATGTTCTGATCATGTATTTGTTTTAAAATGTTCAACTGTTAAAAATTCCAAATCTAACAGATTTACCAACATACTCTATTCCGAATACCAGGTAGTCCGATCGACCATCATTCAACAGCGAAACCGGTTGTGAGCAAAAACCTGTTTGCGACCATCCTTGATGAACCCAAGACGTCATCGGCCGCTCCTAGTTATCCGCAGCCCAGAGACATGTCGATGGATAACACATCAGAGGCCTCGTTCGACAGCGCATCAGACGCTATGAGTTACGTCAGCGATGTCAGTGAACGCTCTGAACGTGTGTCTAAATCAATGTGAGTGGTCAACTTGGGGAAACAAATCCAGCCCTTCCAGTTCTTAGATAATGACAACACCCTTAGACCAAGTATTCTTAAACATATCTTTGATAAAACCGCAGCTGCAGAGTGGAATTCACTTCATGTAGCCATGTGACCATTTTATAGATTATAGTGTCATCCTATTTTTATGCTAATTGTTCACAGGTCAGAATCAGCTACCGAGGATTCAAAGAAAAAGAGGAAAGGTCAGTGAATTTTCTCTCAATGAAGAAACTTAAGCAATGAATGAATCTGTATAAGCAATATACCTTATTCGGCGTATACAATTCACCAGTGAGTGGTTGGTTTTGTATCACATTTTAAAATAAAAATGAATGAAGGTATTGTAACTATTGGTAAATTACTTTGAAATGCTTATACACCACCTATACTCCTGTGTGGATCAATAGTTCAGGAATGCATCTGCTATGTCAAATGTCCACAGATTTTAAAGATATAGCTATACTTTTATGTGCAATCTTTTTCTCTTGTAAAACATAAGTAATAAAATCAATTAACCGGTATTTATTGTTCGTCGATAGGCGCTCACTACCCAACATCCCGATATCTTCAGACGTCCACAGCTTCCACGATGGCCAAAAGCAAAGGTCCTCTCAAGGCTACCGACAGGGTGAGAAGACTTTGATGTGATTTGATTCTATAAAATATAAATTAAAAAGGGGGAAAAATGGGGACCTCCCACAGGGGGAAAAAATTTTGGTGTTTTTTTTTGGTGTTTTTCTTTAAGAAAACAGTTTCCCTCCCTCGCCGTATTTTCCGAAAAAATATTCCAAAAGCTGATCATAAATTTTATTCGGACATACGTCATAATTCATCTTGTCTATTTCAGTCCATAATGGTGTCTAAGAACACATCGAGAGACCTGAAGCCGAGACGGACGGCACCGGAACTCCAACCGAAGAGGACCACACAAGCAGCTGCTCTAAAACCGAAGAAAGCAGGTGGTGTAGCGAAATACGCTCGTGTACCGGTGCTGGAGCCCAAACTGACTGCGCCACTCAAACCGAAACCATCCGGGGGCACTAGGACCACACCCCAGAGACCTGGTATGTAGAACATAATGAAAATATTCATTACCGTACATACATGTAGTTCAAATATATAGACAAAGGTGTACGAGTTTTTGGTCTGTTGGAGG
The DNA here is from genome assembly GCA_947462335.1 of Harmothoe impar. Taxonomy (NCBI): domain Eukaryota; kingdom Metazoa; phylum Annelida; class Polychaeta; order Phyllodocida; family Polynoidae; genus Harmothoe; species Harmothoe impar. The sequence continues at coordinate 52,902,009 of OX381713.1, read as the reverse complement.
GTTTCATGAGTTGACCCTCGGACCGTATTTATGAGGCCATAGTCCGAATGAAATGCAGCCCAAGATTCAAAAAGTGAAATAATCCTTCAATAGACCAAAAACGAACCGCCATTTTGATGACGTCACAGGGTCATGAAATACAAGCATGGGTTATTTCACGAGGGGAGGTGAAATACGGCGCTCTTTAGTTAAATCAATGGCACTGCAGTATTTCATAGAAAATAAAATCTTGAACATTGTGGGAATATATTTGTTAACATGAGTCAATGTCGCTTTCATAACAATTAATTTATTATTATTATCACAATACTGGAGTTCTTTCTGTGAGGTTTACACAAAATTTGTTTTATTCAGGATCTGCACAGAAGACGGGCTCTGCGTCGAAACCGTCCAAGAGAGCGCCGCACATCACGTCTACCCCGACGGCGCTGGACGGGTTAAACGAGCCGCACCCTGGAGCAGAACTGTCCTGGCAGCACCTCTCCCACCTCACACCAGGTTGGTGCTGCTAATGAGTCTTCTTTTTATTTTGCCGTCATACTGTGCAACATGGTCTAACAATTGTCATTATCCCTGTCGCAATATAGAGAGCGCAATCTCCGAAGATATTGTAAATTGCCGCATATAACCAGCATCGTGCTTGTAAATATATACTGCTGCCAGACTTTGGGAGAACCCCACTGGGGTGCTGAAAATGTCCAATTGCAGTCCACCGACAGTCTAGTAAATTTGTTAGGGCAGCAAAGTGCTCTAATGCATTATGTGATGCCGACCATAGCGGGTTTGACACTCCTGAATGATACATCTAATCAATGCTGGCGAGTTACTTGCTGGCTCTGCATATGTGTGTCCCCCCCCACCCCCCATATACTCCAGAGATTGCAGCTTTTCCTAGTTTTGCAGGAATTCCTAGTTTTTCTTGAATTTTTGTATTAAATCATAATTATTTCCCAACAAAAAAAATTAAGTTGATTTGTGTACAACTGAGTGAGATATCTGGTTCCTAGATCTGAGTGCCAACCTGGGTCGGCGTGTACAGAAGGATGCGAGTATGGAGATCCCGATGAGGAACCTGGCAGATGCCATGCACGACTCCAAGATGTCCTCCCTCTCCACCACCGTCTCCACCATCGGCTCCAACGACTCCCGCGCCGCCAACGTGAGCACTTTGTCATAGCCGCCATTTTTGCACCCCTTTTTTCTTAGGAATTCCTTCTTTTTGGCTGGAATATTTGTATCTGAAACCTCGGAATACTAGTATGCCACATAAGATAAAAAGTTGCTTAGGAATTTCTGCAACATGTTTGCAAAATGCAAAACCATTTTCAGAACCTTATGCAATATGTCCTTTTGTTATTGCTGATGCTACACTTCCAAAAGGTTGCATGATGCAGCCCTCGCGAGTAACGCGTGTTCACAGCATTCGTGCATAATTCCAACAAGTAGACGTACCGTATTCAACCTATTAAATAAGCGCACATCCCCTAATAAGCGCACACACCCCTTTTTGGGCCGAGTTTAGCCTGCAAAAGACCCAAAATATGTCCATAATTTAGCCCAAATAAACTATTAAATATTAAAAACATAGAATACTTTAAGTATATTGTGTGCTTGTCTAATATGGAACTGTACCAGCCCAAAAAAATGGGGAAAATTGGTGTGGGGTGTGCGCTTAAACCCGCAGATCTTACTGCACGTTCAGTAACAGTCAGAGTGCAGTCGGAACAGGTACTCAGCTCTATATATAGGGGCGCTGGGCCTTTAATAGAATTTTTTTTTTTTGAATTTTTTAATTCAAAATAAATTTCTCAAGCGCACTGTGCTCTTCTTACGTCGAATACGGTATGTCGCTCTTGAAGGTGTAAACCCTGTGTGACTGTTGGTCCTGTACAGTTGGCAGCTGGTGAGATGACCCAGCTACAGATGGACATGCTGTACGCACGCTACCTGCAGACCGTCTACCTAGAGTCACGCGCCAAGAAGTCCTTCAAGGAACAAGAAAAGAACATCATGGTAAGACTGGATCCAATTAGCTGTGCAGTATCATTTTTCTTTTGTTATTACACATAATAGCACTACTTCCTCTAATTAACATGGAAAGAGTGAAAAATATATACTGACATTTATCTTAAGATCTTCCATCTTTATTTCCTGGCTTTAATACTTTGGCTTAAAATGTTCAAAAAGCTTTACTCCTGTGGTAAGAAATTACACCTTACTTTTATAAATGGGTGAACTTTTCTATGATCCCCCTGGGATTTTGTTTACCAACCTGCACACTCATTTAAAGGAAAAGGCTAAATATCAACTTTTGAGAGTTTAAGCTTTAAAGTGGTGGGGGATTGTCGATTTTCTGCATAACTATACAGTAACAAATTTTGTCATGGCTGGACTCTGTGCCCCGACAGACTGAGTTGTACGGCATGGCGGAGCTGGTGACGGAGAGACGTAAACGTAAGGAGGAGTTGGAGCAGCAGGTGGCACGTCTACGTCAGGTTAACGCCGTGGACGACGCACTACACCTACAGGTAGGCACCAGGTTTAACGTATTTGGTGTGATAAGCGCCCTGGGTGCGTAAAAAGTTATTTTGAGTGGAAAAAAATAAAATGTGGGAAAATTCTGAAAGGGGGGGGGGCTTTTTAGGGGGAGGGTGCTTTTTATGTTGAATATGGTAACTCAGGAAACATTTGTAGGAGAAACGAGAGATACATTTTAGATTACAGGTTATAGTCAGGGGCCAAATCACGGAAAGACACCTTATAAAAACGTGCTAGGCGTTTTGTAGTAGAATTGCATTCTGAGTTGGAATAGGGTAATTTGGGCGTGCCGAATTCAAATCTGCCGTAAGTCAAGACGTCAGTCTTTGCCATACGTCCCAAATCCAAGATGGCCGCCAAAAGGGCATTATGACAGATGAAATTCTGGCATTTTAATCAAGAATTATGCCCAGGTGGCGGCCATCTTGGGTTTGGGGCATATATCAAGGACTGACGTCTTGACATATGGCAGATTTGAATTTGGCATACCCTATTCCAACTCAGGATACTATTCTACTCAAAAATGCTTTTACCTTTCACATATTCTCAAAGGAGCAATCAAAAATCACAATCAAAAATCTAACTATATACAGATACCGTAAATTCTCGCGTATAAACAGCTGGTTATACACGAACCAAACCTCAAGTGCGGGTTATACAATTTTCCCAAAGTCTAGCTGCGGGTAATACGAAGGTTTTTGGCAGTATAGTACAGTACTAAAATCGCAATATTCAGACCCTAGGTGCGGGTTATAGGATTCTCCCAAAGTCGGGTGCGGGTTATACGCGAGATGCGGGTTATACGCGGGAATTTACGGTAGTTAGGATTCAGCAAGACCTGTCGCAAGAGGTACAATGCTACCCTTAAAGTTCTGCGTCATACACTGCATCAAACATGGACCTCTTAAGCAAATAATTTCGTTTGATCTTCTTACAATGTCGAAATCCGTGCTAAAGTTACCCCTTGATTTACAACTAGACTAATCGGCTCTTCATGTCCATAATATGATGAATTACGGGCACCCAGTGATAGCTCACGTAGAAGGCGCACCTAGGGTTTGGGACAATCCTTTAATCCACAGGGGGCCTGAGAATTGCTCCTATAAACTGCTCTGGGGTTCTGACTATTGTACAAGAGAATTTTCCGTAGATATCTATGTGGGAATGGGACCCCCATCCACCTTAAAACAATGGCACTGAAGAAATTGTATTGAATGTAAGCAATAAAACTGTTTAAAATTGAAAATGAGAAGTGAGAAGCTGTATGTGTCAATGTATGTCCTGTAGGAGACGGGACTGAGCGGGGTGGTGCCCGGCCTGGAGAAACTCAGTAAGCAGTACGGTACATTGTCATCCGCCCTCGACACAACGCGACACCAACTGCCGACCCGCGGGGTTCACATCCCAGACAACACGGACCTCTTCATAGGTGAGCGCCTTCAGGTGATATCTAAACATGAGAAGGTCTCCTCTGCAAGCTCACAGTCTGCAGAGTTTTAAGTGATCCGGAATTTCCCTGAAAATAGGGATTTCAAAGACCATTCCGCAGTTAAAATATACATTGAAAATAGCGGTTTTAGGGTAATTGAGTACCTTTTAAGGGATTTTGTCCATAGCCGACTTACATCTTACTGTAAAGTCACCATGTCATCAAACTTTACAGTAGAATTTCCGTGAATTTTGTAAGAGTACAGAAAATGAAACGAGCTTGTTAACCTAGATGATATAATCATATTTCAGGCTGTAGAAGTGTCCTCGAGGGTTAACTGCCTGATCTAAGGCTGCTTGATATAGATTATCAGCTTTCTGGGCAGTTCAAACCTGCAAAGTTTATGAATCTACCACATAGAAGTGTAACTACCGTAAAACCTCGCGTATAAGCCGCGGCTAGTACGTGAATCAGATCGGCAGTGTGGCTTATAGGATCGGCCCAGGGTTAGGGTGCGGCTTATACGCGAGTTTTTGCCACTATGATACAGTACTAAAATCGGCATATTCAGATCGCCAGTGCGGCTTATAGGACCGGCTGTAACTCAGGGTGCGGCTTATACGCGAGTTAGGCTTATACGCGAGGTTTTACGGTAGGATCATTTCCAGAAATTTCAATTTTAATTTGATTTAACTTAATTCTCGAAAGGGGTTTTTGCGGGCCTTTTTGCCAGGTGCCAGCGGTGTCCATGAAGCTGATAATCAAATTTAAGTGGCCTAACCGTCATGTTGTCGTACATTTCTAGACCAGCTTCAGTCAGCGTTAAATGAGAGTGAGCAGCTCTTGGCGGAGATCTCGGTCATGTCACGACAAAAACAACCCAAGATGACCGCTTTCTCTGAGACGCTCAGAGCCCTCGACAGGACCACCAACGAACAAGTCTCCGAACTATCAAAGTAAGACAATTCATGTCAAAATGATAATTTTCACTTACTTTTGTCTTTAAATGCTGAGGATTTATATGATTAAGTACACAAGCATGATCTGTATTAGACGGACTTGTAAAGAGATTTGAGCAATATGTTATGGTTTTGGATGCAACAGAACGTTTTATCTAAACATATAATAAGATACAAGAAGTAGTATGGGTGACATCCACAAGGAGAATTTATTAAGTGAAGTGGGTAAGTTGTCTTTGTTTTCTTTAGAATACTTATTTATCTATTTTCTTTATATTTTCCAGGTGTAATGAGTATCTGGCGGCATCCACAACGTTGACTGTCCAGGAGTGTTCTCTCCTCATCCAGGATATGCAGTTAGCCAGTGCCTGAATCTCTAACCTTACCCTGTCCCAGCCATCAGGGACACACATCAAGCCAAGCGGCCTACACAGCAGTCAGCAGGGTTAACTAACGTATTGGTAACCTTATCTTGGCCCACGTTTAACCCTTTAAGGACCCCATAGTGCCTTAATATATGTTGCCATTAATCTGCATGCGACATGAATGCGACAATGGCAAGTTACTTGGCACAGACTCAGTGTTGTATTAATGCACTACAGAGTTGATACATTCCTGAAGGGTCGGTATGTTGCACGAATACAGCGCTGACAAGTAGATCGCGCAGGTAGTATTCTTGCTGCATCATGAAAACAAATTGAGGGTTAATACTCATATATCAGGTCACCCACATTGTAAGTTCTCAAGTAAACTACTTGGATTTGTAGATGAACATTTTCACAAGAAAGTCGCTGTTTTCTGAAATAAGCGGTGTTTTAGAGACTCCCAATATATTGCATGTTTTTGTGATCAAAGGGAAGTTATGTACCTAAAAATCCTTAGAAAAGGGGGCGTTTTTGAGAACGGACATAGGTAACTATCCTTTTGTATACTGAGTGCCGATGCCAAGAACTTTTAAAAGGGGGCGTTTTTGAGAACGGACATAGGTACATATCCTTTTGTATACTGAGTGCAGATGCCAAGAACTTTGCTTTCTGGGAAGCATGCTGGTGCTAAAACCTGTAAATAATCAAATGGCCGGCATGCAAGCAGTGATAGTCCAGGAAGGTTATCGAGTCGTGGTCAACTGGGCCATTCTAGTACGAAGTATGTGTACTTTTCTATTTTCTCCATTAGTATACTATAAATTCGCGCGTAGAACCTACGAAACCTCCAGTGTCGGTTATAAGATCTGCACAAATTATGGCTGCGGGTTTGAAAGAAGTATAGTACAGTACTAAAGTACCCATAATCAGACCCCAGGTGCAGGTTTCTCAAAATCTAAGTGTGGGTTATACCCCAAGATGCGGGTTACACGCGGGTATTTACAGTAACTACGGTAGCGCTTTCCTGCCATATACATTTTTGTACCTGCTAAACAGTGTTACTGAATACGAGGATATTTTTGTATTTTTGCATGAAACTGCATCATAATGTTTGTGATATATTATATATGTATATTGTGCAGAGTTTATTAAAAGTTATTAATATTAAGTGCGTTTTATGTTGATTTCTAACCATGGGGTTGCCTTAAACCTTTAAGGGCCGCGTTATGCCTTAGGCCACACTTTTTTTTTAATTTGGGTTACGGACACCTCAATAATTTACCAACGCACGGAGGACGAAATAAAAGAAATAAAAAATAAATAAAAGTTGGCCCATGGGCATTTTATTTATTTGCTATACGGAAAGCTTAAATATCACAAAGACGGAGGGAAAAATAAAATAAAAATCCACAAACGAAAGGACGATCCAAAATTATAGATACAATATATTCTAAGTGAACAGAAATATTGAAAAAAATTACTTTAAAATTTAAGAAAATTTGTATTCCCATTTTACCTAAATGTAAGGTAGATGGTTGTTTTCCTGTTGAATTTAGCTTTCCATTGGTATATCATACTACATATCTTTTATTTTTTTCTTTATTTTGTTTTCTCTGGAATAGAAATCGGAGGGAATAAAAAAAAAGTGTAAATTCCAAATTTTATTTTTATTCTGATTTTGACCTTTCCTAGTGCGGCGGGCCCGTAACCCAAATAATAAAAAAAGTGTGGCCTTATCCCGATTTGTCAGCATAATGCAAAAAAAGAGCAACTGGCTAGTGCTACGTTCATACCGACCCTACAGGGTTTGATACACTCATGAAATGTAGGCATGATGCAGCACTGGCCAAGCTCACCCGTCTGGGCTGCGTTGGTGCCTCGTAATGACAAATGAACATAAAGCCTTTAGGCATCATACTACCCTTAAAGCATTACACTGCTTACAATGTCTGAGGATTCATGTAATGCCATATCCAAACGGGGGGGGGGGGTAAACACAAACTCAGGACTTTGGGTAACAATTGTTGCCAATTTTATTTAAGGCCATGGTTCGTTTTCCTGCAGGATATATGCACCTATAAATAAATATGAACTATCTGTTTGGATCGATGTAGGAAGGAATGTCTTGGGTGTATCACAGTCACTGTTTGGCGCACATCATTCTCACGAATTCTGAAAGATTTAGAAGACTAATTATACACCAAATTCAGACTTAACACGCTTACATATGTGATTTACAAATGAAAAGTTATACTGCATGGCATGGGGAGCTTCAATTGGGAAATAGCAATGCATGACTATCAGCATTTAAGCAAAAATCTTATTGTATTATATATATTTATATATATATATATATATATATATATATATATATATATATATATATATATATATATATATATATATATATATATATCTCCTATAAAGAGTTTGCTTCCAAAACGCAATAAGGGCCATTTTGAAAAATGACATCAAATTATTACAAAAGTATAGGACATGGATAGGTGAATGCCCATCCAGTAAGTCGAAATATCACAAAATTTGGACATATTTGTTAGAAATCAATTTCATGAAGTCAAACAATTATTCTGGCCACTGAAATGAGTGCTTTGATGCATTCATGCATCATGACGATTCCCTGGGTGTGCACCAATCCCTTATGATTGGCACAATGCCTGAATGCCCCCCTGGCGAGTTCTTAGTCAGGGCTGCATCCATGCATCATGCCGATATAGAGCATACATGTACTGCATTAAAGCACATTGTGACCCTTACGTTAAAGGGTTGAATCCCAACGTTCATGCAGCACATTTCTCATACTAACACTCCAAAACAGCGGCAATAAAGTGAAATATTCACCCGAATAGTTGATTTTGTTGTCCCCGTCTATGTCAGCCTCCTTTATCATGTCGTCCACCTCCTGCTCCGTCAGAGTCTCCCCGAGCCTTGTCATGACGTGACGTAGCTCTACCGCTGAGATGAAACCGTTTCCATCCTTGTCAAACACTTTGAACGCTTCGGTCATCTCCTCCTCGGGGTTGCTTTCCTCCATTTTCTTGGCCATCATGGTGCAGAACTCGGGGAAGTTAATGGTTCCGCTATCTGGGGAAGTAAAATATGAGTTTATACATCATGGCATAGGACTCAGGGAAGTCATGTATGAGTTTATACATCATGGCACAGGACTCAGGGAAGTCATGTATGAGTTTATACATCATGGCACAGGACTCAGGGAAGTCATGTATGAGTTTATATATCATGGCACAGGACTCATGGAAGTCATGTGTATGGGTGTATACATCATGGCACAGGACTCAGGGAAGTCATGTGTATGGTTATAAATCATGGCACCGGACTCGGGGAAGTCATGTATGAGTTTATATATCATGGCACAGGACTCGGGGAAGCAATTTTTAAGTTCATGATTTCAATACTGAGTGATGCCATAATGCAGTTTGTTTGACGGTTTGATTTATATCTAATTTCACACATAATGACATATTGGCACTTACTGTCGGCATCTATCTCATTGATCATGCCCTGTATATCTGCCTGTGTCGGGTTCTGACCGAGAGCCCTCATGACCGTGCCAAGCTCCTCAGACGATATGCTACCATCTCCATTCTTGTCAAACAGTGCGAATGCCTCCCTGAACTCTGTCATGATAATAGAGGACAATTAGCTTGGCTATGTAGATATGTATATAGTTAATCTTTTTCATGAGGGATACCGAAGTTTATTGCGTCACACAGGGACCTCATTTTTTGGTCATGTGATTTCAGAACGTGTGTACGTTGAGAATGTCAAATATCTCAAGCAAATATGGTCCTATATCTCAGAAAACACATTCACAATGTACCTAAGATTCAGGGCTTGAGCACCAACATCTTCGATTTTTGAAATTTAGAAAGATATTACAAAATTTGTGAGCCCAAAGAAATACCCGTCTTAATTAAGACTTTCCCGCAAAAAAATTAACCATTGGTTTCAATGGAGAATTATGAGAATAAAATTGAGAATATTGAAATATTGCTTCAGCGTATTGATTATTTCAATAATTATAACCAAGCCTATGTGAAACATGAACTTATTTCAAAAGCACATGCCACATTTTTAAAAATGTCACCGACCCATTTTTGAGCAAATTACGAAATAAAAATGAAAACATTCTCGTATTAAACAGTCAAGCTGTCCCGGTGTGACACACCAGTATCAGAGTGGCTGCAAATGTTTGAAAAGCGACCGACACCCTAGTATTGTTCCCCTCCCTTTATTTCCTCTCTTTCTTTCCCTTTTTCTCTCTTTTTTTTTGGGGGGGGGGGGTAAAGCCCATTGCCCCCTGGCCCCCCGTTTCCACCATACTGGTACATGTAAAGGATACTTAGGCCAAAAAAATGTTTGTTTCCGGTAACATGACCCCCCCCCCAAAAAAAAATAAGAGGGCCATGTGACCTGAAACAAATTCACTCCACTTTTTTTCTTGGCCTAAGTCCATAAAGAAAGCATTATGGTCCACCCTGCCCCCCCCCCCCTGAAGAATGACCAGACCTAGAACATTCTTAGCACCTGAGGCCATGGGCCATTCTTCAGAGTGGGAAGTAGTGGTGTTTTATCCCTATTTCCCTATCTCAACCAAGCCCTGGGTCATTTGTGATTTAAAGGTACAATTAATCTTTAGGGTATATACAAATTCTTTCAGATTCTGAAAGCCCAGACTGTTTCCGATGTCACTGTTGCGTTTTCCGAGAGCCCTAGGTGTCACACATTGCCCTCGTTTTTTTATCTGCTCATGCAGTTCAAACGCTCTATTTCGGGAGTACATCAACCCTGTAGGGTCTGCATGATGTATTAATGCAGCCCTGGTGAGTCACGTTCAAAGTTACCGGCAGATTAAACTACGTAATTGCCATGGCTTCATTTGTGCATCCTGACTTTTGCACACCTCACATATTCTTAAAGTACATACCTTGCATAGTTTTAAACTTATAGTTGTGTTATGTACTTTAAGAAATCATAAGGCACCTGTTTCAGTTCGTCCCTGTACTAGCTAGCCTACTATAGCTATGCGACATACCAGGTATATCATTAAGAAAATTATTAAGAAAATGCCAGTGCATTCACCTCCAAAATCCCATATGATATCTACAATTTAGAATAACCATTTAACAGATTACCCTTTGAGCTGTTGCAGCGCATTTCTTTAAAAAAAGAAAAAGAAGAGGGCATTTGGATAATTGGCATTATATAACTTTACCTACCTGAAATTTGCTCTGCTGGTAAGTTTTCCTGAAATTAGATATGATTAAAAATTAGAATAATAGTTATTTTCAGTAGACATGTTTGCAGGATATGCGTATGTCTTCTAAAACAAAAAAGGTCATCAGCTTTCATTTATTACTGAAAGTTGAACCCATATATTAGAGATCTCAAACATTAAACCCCACTGTCCGCCCTATATATAGGGTAGAGTGCGTGTCTTTACTCCGACTGTTGCTGTAGGGGTACCAACGTGTTGGCCTTTAACGGAAGGGCGCCTACACGCAGTGGCATACTGCTCAAGGCTGTTTCATGGATCAACATGCTGACCACATATTTACATATACTTACCCTTGAATTGGTTTATATAGCCCTTCACATCGGGTAGAGTATACCATGCAAGCTCAAGTACAGGCCTATGCACATGTATGCTTTCACTATGCATAGCCACCAGGTTTCTCCGTCCAGACACTGGTCCTTAAGTTAGCCCTTTGACAACTATCACCACCCTATTCCCACCATATTCTACTAAAAGGTTCCAAGCGTGAACATATCATACATAATTTTAACCGTCTATTGGACTCTATTGTATCGCAAGAAAATCGCTTCCGTTATTTGGAATTCCGGTATCTGAGGAATGTAAATGGCAAGGACCACACACTGCCTTATTTGTCGCTGGTCGTCAGTAGACTGTCGTCAAGGTGGATGAATAGAGAGTTACTCGCCAGGACTGCATTTCAACATCATGCCGACCATTCGGGAGTGTATCAGCCCTTTAGGATCAGCATGATGCTTGAGGCTGTGTCTCACGACCTTTGTTTCTGACCAGGTGCCGTCTCTGACCAGGTGCCATCTCTGACTGGGTGCCGTCTCTGACCGGATGTCACTTTGGGAGTTTAGTTATGTTCTACCAACAGCAGGAGGCTAATAATAATTACATAAGAGCTGCCATAACGTTTTTACATATCCTTATATATATGAGTAAAGGTTAACATTTAAAAAACACGTTTTTCTGACACCAGGTCAGAGACGGCACCCGGTCAGAGACGGTACCTGGTCAGAGACAGCACCCGGTCAGAGACAAAAACATTAGCTCAAGGTCGTGAGACACAGCCTTGAATGCAGCATTGGTGAGCTACTTGTCAGCGCTGCATGCATGTGTCATGAGGCCAAAAAAAATAGTTGTGTTCAGGTAACATGGCCCAAAAAAAAGTATGGTAGGTAGGTCGATTTTTGGTGGTTTTTTTACCTTTTTTTTAAAGGATTTTGAGACAAAATTCCTCCCATTTTTGTATAATTTTACAGAAAAAAAAAATCAGTAAAAAAATAGTGTTTTTTGGTAGAAAAAAACGCAAAAATGCCTTTGAAATGAAATTTGGGTAGGGCCAAAAAGATAGGGTCGCTAGGGATACCTGAACAGAACTTCTTTTTCTTTTTGCCCGATGGCTAATAGGCATAATGCATGGAAGCACTATGCGGTCTTTAAAGGGTTAAAGTATATATTTGTACTCTGTATGTAGGCCCGGGATGTAAGCCTTATGCACCGAGCATTAGTCATATTAAAGTGCCTCCGGTCCTATAGGTTACCTTGCAAACAAAGAAAAACGTTTTTCCCGACGTTTGTAGTGGGTTTGTATAAAAAGCGTTGCAATTGGAGGCCTAATTATTAAGTTAGTATTCGATTTTGAATTTAACGTTACCTTTTAACGAAAAGAAAAACGGTTGACTTTTGTTCAGTGAAGAAGCCTGCACGTTGCTATAGTTCAAAGAGAGAGAAGCTAAGAATGTGTTCGCCCTTTTGAAGGAGGGGGGGGGGGGGAGGGGGCAATACCTTTTACTTTTCCAGGTGCGTATGTGTTGGGGGGGTCCAATTGCTTGAAGCTTATCACTGGGTATACCTATAAGGTCGGAAAGTATTTGCCATACTGAGAATGAACACTACCCCCACCCCGCATTCCCAAGTTAGTATTAAATCACCCATTCCTAAGCATGAAGGAAAACACTCTCCCATAGCTTAGACAAGGATCTATGCCCATAGGTACATAACAAAGAGTATTTCTAATCCATACCATAGGAGGTCTACAAATGTATACATGCAGGTCTGGGCTCGTCCGTACTACAGAGCTCCACATTGCACGTACTAAGTATATGTAATGGCGTTTTATAGAAGCTCTATAACCCTGGTATTGCATAAAGGTAGACTTTCCTGATTAGTTCTATTCATAATCATAGACCTGAGTGGCGACAAACAATCCTGTGACCCACATGTGTATAGAGTTAACCCTTTAAGGGCCACATATAATAGTACTTTAAAGTATTATGCCCTTGGTCGTTATGCTGCATGAATGCAGCCCCAGGGAGTAACTTGCCAGGGTCCGCTTTCTCCACAAATCTGCAGAGGTGAGCAAATTTGCGGAGGTCCGTAAATTTGCTTCCATAAATTTGCAGAGGTCTGCAAATATATATGGAGCTCCGTATTTGTATGCTTAAGTAATAAAAAACGATTTCCATATTTATTTGTGGACCTCCATAAATATATGGAGAGTGTATAATTTATGGACCTCCGCAAATTTGCGGACCGCCGCATATTTGTGAAGAAACAGCTTCCAGGGCTATATAAAAATTAAAAGACAATTAAAAGACATTAGGTAATATCTATGTGGCCCTTGAAGAGTTAACACATCAAGACTCAAAATTATGCCCTAGCTATTCTGTATTCTAAAATGCAAAATGATCTCACCGACGAGATGACTACACTGAAAAAGTAAACTTGTCTCCAGACTCGTTGAAGTGACTGTCATAAAATAAACGAGTCAAAAGTTGTCTAACCTATCAGGTTACCATCCCACAAATAGAATGTGGAGCTGGCAAATGTCAGGGTTTGGGCTGGCACATGCCAAGTGGGTCTTCTATCTCCAGCTAGAAGACCTGCTTCCTTGTCACTTAGACAAGTTTTTGACTTCTTCATTTTATGACCGTCACTTTGAGGAGTCTGGAGACAAGTTTACTTTTTTGAGTGTACATATTGGGAATGGATCCAGGGGTCCCTACAGCTAGAGCTAGACGTAGTGATTTGTACGGTTTACAAAATTTCTTGTTCTTTAGAAAGAAAAAAAGTAAAAATCGTTGAGGCAAAAACATGTATGTACCATTAATCTCACCAAAAGCTTTATTTGGGTTCATTGGGGCTATATGACGTTTACATTTATACAACTGCCAAAAAAAGTTGGTTCGCCAAAAAGGATCGCTCTCCATTCATACTACCTCCTGTTTATTATGTATTTTGTGACCACTCCCTCTAACATCTCTGTAAATGTGCTCATTTAAAGTCCGGAATCGATAGCTAAAGGCAGTAGTCACTGTCACGTGCCATGGGAATGCAGCAATGCCAATGGAGGTCTCAAAGTTGAAGATTGACTTTCTATGTGACCTTTGCAACTGATAACATGATACTGTACACTGATAGGAGGCCAACTCATTTCCCTGTATACTCGTAGTATAAATCTTAGAAAGAATAATCTCTACCTCGTGTTAAACCTATTTCTTGAGATTAAAAGATCTAACGATTTGTTTTACACACTAACCCCGAGCATGCAGCAATAATATTGGTCGTTACATGATTGCAAAACCATATGCCCCCTAAATATACCATGTTGCAGGCAGTTTTTAAAAGTTCCCTATTATGGATTATAATATAGAGTCCATTATGGTCATACCATACCTAGCTCTTTAGTGGGTTTGGTCAACTATTTTGACCTGGAATAACGGGTTTCTATAGAGTATAGCACAATACCTAACTGTTATGCGGGGTTATACCTTACGAGAAGGAAGAGCTATATTTATTGCCTACAGACTGGAACATATATCCTGCAAGGTTTATTATGAGTGCTATCTACACACTAATATAAGAATGACCTGAAAAAAACATGAATCATATTCATATCAACATGTTGATGATGTATTGCTTAAAGGGCCACTGTAACGTCCCCAACTACTTTGTATCATCGTATTCGGAATTAATTTCTGTGCGTTGTAGTACCCCTCTAAATGCAGCAACCTATAAACGTAAAAATCGTGTCACTGGTTCTTTAATCTTGATTGGTAAGGTTAACACAAAACATTTACATATTTCTATAGCCCTACACGGAAGGCTCCGCATGGGTCCTGTGCCTCATCATCAACATATCTATAGAAACCATGAATATTGGCAGTTGTAATTTATGTTGGGATGTCTATCATCGATTAATTTTGCATTTAACTATGGCTTAATGGGTGGCTAAATGATATGATTTTTTTTTTAAAAGGTATAAGAAATCATTGCCCATGTACTAAAGACTGTGACTTACCATACTTGATTGGTGCTGTAGAGCTCTAACTGTTATACCTGCAGTGGAGTGAGGTGGAGTGCAGAAACACTTACAAACAGTCTTAATAACACTTAGGCTGAAGTTGGCAACCTGACTTGAATACATGTGCCCCAGCCAATCAGAGTGCCCGTTACATATATGGTAGGACCTACACCCATGGCTTGTTCCCTTTGTCCACTACTGCAGGTGGGTGAGGATTAAGGTAGAAGTAACTGTAGGTTAATCCACCATTCCCTATTCAAGTGGGCACAGAACCGGCACAGAAGCCTTCTGCCTTTGGAGCTGGGGATCAACACAGAGTCAGCAGGGGGGGGGGGGGGGGGGGTTGGGGGTGGGGAGAGGCTGTGAGGGTCAGGGGGACTGATTTGGCGCACCTGCATTCCCACCTGTGGGGGTGCAGAGGGGTCCCCCCCCCCCTGAGGTCGGAAAGTCGCCGAATAAAGGGGTCCAGGTCACACAGTCGCTCTCTTGGACCCCTTAAACTATTTTTATTTTTTTTCCAAAAGTCGCCAAGTCGCTTATAATATTATTGCTTTAGGTCGAAAGTCGCCTCCAAAACAGCCCAGGTCGCCAGGTCGTTTTTGACCCATCTGCAGTCACACCTGTGGGTGTACTGATATCAGAGCAATTCCCCCCTACTATACTGTCACTAGCATACAGTCACGGATTTATTGAATGCACCCTTGTTGAATTACAGTTAAACTAGAATTATAGGATCATCAGAAAATTGAGAATTTCAAAATTTATAAGAAATAATTATAACGAAATATGAAAGAAGTAAAATGGCGACCCAGCTAAATGCTCTGTATAAGATTATGGTTTCACATAATAATAGTAATAATGATAATAATAATAATAATAATAGTCCCAAGGGCCAATTTATCTACCTGCTTGGGAGGAAATTGGATTTATTTAATGCGGCCAATGGAATCTGTGCTATATCACAGCATGAGTGGAAACATCAATATTTACCCTATGCAGATAAAGTGCACAGAAATCCAGTATATACCAAACAATTTTTTGATTTGGAGGTATAAATGCTTCTTAACATTTCAAGAAATGGCCATGTCCCCTATCACTAACATTTTAAACCTTCTGTCATAGTCACTGGTAGTCCTCATGTCGCATGTCAATTCTATGAAAAGGTCATATCGCCATGGCGAATTTAGCCATTTCCAAATTATCCGAGAGAAAAGAGACTTCTCCCCGAAGACGCCGACATTTTTTCGCCCCCCCCCCCTTCTTTGAACGGTAGTAACGTGCAGGCTTTTTTGCTTAAAAGGGGCTGAAATGTTTACGCCCCCCCCCCTCAAGAGGGGTCAGAATCTGTAACGCCCCCCCCCCTGTGGGCCTAACAAATAAATGCACACTAGTGGTCATTTTTTAACAACGGGGGGGGGGGGGGGGGTTGGTGGATGTTTTGCATGAGCGGTGTCACGGTACAAATAGCCGACAACATTTCTGGTTCTGACCCTATTTTTCTCCATCAGATGGGCAAAAGGTTGGGTTCTTTTTGAGTGTGCAGTAATAAATGACCCCTTTAATTAAAGCTTAACACATATCTGATTATTTTATTTGCATCCCGCATAAAAAAGTGTGTTCCGATTTTGCACTAGTTGCCATGGAAACTGACTTACCCAAACTCGAGAAATTTTACAAGTGCCCAGCGACCTTTAACCTTGACCTTTGACCCCTCCAAGCACCACCCAGGGTTACCATGGCAACAACCAACTTTTTATATTTTTTTTACCAAGGCCTTTGCGAACAATTTGGGCCGCAGATTATGATTCTGTGACAAATTTAAGGCCTCCTACCACTGATTATATGCACAGTAGTACCGTTTTTCATAGGCACTATTTACGACTACAACATTCGGGGGCCGAATATGTACTGTGACACCTTGGCATCTTTTTGGTCTCCCCCTCAGGCAAGTTGAAATTGAGCGCGGACGACCCCTTTGAGCTATAGTAATGAACGGGCTTTTTTTTTGCTAAAAAGGGGTGAAATTTTTTGGGTCTCCCCCCTTCAAGGGGTTCAATTTTTTTTTTATGCTTTGGGTCTTTAGGATTTGGTTTCTAAATTAGTGAAACATATTGAAAGGAATTTTGATGTGTTCTGAGAGACTCTGAGCTTGTGATTCAAGAAAATTTTAGACATCTTAATTATAGTCTTACCTTGGGATTGGTGTATTCTAGGGTAATCTGAGTCAAGAATGTTTTTGTTTCCCAAAACGTTGGGGGGGGGGGGGGAGGTAAACGTGCTCCCCCCCCCCCAACTTGAAAGCTGGGGGCCTTTAGCTATGATGTGGCCTTTATAGGAGGAGCCCCCTATTTAGAGGTACTACTCTCTGGGACGAGTTGACTGCTGTGCAGCACCATAAAATGGCGTGCAGACTTTTCTTGGCGAGTCTGAACTAAGCTGTATGAGCATATAATAAATATGTGTATGTCTATGTACCCATTCGTCAGCTAGGATGTTAGCTAAACATGGTTTATAACATAGAATCTGAGTGATTTAATTCTGTGTTAAATCTGAAGTATTTATGTAGTCTATGTACAATATTTGTTGACTTGAAAAACGTATTTGATATGAATGTTTGGAACCAATAAAAATATTAAAAACTGAAACTGATGTATTATTATGTAGAAGCCTGTAATCCAAGTTGTCATAATCAAATGGCCTGAATAATACTACGCGTCACATCTTAGATCGTTGCAATCTGTGGGCGGGAGTTTCTTGATTTAGCGTCCCCTGGCGGGAACATAGCACACTATTGCCGCTGGTTTTGGCGTTCCTCTACATTACCAATTAAATGTCTAGGGAACCAGCGAAACCCGCCATTTTGGAATTGCCATACCTGCATACACTTATACCCACTGATTGCCTCACGCGACCTACGCTGTGGCACCCAGTGAGCGCCGGCTGTGCGCTGCACGAGGTGACCCATATGATGGCATTTCTGAAGCTATCACCACAGAGCCTATTCATATCTCCTGTACCCGGCCTGGAACCTGCACCATGTGGCCCATGGGGTCCCCTCCTTTCACCAAAGCACCCAGTCCCTCCCTTGCACCATATGACCCATATGATCCCACCTTGCACCATGGGACCCATGCCAGGAAACTGGCCCCTACCTTGCACCATATGGGTTACTGGGTCCCCTCCTTGCACCATAGGGCCCATACCAGTAAAGTGCCCCCTACCTTGGGGGGGTAGATGGGGGGGTCCCCATGTCGCATGTCGATTTTAAGAAATGGCCATGTCACATGTCACTAAGGAAAAAGCCATGTCACTAGTGTCACTAAGGGGAAAATGCAGGGGCACCATAATTGTCACAATGGGGCCGCAGGCCCCGGAAAATTTTGGAATTTGGCTACCCACAAGGATGAAATTTGAAGAAAGATTTGGGTAGCATATTTTACAGTAAATGAGAAATTTTTATTCATGTCACTAAGCCCCATGTCGCATGTCGATTTTAAGAAATGACCATGTCACATGTCACTTAACTGGCCATGTCCCATGTCGATTTTAAGAAATGACCATGTCGCCATTTTGCACTATACTTTGCACTATATGACCCATGGGGTCCCCACCTTGCACCATAGGATCCATACCAGGAAAGTGGCTCCTATCTTGCACCATATGACCCATATGGTCCCCTCCTTGCACCATGTTGCCTAGGCCTATCTCAACAAGAGGGCCCCTAATCTTGCACCATGTGACCTATATGGTCCACCCTGTGCAGCATATGGCCTATCCCAACATTGGGGCCCCTAATCTTGCACCATATGGCCCATGGTTGTCCACATTGCACCAGAGGACCCATACCAGGAAACTGGCCCCTACCTTGCACCATATGGCCTAAGGGTTCCCCACCTTGCACCAGAGGACCCATACCAGGACACTAGCCCCTACCTTGCACCATATGGCCCATGGGGTCCCCACCTTGCACCATAGGACCCATACCAGGAAACGGGCCCCTACCTTGCACCATATGACTCATGGGGTCCCCACTTTGCACCAGAGGACCGATACCAGGAAACTGGCCCCTACCTTGCACCATATGGCCTATGGGTTCCCCACCTTGCACCATAAGACCTATTCCTTTAAAGTGGCCCCTACCTTGCACCATATGACACATGGGGTCCCCATCTTGCACCATAGGACCTATTCCTTCAAGGTGGCCCCTACCTTGCACCATATGACCCAGGGGGTCCCCACCTTGCACCATAGGACCCATATAAATAAAGTGGCCCCTACCTTGCACCATATGACCCAGGGGGTCCCCACCTTGCACCATAGGACCCATACAAATAAAGTGGCCCCTACCTTGCACCATATGGCCTATGGGGTCCCCTCCTTGCACCATAGGACCGAGTGGTCCCTACCTTGCACTATATGACCCATGGGGTCCCCATCTTGCACCATAGGACCTATTCCTTTAAAGTGGCCCCTACCTTGCACCATATGACCCATGGGGTCCCCTCCTTGCACCATAGGGCCCATACCAGTAAAGTGTCCCCTACCTTGCACCATATGACCCATGGGGTCCCCATCTTGCACCATAGGACCTATTCCTTTAAAGTGGCCCCTACCTTGCACCATATGACCCATGGGGTCCCCTCCTTGCACCATAGGGCCCATACCAGTAAAGTGTCCCCTACCTTGCACCATATGATCCATGGGGTCCCCACCTTGCACCATAGGACCCATTCCTTCAAGGTGGCCCCTACCTTGCACCATATGACCCAGGGGGTCCCCTCCTTGCACCATAGGGCCCATACCAGTAAAGTGTCCCCTACCTTGCACCATATGACCCATGGGGTCCCCACCTTGCACCATAGGACCTATTCCTTCAAGGTGGCCCCTACCTTGCACCATATGACCCATGGGGTCCCCTCCTTGCACCATAGGGCCCATACCAGTAAAGTGCCCCCTACCTTGCACCATATGACCCATGGGGTCCCCACCTTGCACCATAGGATCCATACCAGGAAAGTGGCTCCTATCTTGCACCATATGACCCACATGGTCCCCTCCTAGCACCATATAGCCTATCTCAACAAGAGGGCCCCTAATCTTGCACCATGTGACCTATATGGTCCACCCTGTGCAGCATATGGCCTATCCCAACATTGGGGCCCCTAATCTTGCACCATATGGCCCATGGTTGTCCACATTGCACCAGAGGACCCATACCAGGAAACTGGCCCCTACCTTGCACCATATGGCCTAAGGGTTCCCCACCTTGCACCAGAGGATCCATACCAGGACACTAGCCCCTACCTTGCACCATATGGCCCATGGGGTCCCCACCTTGCACCATAGGACCCATACCAGGAAACGGGCCCCTACCTTGCACCATATGACTCATGGGGTCCCCACTTTGCACCAGAGGACCGATACCAGGAAACTGGCCCCTACCTTGCACCATATGGCCTATGGGTTCCCCACCTTGCACCATAGGACCTATTCCTTTAAAGTGGCCCCTACCTTGCACCATATGACACATGGGGTCCCCATCTTGCACCATAGGACCCATACCAGGAAAGGGGCCCCTACCTTGCACCATATGGCCTATGGGGTCCCCGACTTGCACCATAGGACCCATACCAGGAAAGGGGCCTCAAGCTTGCACCATATGACCTATATCCAGGGAACCATTGAGCACATGGAGCTCAAGGAAACGTGAGCTCCAGGGAGCTGGTCATGGAGCTTGGCTCCAGGAAACGTGGAGCTCCAGGGAGCATGTAGGTCCAGGGAACTGGAGCTCCAGCTCCAGCCATTGAGCACATAGAAGCCCATGGAGCTGTGAGTTCCAGGGAGCCAAGAGCTCCATGGGGCACAGAATTCTAGAGAGCATGGAGCTCCAGGGCGGAGCTCCAGAGAGCATGGAGTTCCAGGGAGCCACTGAGCACATGGCGCTCGGAGCTCCAGGTAACACAGAGCTCCGTGGAGCATGGAGCTCAAAGCAGCACGGAGCTGCGGGGACCCTCCTCTTACTCCTGTACTCAAACCCTATCCTCCTCTCCTAGTCCCTCACCCCCTGCTCTTAGTGGTGGGGGCACTTTGTGGGTATAGGTCATATGGTGCAAGCTTGAGGCCCCCTAGGTCATAAATTGAAAGGAAGGTGCCAATTCACTGGTATGGGTCTTGTAGGGGCCCCTTTTTTTGGATAGGCCATATGTCGCAAGAAGGGAACCATATGGGCCATATGGTGCAAGATGAGGGCCCCCTTGTTGGGATAGGCCATATCGTTCAAGGAGGGGACCATATGGGTCATATGGTGCAAGGAAGGGGCCCCGATGTTGGGATAGGCCATATGGTGCACAGGGTAGATCATATGGGTCACATGGTGCAGGGTAGGGGCCCTCTTGTTCTGATAGGCCATATGGTGCAAGGAGGGAACCATATGGGTCATATGATGCATGGTTGGAGCCACCTGCATGGTATGGGTCCTCTGGTGCAAGGTAGGTACCCAATGGGTCACATGGTGCAAGGTAGGGGCCATTTTCCTGGTATGGGTCCTCTGGTGCAAAGTGGGGACCCCATGGGTCATATGGTGCAAGGTAGGGGACACTTTACTGGTATGGGCCCTATGGTGCAAGGAGGGGACCCCATGGGTCATATGGTGCAAGGTAGGGGCCACTTTAAAGGAATAGGTCCTATTGTGCAAGATGGGGACCCCATGAGTCATATGGTGCAAGGTAGGGACCACTTTAAAGGAATAGGTCCTATGGTGCAAGGAGGGGACCCCATGGGCCATATGGTGCAAGGTAGGGGCCACTTTATTTGTATGGGTCCTATGGTGCAAGGTGGGGACCCCCTGGGTCATATGGTGCAAGGTAGGGGCCACTTTGAAGGAATAGGTCATATGGTGCAAGATGGGGACCCCATGGGTCATATGGTGCAAGGTAGGGACCACTTTAAAGGAATAGGTCCTATGGTGCAAGGAGGGGACCCCATAGACCATATGGTGCAAGATAGGGGGCACTTTGATGGTATGGGTCCTATGGTGCAAGGTGGGGACCCCATGGGTCATTTGGTGCAAGGTAGGGGCCACTTCCCTGCTATGGGTCCTATGGTGCAAGGGGGGGCCCCCATAGGCCATATGGTGCAAGGTAGGGACCGCTTTCCTGCTATGGGTCCTATGGTGCAAGGTAGGGACCATATGAGTCATATGGTGCAAGGATAGGGGCCACTTTCCTAGAATAGGCCCTATGGTGCAAGGTGGGGACCCAATAGGCCATCTGGTGCAAGGTAGGGGCCACTTTGAAGGAATAGGTCCTATGGTGCAAGATGGGCACCCCAGGGGACATATGGTGCAAGGATGGGGCCACTTTCCTGCTATGGGTCATATGGTGCAAATAGGGGGCCCCATGGGTCATATGGTGCAAGGTAGTGGGCACTTTGAACTAGTAGGTCCTATGGTGCAAGGAGGGGACCCCATGGGTCATATGGTGCAAGGTAGGGGTCACTTTGAAGGAATGGGCCATATGGTGCAAGGAAGGGGCCCCATAGGCCATATGGTGCAAGATAGGGGCCACTTTGAGGGAATGGGTCCTCTGGTGCAAGGAGGGGACCCCTTGGGTCATATGGTGTATGGTAGGGGACACTTTGATGGCATGGGTCCTATGGTGCAAAATGGGAACCATATGGGTCATATGGTGCTAGATGGGGACCATATGGACCATATGGTGCAATATAGGGCCCACTTTCCCAGTATGAGTCATATGGTGCATGGTGGGGACCCCATAGGTCATATGGTGCAAGATAGGGACCACTTTCCCAGTATGAGTCATATGGTGTATGGTAGGGACCATATGGGCCATATCGTGCAAGAAGGGGACCCCATGGGGCACATGGTGCAAGGTAGGGCCCCCCCTCCTTGTGATAGGCCATATTGTGCAAGGAGGGACCATATGGGTCATATGGTGCAAGGTAGTGCCCCCCTTATTAGGGACAGGCCACATGGTGCAAAGAGGGGACCCCATGGGTCCTATGGTGCAAGGAAGGGGCCACATGGGCCATATGGTGCAAGGAAGCGGCCACTTTCCTGACATGGGTCCTATGGTGCAAGGTGGGCACCCCATGGGTCATATGGTGCAAGGTAGGGGCCCCCTTTTTGGGGATAGGCCATATGGTGCAAAGAGGGGACCCCATGGGTCACATGGTGCAAGGTAGGGGCCTCTTTCCTGCTATGGGTCCTATGGTGCAAGGTGGGGGCCCAATAGGCCATCTGGTGCAAGATAGGGGCCACTTTCCTGCTATGGGTCCTATGGTGCAAGGGGGATGGCCCATAGGCCATATGGTGCAAGGTAGGGGCCATTTTGAAGGAATAGGTCCTATGGTGCAAGGTGGGCACCCCATGGGTCATATGGTGCAAGGTAGGGGCCCCCTTTTTGGGACTAGGCCATATGGTGCAAAGAGGGGACCTCATGGGTCACATGCTGCAAGGTAGAGGCCTCTTCCCTGCTATGTGTCCTATGGTGCAAGGAGGGGCCCCCATAGGCCACATGGTGCAAGGTAGGGGCCACTTTGAAGGAATAGGTCCTATGGTGCAAGGTGGGCACCCCATGGGTCATATGGTGCAAAGTAGGGGCCTCTTTCCTGCTATGGGTCGTATGGTGCAAATAGGGGACCCCATGGGTCATATGGTGCAAGGTAGTGGGCACTTTGAACTATTAGGTCCTATGGTGCAAGGAGGGGACCCCATGGGCCATATGGTGCAAGGTAGGGGCCCCATAGGCCATATGGTGCAAGGTATGGGCTACTTTCCTGGTATAGGCCTAGGCCATATGGTGCAAGCAGGGGGCCCCATGGGCCATATGGTGCAAGGTAGGGGGCACTTTATTGGAATGGGTCCCCTGATGTTACGTCGAGAGAGGCAAGGAAAATGGCCCCCTCGATGGTTGAGATAGGTAGGTCGAGAGAGGGGAATATCCTGTGTCCCTTAATGGGTCGAGAGGTGTAGGTCGAGAGAGGGCAGATTTCTGTGTCCCCTAGTGGGTCGAGAGGTGTAGGGCGAGGCGTGCAACTTATGGGTATGCCAACCTGCATATCAGTCTGACCACGAGTTTCCATGCAATCTGAATGAAAACGTGGAATTAGGCACAACTCGAGGATTGTTTGAGCACCACAGGTAGGTAGGGACGTTTCTGAAGTGTGGGATTCCTCTTCTCTGGCCGTCTGTACGACTGACATTCAATGGTCAGGCGTGGCAATAAGTTTCAAAATGTTTTTTTTTTTTTTTTTTTTTTTTTCGGGGGGGGGGGGGGGGGGGGGGTCATGGCCCGGGGCTTGGCCATGCAGGCCCGTATCCAGAGTTTCCTGTGGGGGGGGGGGGACCTTGACCATGAAAGTGGACCAATTTAGAGAATCTGCATGGTCGTAAGCGAAGCGCAGCGAAGCGCAGCGCAGCGAAGTCGCAAGCGAAGCGCAGCGAAGTCGCAAGCGAAGAAATTTTTGAAATCAAGAAGCCAAATGGTGCATTCTGGTGCATTCTGAGTGCTAAGATTGAACTAATTTGCAGCCATAAATCAGGGGCAAATCAAGGTATTTTTCTGAAAGATTTCGCCCCGCATTTTCCTCAATAGAAACCTTAATAATTGTCCGATTGAAAAACCGTAAAAAACTCCAGATAGCCAGTGTTTAGGGCTCCATTTTTTGTCTGTAGGCCTGTGGGGGGGGGGGGGGACGCGTCCCCCCGTCCCCCCCCCCATTGACTACGGGCCTGGCCATGGTTATGCCCGGGTTATGCATGGCAGTGTAAAATAAGTTTTTGAAGATAAAAAGGTGCTGCTATTAGGCCACTCAAAAATAAAAAATTGTTTCTCATCACCAAGCAATGAAAAATATGACGAGGGCGTTTTTTATTAATTTATTTTTTTTTACTCGGGGCAATTTACATGGGGAAATTTGGACATTTTGCGATCAATTTTCAAATTTTAGTAATTAGGAGTTTATTGATCAGCAAAAGTTGTAAGAATGCGAGTTACACCTAGCTAATTGCATTGCTGACAGCATAAGCTTCAATTTGATACCAAATTTGCCAATATTTTGGCAATTTTAACATATTTTTCATCAAAAATGTAAAAAAAAAAAAAAGTTTTCCCCAAATCATGATTTTTATGATGCGCGCGGTGATGAGAAACAACTTTTTTTTTTGAGTGGCCTAACCTTGTATTCTATCTAGCGATTTGCAATAGCGACTTCATCCCTAGCGACTTAAACCTGGAGTTATATGTACAGGGTTGCCACCGACAAGGTAGATTCAAATTCCCTGACTTTTCCCTGACGTTATATCAAATTTCCCTGACAATCGCGACATAAACCCTATGTTTTCAAATGCCCGCCAACTATGAATATGCACTCTTTTTAGAGTTATCTGCCACTTAGTGAGTGGTCATTATTTAACAACAGGGGTTTTGTGTATCCCGTGCGTGCAAAAATGTTACCCCCTCGTTTTTTTGGATTTAGATACTTTTCTCCCTTAAATGGCTTTTTCAGAGAAAACGGGTGATTTCAAAGGTTTTCCCTGGCAAAAAATATTTTCCCTGACATTTTCAGAAAATATCATTTTCCCTGACATTTTGCCAAAAAATCTGAAATTCCCTGACAGCGACTCCATCCCTAGCGGCTTAAACCTGGAGTTATATATAGGTAGGGGATGAATAAAAAACATTTTAACCTTGTATTCTATCTTGTGATTTGCAATAGCGACTCCATCCCTAGCGACTTAAACCTGGAGTTATATATAGAGGTTTAGCTTGATACTATCCAGTGAATAACTTTAGACAGCGACTCCATCCCTAGCGACTTAAACCTGGAGTTATATATAGGTAGGGAATGAATAAAAAACATTTTAACCTTGTATTCTATCTAGTGATTTGCAATAGCGACTCCATCCCTAGCGACTTAAACCTGGAGTTATCTATAGAGTAATTATATAAAATGGAATCTAAAAACCTCCAAGGGGAATATGACCCCGGGGGAAAGGGTTTCCCTTAAGGGGAGCTATTAGAAAAATATGGGGCTTGGCTTTTTTGGGGGGAAAAGAAGGTAGGTGACGCAGGATTATTCATATTACATAAAACAAAGAAAGTGTTATACATGTATGGTATACAACTCTTTTTTTTTTAAGCCTAATAAGCATAATAAATAAGAATATCTAGATAGAAGACTCTTTTCTATCAGCTAGGATTGGTATAAGATGACAAAAATGCAAAACTAACTGACTTTGACACAACACTTTGGTTGAAAATCTAGAATTGCTAAAAATTTACATTTTTAACATACAGCTTCAATACTAATGGTATAATTAACTGTTTGTACAATTTTATTATGACTTTATGTAATTTCCAACATAAGGCCACTCAAAAAATATATACAGCAGTCCAACATTATAGCACTCCAATGCACTATATGGGTATATATCTAAAACTGGACATCGACATCCATGTATCAAAGTCCTTCTAACAGAAAGCTATATTCAGTCTCATCAAAGTAGAAATCCATAGGTTGCTATATGAAGGAGAAGGCCATGTGCAAGCCTATGTGTGTGTCTGTGTGGGTGTACATGAGTCTGTGTCCATGAGTGTCTGCATTGAGAAATGCTGACGTTCACGGTTTATGTAGGAAA
Organism: Harmothoe impar; assembly: GCA_947462335.1. NCBI lineage: Eukaryota > Metazoa > Annelida > Polychaeta > Phyllodocida > Polynoidae > Harmothoe > Harmothoe impar. Next base: position 52,875,454 of record OX381713.1, on the reverse strand, counting down.
TGTACTAAAAACAGCAAAAAAAGGCAACAAAACCCTAATTTTCTCAAAAACTGTTCAGTAGGATTTTTTCTAACTGAGGTTCCAGTGTTTTCTACCCTCATATTACACATTGGCATAGAGAATATATTGACACCTAGTCAGGATTTTGCACTAGGAGCAATCTGTGAGGCAAAAAACTCGCAGGCCAAAATGTATAGGATAATTTACGGGTGTCTTTGGCCAAAATTCAATTTTTTTTGGTTAATAATTTAATAATTGATCTTTTAAAGTGGGGAAAATGCAAGTTATTTATATATCGCTGTATTGCTGGCATTATTAGCTTTAATTTGATACCAAATATGACCAGTTTTGTCCCTTTTGATGATTTTTTCATCAAAATTTGGCGAAAAAACAAAAAAAGTTTCCCCCAAAACCTGATTTTTATGATGCGCGCGGTGATGAGAAACCATTTTATTTGTTTGAGTGGCCGAATAGTGTACATTTTATAAGCTATTTACATGCTAGAGATATTACCAATTACTCTCAAAAAATTGTATTCCTAAGGCCACTCAAACAAATAGAGAAAAAAAAGCCTCCCTCGTCAGATTTCTCAGACCTTGGTGATGAGAAACCACTTTTTTTTTTGAGTGGCCTAACTGTCTCAAGTTAACCCAGGTGTCTCAAGTAACCCCAGTTGACGGTACCCCTGTTTTTCCTTCATTTTCAACCCTTTTCACGACTTAATTAATTGTATGGCGACCTAAACCTGGAGAATGCCGACTATCCCAGCATTCGCTATCCTGCGGCGGCCCAGCCTTCACGTAGATCTAGTAGAAGGTTGGGAAAGCTCAACTAGCCCCCAGAGAGCAATTAAACAAATTGATTACTACCTTTCTGTAGCCCCTTTCGACATATCTTTACGGTTTACCATAGCTCTAGTATAATACACTTTTTTTTTATTTCCTCCGATGTGTATTCCAGAGTAAACAAAATAAAGAAAAAAATAAAAGATATATGGCATAATATACCAATGGAAAGCTAAAATCAAGAGGAAAACAGCATCTACCTTTCATTAAGGTAAAATGGGATATCAACATTTTCTCGGTTTTTGAAAATCATTGAAAAAAAATCTATTCATGAAAAATATTGTATTTCTAGTCACTTTGTGGATGGTATTTTTATTTTATTTTCCCTCCGACATTGGGATATCCAAGCTTTCGGTGCATACAATAAATAAAATACCAAGAGGCGAACTTTTATTTTATTTTTTGTTTCTTTTATTTCGTCCTCCGTGCGTTGATAATTTTTTGAAGTGTCCGTAACCCAAATAAATAAAAAAGTGTGGCCTTATGGTATAGAAAAGTATGAAAACTTAGACAGTAATTTTACTCAATTTTAATGCCTTACAAACCATCTTCACGTTAAGTATACTTGCTATACCAATGGCACATGGTATTTCAATTGAATAAAAGAATCAAAATCTGTTTTAAAACACTTTTTTGGTAGGGTCAGGTTGGGGGTCAGGGGGTCCCCAAGACCCCAAAAGTCACATTCGGCTTATAGGCGGGGTTCTCTTAAATGTTAAAATGATATCATATAAGCCGAATTCTTTTCCTTAAACTCACTTTCGGCTTATAGGCGGGGTCGGCTTATAGGCGGGGTTTTACGGTAGTTCTAGTAGTAGCCCATTTGTAAAAAAACCTTTAACTTAAGAGGTCTGGAATATTCCCCCAAAATAACTCCTTTCTTTTTATTATTAGCTCATGAGAAAAAGAGAGGTTGTCACAGTGAAAGATATGACAATGACAACCGAAATGAAGTATCCGATGGGAAAAGATGAATCAGCAGACTTCAGCATCAAAGTGGAGCAACGTGAATTCAGGGTTCACAAAGAGGTTTTGGCTGCAAACAGTAAATACTTCCAAGCCATGTTTACCAGTGGCATGAAAAAAAGCCACAAAGAGAGCATCGAACTCAAGGGAATGACTGATGTATTAGTAGAAATACTTATTGACTTCATCTATACTGGAGATATTAAGGCAAGTGAAGATAATGTACAGGAACTTTTGGATGGTGCCGCTTATTTTCAAATACCAACAGCCATCAAGGCATGTGCTGACTTCATGATCGCTGGTATCACTGCAAACAACTGTCTTAATGTCCTGTCACTTGTGGAAAGTTATTCTCTATGGGAAGCTGTTAGTGAGGTTTATTTGTACATCATCGCAAACCTTCAAATAATAAATTGCTCCAATCCTGAAAGAGAAGCTCACAAACGGCTCTGGCGTCTCGTTGACAACTGGCCTAATTCTAGCTCGGAGCTGGAATTGTTTAAATATGTAAAGACATGGTTGGATGCTGAGCTTCACAACAGAAAAAAAGGCATGGAGAATGTTTTGAAGTGCATTCGGTTTTGCCTCATAACGCCACCCGAACTGATGTCAATCCAAAAGCTGGAAATATACATAGAATCTGTCGGTTCATGGTGTAGCTTGGTAGAAGATGCATTAGAGTATCACTCCCTGCCAGATCATCTTAAGGTGCTGCATGATACCGAACAGAGCCGTGTGAGAACCAAGCCAACTGCCATCTGCTTCCCTTGGGATTTAGATGACCCTGAACCTAAACCTGTCTTCTTCTTATTGGACGAAGAGAACCATTGGATGAAGTGTGAAAGTGGTGAAATAAGCACAGAAGGACCAGATAGGGTAGCTGCAGCCATTACAGTCAATAACTTCCTCATCATCTGTATTTCACTTACTTGTATGGGGCAGGAATGGCGTATCCAAGACCCGCGCACTCTCAAGTGGTCAAACATGCCTCCTATTGCTACTATTGGGGGTGCACATGATGATTTTGGAATGGGGGGTGCTCGTGATGGTTTTGGATTGGTTCATTATGGAGAGCACCTCTACACCATAGGGGGCCGTGAAAGTCTCAATGACGATGAGTGCCACGTTGACCGGTATTCCTTTCAGACCAACAAATGGAGTCGGTTCTTTGAATTACCTCAGCCCCGTTTGTGTCCTTCTTGCTGCGTCTATCAAGACACAATCTATATCTGTGCTGGTAAGCATGATCACCACGAACCACTTTTGCCTACTGTTAATTGTTTGAATCTGACCACCAAGAAGTGGGAAACAAAAGCACCTCTGCTAGAACCCTTGGTAGAGGACAGGATGACAGAGCACAAGATAGGGGTCATGAAGCTCAACCAAGAAGACGCCATCGTTTTGATCGATAGACATTTCAATTTCCAATACTACAACTTGGTGACCGATCAGTGGTCAAAGTGTGAATTCACATTCACAAACAATCTCCCGGACAGCATACTTGGTGAAGTGATACACCTTGATGGCAACACGGTTCTCTTTCTCGATGTATATCACACCATATCCCTGAGAAATGGTGCGTGCGTCAAAGCTGTGTTCTCAGACGATGGCAATAATGTCTCAATTCAAAACCTGGATTTCGTGCGAGTCCAAGGTGAAGTTGGCGAATATTTGTACCCGTTTGGGGGATTCCTCTCCGTTCCCGCACACCACGTGTCCGCACTCTGTGATCACTAATCAAGAGGTTACCCATTAAAAAGGAGATTTTCCTTACGAAGCTGTTTTCGGTGTGAGCTAAAATGACTCTTTATTTTCAGATTGTTATCTGAAGAGGAGGCCAAGATCCAAGTCATATCAAGTCTCAATTCAAATTCTATAATTTTTCTTGCAACCACTGGTCAAATTTGGACCTTTTACACCACTAGATGTGTTACAAAATATATGAAGTTAGCCACCATGCTTAAACAGTAGTAACATTGACACTAAGTATGCTAAACAAGAGAACACAGTATTTGGGGCTGATATGTATATTTACATGAAAAGGGTAAAAACTGAGGAAGGTTGATATGAATATGTTAATACTGTTGTGTTCCTCCTGAATTCAAAACAGAAATGCCAAAACAAAGAATAGGCTGTTAGAAAAACAAGCTCCAATTATGTGCTTTTTTTTGGGGGGGGGGGGGGGGGATGAATAAAGATTCAGTTGAAAGGAATACCAACTTATTGGGTTATTTTTATTGGAAATAATTTGATGTACAATTTACTCCGCAAACTAGAGACAAGATTTCTTGTTTTTGTTCATTTTGAAACTCTTATTTTATTGTTACAACATGTAAGATTTTAAATGCTGATTTCAATACATGTATTTCAACTTGTTGTATCCTTACAGTTAAACCATAGAAGTTAAGTAATTGCAGGTCGACCTAAGCTGCGATTTCATGTTACAAACACCAATACAATGTTTAACACTTACATCTTGCATATTTTATTGATATGAATGAATTGAGAAGGCATGTACTTACTCAATGTGTGCCAGTCTCACAAACGGCTTTGGTTGCTCATTGACAGTTGATGTATATGTCCTATGAATATTTCATGCTAAACCTGATATATCTGTATTCCCTCATCAGGCTACATGTAGGCTACATGTAGGACAGACGTGTTTCATGGAACTGTGACCTTTTTATATTGCCATTTGAAAGACTGACAAATGTTCTTTCATATAAAGTTTTTGTTTCCCCAACAGTGGTCTATTTCGATACACAGATTCTGGTTTGTATCATAAGTGTTCTGCTGTATGTTCAATGTTGCAATTAAAGTTTCATCAATGTAAAATACTTAGTAAGTTGCGTTGCAAACTTTTATGAATTTCATGTTGCCGATTGCAAGTTTGAGATATGTGTTGTAAGTATATTATTGAAATGTTAGAGACTTATATTAATACTTAATTACAATGTTGCTTGTGCATTATGTTTGTTACCTGCTGTTACACGTTCATACCCTATCTAAGATGTGCAGATGTTGGCTGCAAAATTACGCAGTCTGTTAAGACAAGTGATTAACAAAAGAGATGAATAAATTCAGGTGAGACCCAAACATTTGATAATTCTAAACCTACCCCTTGAATCAAAAATATACTCTGAAGTAGCATATGAGTATTGTTGACTCAGGGTAACTGAGTAATATACGACGACTGAACCATGTTTTAAGACGTTTTTGGGACATGGGAGAATCTATGTCCTTCAGTGTGTGTGGGACATAGACATGAGATGACAAAAGGGACCGATAGCGTACCGATAGGCAAGGTTTGGGGACAAATGTCTCCTTCGAAAAGAAATTTAAAATGTCTTTCCTTCCATGTGATATTGAGCTGCGATCTTCGGGTACTAATTTTCCTCTTTTCGGTTAACTCTTAACTACTGTTAAATTGCTACCCTCTAAATGAAAGCTACATAGACTTCAATGTTAAACCAAAGATATAAATCAGGTTCAAGTCTACGCTGCCTGATATTTCTCTCTTTACATACAGGAAAGCCATCTACTACAGTAGAATTACCCTCATATACACAGAAAAAAATCATCTAGGTTCTTTAATTTAAATTTAATTTAAATGAACCAGGAGAGGTGGAAGCGAGGCTAGCACATGCCACACATCAAAGAGTGGTGCCACTGGTATTTCTTGTACTGTGCGAGATGTCAATGTGTGTAGACGAAATTATACCACCCGTATCTCCGCCGTTTATCGTCTGATTGACTTGCTTTTTGATAGGGACAAAAGGCGGTACATGCCCGCAGCCTGCAACTGTCGCCCACACCCACCTGCACACCCACACCCACCTGCTGGCCTGAAATGGAATAACATACATGTATGACACATGCCTTGAGGGTACCGTTTAACAAGGAATTCATTTCTGATGCCAGAATTGACCAATGAATGATTATAAGGGAGTATTATATCTAAGTACATGATAAGCTCCAGCTCCAGCTCACCCTGAGTCATCTGTGAGGCCACTCACATGCTTAATCTTTTAACATCTCTGCCATCGTTCCGGGACGTTCCCAATCTTCTTAATCTATTTAGTGCATAGTGCTATAGCTGTTTTCTACCCAAATACCACCTCCAATTTCCCATTAATTCCTAAAAGAAATTCTCATTGAAATTTATAAGATTGACACTTTGTTTTTCATATCAAATTTTGTTTCCCCCAACAGCCGTCAATTTGGATACCAAGATTTTGGTTTGTATCATATGATTATCACAATATGTTCAATGTTACAATTACAGTTTAATTAGTGTACAATGATATTAGAAAGTAGGTCACCTTGCCAATAAGGCTAATGACAATACATCTAATGTTTCAAGTTGAGCTATGTGTTGTAAGTAAATTAATGGATGTTACAGATTTTTTTACTTAATTGCAATGAATGTTCCAATTGTGTTCTGCTGTTACATGTTTATACCGAGTCTAGGAAGTGGAGATGTTTGCTGCAAATCTTGAAATTTGTTAAAACTAATTATTAACAAAAAAGATGGATATACATGATTAACTACAGGTGAGAGTCTCAAGACCTAAACATTTGAGCTTTCTTTAACCGACCCACTTGGATCAAAGAAATGAGTTAACTTTCACAGGACTATTGCCAAATTTTCTGGCATTCCTAACCTGCTAGTATTGTATTACATATTCATCTATTTATACTGAAACATGTATAGGCCAAGGGCTTGCAAATATGACAGCTTAGTCTGCGTAGTGTCTGTACAACTAGTGCTATACTCCTTTTTCATCACCTTACTAGTATTTTGATCTTTTCTTTTCTCAAAGTTATTCTTTCATACTTTTGTCTTCCTTATACCAGTTTCAGCAAAGACGATTGTGGTGGCATCCGGCCCTGTTAATAGAAGTCTCAAGACCGCTGTAGTCTCACGGAGAGTGAAGTGTGAGTCACTCACTCCCCAAGGCCCTACCACCTGTGTGAGTGCTGAAAGTAAGGCTGTTGTAAGGTTGGGGACAGTAGCTGTGAAGGCTCTGATAAACAACAGGACGTGAGAGGTACAGATTCTAGGGCAGCCTCCCGTCGGTGGCTGCACATACACTATAAGAACATGAGCTGGGCTAACACGTTCCACCAGACCACCATTAAGTCAAGCGACACCGCCCTTCTCCCTGATTTGCTTGCGGAAAAGATAGAGTTGTCAGAAGAGGAGGAAAATGGCATATGGGCAGTAGACAGTGGTCACAGTAGTGATGCAGGCAACATTTCTGACATTCCAAGAAGCGTTACCCCTGAAACCTACAATACAGCTGTTGGTGATAAGACTGGAGACGAACTTTATAGTTATATGGAGGTAAGATATGAAGCCAAGTTTCTAATTGCAACATATTTAGATTGATGCAGTTTAAAATTGACTGTTGGTACAGTAGGATGTTCTCTATCTTATGGAAAGATTGACTCTGGAAAGAAGAGAGATCACTCTAAAACCACCTGTAAAATTCCTTGATCAATGTTAGGCTCTGATAGCCATGGAGCATAGGGATTTCAATATAAAGGCGTACAGTTTTCCAAAAATATGTTCAATACTTTACATTCGAATAAAAGTACTAGAAAATTACAAGGCTTCACCAAAAAAATTAACATTATTTTAGAATATTTTGTTGTCCAATGCAGGCACCTGGGTCATCCAGAACCTAGCACCAGAAAACACCAGACCTTTGTTCAAATAGAGTTTTGAATAAATTGTAATAACTTAGTCTGCTCCGTTTTCAGGTGTTGAGTCAGGATGGAGTGACAAAACTCAGGTGGCCAGCTGAGATGGTGAAGTACACGAAAACTGAACCGTCCATCAAATACTCCTGTAACCTATTCCAATGCAACTTGATGCGGCTACTTGCACCACGACCTCAGTCACAGCCCAACACAGAACCACGTCGGGATGACTGTTCAGGGTCCACCCATCACCTCTCACAGAGGTCCTACTCTTCGGACAGGGACAGCAATGGCCACTCACCTCGCCGGAAGCGTCGACGGAAGAGGTCCTATTCTGCAGAGTACGATGATGACGGTCGCCCCCACTCTCGGAAATCCTGGTCACGATCCTGGTCCCGATCCCAGTCTCGATCGAGATCCCGGTCCCGATCTAGACCCAAGTACACCAATGTAGGTGATGGTGGTGGTGGTGATGGGCCCGGGGGTAGCCCCAGGTACTGCCGCTACTACAGTCACACGTACGGACGCTACAGGTGGAGCCGCATACACAGCAGCTCCTCAGACGACTCCACTAGGTCACCCTCAAGGTCAAGGAGGTCGAAGACAAGGTCGAAGCAGAAGGAGACGGGGGAACTGCCAAGCTGTGATGCACAAGGGTATCCGCTGCCAATCCCGATCACCGCAGGCCCATTAGGACCACAGCCTCATATCTCACATCTTAACATGGGACAGCCCATGTTTATGCAGGCAGGGCATCCTATGATGCTGCCCGGCCCAGCACCGCACCCACACATGATGCCAGCCTTCCTAGGACCACAGCAGCAAGGGCCCATCCCTCATGGTATGATGCCTCTACCACAGGCCCATGCACTGCAGGCCCATGCTGCAGCTGTCAATAGGGCAGCAGCAGCTGGAGCAGCTGCAGGAGCAGCAGCTGCAGCAGCTGGTGGTGGTGGACAACCCCCAATGATGCCCCTGCCACTCCCTGCCCACCCAGCTGCAGCACACCCTGGGCAGCACCCCACCCTGGTCCCGGTCAGCATGGCCCATCACATGATGCGCCCCATGCTGGCACCCATGCCACACCCACTAGCCATGCAGATGCAGATGCCAGGGATGCCAATGTTGATCAGGCACGCCATACCAGTCCTGCCACCCAGGGAAGTGAACACAGGCAGTATGTCTTACGCCATACCAGTCGCGCCACCCGGAGAAGTGAGCATAGGTAGTGCGTCTCCAAGCCTGCTGAGCTCAACACCTCCTGTTAAATGAATTGTTAACTACCTGTAAAACATCCTGGTTTGATGAACAATTTATATGGTAACGAAATAATGCTTCTCATGGACATACCAAGTCTCTTGCCCCTGCAGATGTCACCACTGGCCTTCCTGTAAATGACTTTGTCGTGTAGCGTCTCAGGGGTTGGACAGACCAACTTATGCATGACTGTGATTAACTCAGTAGATCCAAGGACATGACTTGCTATTTCTGCATATCTACAGTAATGAACATAACGTTGATATATCCTTTTCTAACCTGATATGATCATATCACTGCACAGTGACATTCCAGAGATCAATGAGGTATTGAATCACCATTATAAAAGATTGCAGAACCACTGCAGTATACAACGTGTGTGCGATTTCACAATATTATACAGTACTGACAACAGATTAATTTGCCGAAGAATCGAGCAAATTTTAAAAGCCAAGGCGACTTAACATTTTAATTTTATTTGCATCTAGAAGAGAGAAAGGCTACATACTGCCTATACAGCAGATACGTGTACTGTATCTATGGTTTATGAATGTATAAATTCCTGTTTTGAATGAAATATATTGGATTTGTGTTTATTTATTGAGCATATCGATAGATGTCGAGAACAAATGAATTTTGGATAGAATCACTCCTCCATTTAACATGGTACATCTAACAGGATTTACAAGAGATTTGGACATATCATGCCCATGATCACATTCTAATATGTGTCGTGATTTACAAAACATAAGTGACCTTAGTGCAGTGTCCACTAGGGTCCAGTTTCCCAGTACATAAGCATGACATATAGACATGCCTAAAGCGTTTGCACCACCATACCTTCTTGATATAGATATATGTACATCATTCGCCTAAATCATCTACCCCAAGTATGTAGATTTGTCTTTTATAATAGAAAAATATATAGTTGATGGTTTGCAATATGAATTTGGCGATACCTTCTGAGGAGTACCACAAGGATCCACATTTGGGCAGGAACATGTTTCTAATGCTCTGCACAATTTCCATTATACATGTATAACCCTCTATTACTGTAAATAAGTACAAGTCGTCATAAATGTTATTGGTTATATTCACTTCTATAAGTATCACCAAAGTTCTACTGCTAAGCTCCTAGTTATATACTGGCTCCATAGATGTCTGGCTGGTTTTTACTTGATTGTCATAGCCTAGCTTTATTGGGTTGTAAATGTTTTAAATGTGCACGTTTATTGCGATCAATACTATCGGGGGTAATTGCAAATTATTATCTTTCAAATAGCTTGCTATAAGGGTACTTAATCCCTAAATATACCTAAATATACTGCATTGGTTAATGAGCTAATGTAGTAAAGTACCAGAATTATGGTATTAGTTTTGTTTCTGCTATAAAGAACCAATTACTACCTTATAGTTACATAGTAATTTAATGCACGTAATCATCGCGAGGCAGAAGAAGCCCTTGTGAGTAACTCACCGGTGCTGCTTTCTTGCATCAAAGCCATTACAGGATTGATACACACTCCTGATAGGTAACAATTATGCACCAATGAAGCCAAACAATTTGCATAAAAATATTACCAAATGACCTTAAACCCTGAGGCATTACAGGGATCTTAAAGGGTTAAAACTGAAACCGAGGTGGTCACACGCATGACGTTGGAGCATAAAAGTGTAATAAACGATACTTTGCGTCTTTATGATATTGATAGAGTATCCAGTAAAGAACAAAGTCAACACAGTTCGGATCAAGTGTTACAGGTTGCGAATCAATAGGTTTATTCAAGAACCTAGACAGGCAATATCTAAACGTGCGAACTCCCTATAGAGTTCGGAGCGGGTCAGTAGGCTAATCAGCCGCAGTGATCACGGGGGTCTCTTTACCAGCGTGGCTCAGAGTAACCGACGAGTCCCATCGGATGCTGGGTATATATAGGCAGCCAGCCTGCGCGCGCACACGCAGACCGGAAGCCTATAGCGACCTCTGTCCATACCCCAAGCCCGAAGCAGGTGTCGCCACCTGCCGTCGGACTGAAGGGTTCGGACTGAGCTCGCAACACAGCATCCAACAGAACCCGTCATATAACACCTCGTATAACCCTAGCCCCTACAAAAGTAACTACAATGTACACATTATCTATAAATGTGTGACTTCTATTGCTGAACAAGGTTCACTAGATCGTGATGCCTTTGTGACTACATGGTTAGAAAACAAATGCCTTTCTGAACACGGACCCACTAAAACAGTACAGCAGGAAATGCATACATGTAGTGATTTATATTGTAGCTCACTTTGTATGCATATAATTCAGATATTCATTAAATGCTGACATCTTTGCTAAAGTACGCTGATATTGCACCGAAAGTAGTCACTACTAAGACAATGCAGAAAGCAAACATTGAGATAGTCAAACGCATGATCATGCTGCTAGATTTACCTTTTGTGATTCTGAACTGCCTATTATTAAAGTATACCGTTTTTAGTTTCAAGACTGAAATGATACAAAAGTGGATAATGCAATTTACAATCCCAGAAAAACGGAATAAGCTATATCAATCAGGGTTCCAGATCCAAATGAGCGACATGAATTATACCCGCTAAATAAATGGGGAAGATCAACAAAGCACATGATGACAATAGAAGTGAGCCTTTAATGGCCAGAATACAGCTATGGTGCGTTCAGCTGCAATCGAGGACAGGTGTCGTTACAGTTGGGCAGTGTTGCCGAAATCTGCCAATTAGAAGCGAAGATAGTGCCATTTTTGTATAATTGTTTTATAACAAATATTTTTTTCAATTTCTTTAAAGTTTTTGCCTAGTATAAAACAAGTTCTAATGAAGTTTATGAAGGTACCTTGAAATGTCAAAATTCGTATGACCTGCGTAAGAAGGAAATGGCCTACGTAAGATGCAACAAAGGACGAACCTGCGTAGTCACTAGACGCTGCCCATTCTATGCGTAATCTTAAATCGCCACTTCTGGCGTAATCTTATTCCAGAAAAAGAACAAGGGGACACATTCAAGGATTTTACGGCAAAGCCGTAGTGGCTTTGGGTTTTATAGGATTGTTATGAACTACAGGTGAGAAAACGAGGGGGCATAGATTTATAATTTTTGGTGTTTCTGGGGTTCTATATCCCAGAAAACCCTACTATCCATGTATCACACATGGAAATCAGACAACCTTGAGTTTTTGGTGGCCATCTTGGCAGCCATCTTGGAAATTTCCCGGATTGAAATTGTGAGCCTGAAAATGGATTCTACATCCTAGAAACCCCTACTATCCATGTATCACACAAGGAAATCAGACAATCTTGAGTTTTTGGTGGCCATCTTGGCAGCCATCTTGGAAATTTCTCGGATTGAAAATCTGAGCCTGAAAATGGATTCTATATCCCAGAAAACCCTACTATCCATGTATCACACATGGAAATCAGACAACCTTGAGTTTTTGGTGGCCATCTTGGCAGCCATCTTGGAAATTTCCCGGATTGAAATTGTGAGCCTGAAAATGGATTCTACATCCCAGAAAACCCTATTATCCATGTATCACACAAGGAAATCAGACAATCTTGAGTTTTTGGCAGCCATCTTGGCAGTCAGAGGGAGGAGGAGGGGGCAGAATGAGGGAAAGCAGAGGGAGGAGAAGGTAACAGGAAGGAGGAAAATGGGGTAGAGTGGGGGGGAGGGGTAGATGGGGTAGTAGGAGGGGGCATAGGAAGGAGGAGAGGGCAGAGGGAGGAGGAGAGGGCAGAGAAAGGAGGGAGGAGGAGAGGGCAGAGGCAGGAGGAGGAGAGGGCAGAGGCAGGAGGAGGGGGCACAAGGAGGACTTGTGATGGCCTAACTTTAAAGACTGTAAAATATTATTTCAGGGTTGGTGCATGTGTGTGTGGGGTGGGGGAGGGGTAATTATGTTGGACTTCACAGTTTGTCTTTGGGCGGGCTTGAGTGATTTCAAGAGCCACCCTGGACCCACTCAACTTCTAGTATAGGTCCTGTATGTGCATAGTATTGAAATTGGCATTGACATTGACAGCTTGGCTTGACATAGGAGTCAATAGTTATTAGGCTGGTACATCTCCTTGCCATTGACAGCCACATTAGAGAACTCAAAATATGGCTGTTCACAAGATGTCTAGGCCTTACCACAAGGAACATTGGTTCTACATGTGGTAACTGAAAACAAGATCTAGGATAAATTAGTCTTGCACATGCCTACAAGGACACATGGGGATACCCGTCCTAAGCAAGGTTTAAGGGCCAGCTAGGGCTATATCTAACAATGAACAAGGGGGCCTATGCTAGTCTTTTCTTGTCGGAAAGCTGACACACTGGTCAGTGGTGTAAATGGCTTTGGGGACAAGGTCCCAAAGCCAATAAAAAAGAGAGAAAGAAGAAGGGGGTGCGGGGGCAAAGCCCCTGATATATACAGCAATGTTACAAACTTACAGTAGTGCCATCTAGAGGATAGGTATCACCTGGAAACTGATTAAGATTACGCCAGAAGTGGCCAAAACTGATTAAGATTATGCCAGAAGTGGCGATTTTAAGATTACGCACAGAATGCGCGGTGTCTAGTGACTACGCAGGTTCGTCCCCATGTGCACGTAAGATGCTAAGATGCAGGCCACCTTGGCCTGCATTGAGAAAGTTTTCACAAGCCACAACTCTATAGTAGAGCTTTAATGGTGCCATCTGAAGGCAGCTCCCCGTGAGAATATTTAAGGTGGGTATTTTTTTTAATATGCGAGTGTAAAATGTCCCAAGCACCCACAGAGAGTTTGTCCCGACCAGCTGGTCAATGAGGAAGGCTATGTTTTATATCATTGTATCTGCTAACTTTTATAAATGCAAAAAGTACAGTGTATGGTTCCTTTCATTGCAGGAGTCCTCAACCAACCAGATAATTCTGAACAACTTACAAGTGATGTTGACTGACAGCATTTTAAGCGATAGTGGAAAATATCCCGAGGGGAACGACAACATGGCTGATAACGAGACAATGATTGGGCTCCGATCCCTTTGGGAACAGGGTTTGTTACTGAATCTGACTGTTCTAGTTGAAGAGCGTATGTTCAAAGTTCACAAGATTGCCCTCGTAGCCATGAGTGACTTCTTTCGCACATTACTGACTGGCAGTATGGCAGAAGAGGGAACAGAGGTAGTGAAGGTTGAGGGGGTCAGTACAATGGCAATGGAAAACCTCATCAACTTCATCTATACTGGCAAGATGGATGTTACCCAGGAAAATGTATCAGAGATTATAGCTGGAGCCTTGTATTTGCTCAACAAGCCTGCAGTTCAGTACTGTACTAAGTTCTTGAGAAGTAATCTGGATGCCGACAACTGGTCTGACGTTCTCTGTATCTGCCGAGATTTTGGTCTCATGGATACTGCCAAACATGTCAAGGATTACATGAAAATGAATATACAAGAATTAGGTAAAACAATCAATAGCATTCAAATTTCCTACGATGAGGTATGCTTCTTCAAAGAGAACTGGCAAAGTTCAGAATATGATCTGTTCAAGTTTATTAGTGAGTGGGTGAATGCAGATACTGTGAAGAGGAAGGAACATCAGGATGACCTTCTGAGCTCTGTCAGATTCTGTTTGATGACTCTTACTGAGCTGACAGCAGTTAAAGATCTGGACATTTATCATGATACTCCCAATTCATGGTCACATCTTCTAGATGCTGCCATTGACTATCACCAACTACCCATCTATGAAAAAGTCCTCAACACATCACAGCAAAACCAAGTGAGAAGTCCCCCAGGTCTTGTGATTTTCCAAGAGTCCAAGTCAGCAAGTGAAGGGTACTATTATGACGGCTTGAAAGAGAAAAGCTTAATCAAACACAAAGGCCTCAAACTGCCAGTTCTTGAATGTAGGGACATTGAAGGGGAAATCGAGGTCAACAACTTTCTTGTAGTATGTTCTGGTAGACTATGGTTTGTTTTTGATCCCCGAACAATCAAGTGGACACAAATTAGAGGTCTCTTCAGACCTTTGGCGCACGCTCAAATGGCCTTCTGCAATGAGTACCTCTATGTTATCGGGGGATCTGATGATTGGGAAGAATTCTTCACCATTGAGAGATACCACTTCACCACTGACACCTGGGAAGGTTTTGGGTGGTTGCCACATGAGATGCGTAACTTTGGGGCCTGTATTCTGAATGAGGCCCTTTATATCTGTGGTGGTGATATACGTGGTGAGTGGAGGGGTGCATCAGATAGGACCTACCGTATTGAAGTCACTGGTTACAAGTGGGAGCTGAAAGCACCAATGATAAAAGAACGTCATTCTGTTCAATCAGTGCAGGTCATGAAGATCCTTGGTGAAAATATGATGTGTGTCTTCGACGAGTTGTTCAACCTTGAGTACTACAGTGACACAAAGGACCAATGGTCAAGGATTTACTTCAGCTTCAACATCCCACCGCCACCCAGAAAGCGGAGAGAACACTATGAGAAGAGAGAAGATAGGGTCAGAGGCAATGTCTTTTTCCCCTGTGATGTGCCAGTCAGAAGGGAGTTCAAAGAATACCACAATGCTTTTGCAGCAGTAAGGATTCCTGAAGAGGGACCAGATGCCATTGTCGAATACATCCATGAGTACACGGGATGTGAGTTTGAAGGGCGCTTGAATCGTCAATGGTGTGGGCACTATACTGTGCTGTCTATTGCTTCACATGTCAACCCAGTGGAAACCACAGAAAAAGCACCTACTCTTGTGTATATGAGTAAACATGGTGAATGAAGTAACCTCTACAGCTATCTATATGAGATATATAGCCAATAAGGTCGCCAGCACTGCATCGTATATTATGCAAAGCTTTGAGGCATCTATCGACCCCATAGGGTCAACTTTGTATATGCTTAAAGCTTGACCATCATGGTTGAAGTGAGGCCAAAAGCACTTTTGCATATAGTTCAGTTTTCATTCACAAAAGGGCTCTTAAGGGCTGGGAGCTCAGCTCTTACAGGCACAAGATAGAGTAAATATGTTGTACCTGAACAATGCTCATGGTCCCCTGTCCAAACACTGCTGCCCTCTGGTGGAACTGTTATTTCAGTCCATGTATGGAAAATGCTGAACTTATTCCCTGACGGCCCAGCTTTAAGTACCATGCATTAAAGATATTGATGCATACAAACTGATATTCATTGGACATACTTGTTTTGTGTATCAATACTGTAAACGTACATATTTTCGTGTGTACACATTTTAGCGAATTTCAAGTGTATTTAAATTTGGGTTTTTTCATTAATTTAGCTCCTGTATTTATATTCGCTCTGAACATATTTTCGCGGATTTTTGAAAATCGTGAAAATCGCGAAAAGGTGTACAGCACGAAAATGTCTATGTTTACAATAGTTCACTCACTAATTAGCTTCATTTGCTATTGATATTTGAAATCAAAGATTTGGGATACATGTATTATGACTTGTATGGCAACTGCTGTAACTATGCTGGTAGAATCGATGGAGATAGTTAAGACCTCTTTGTCATCCGTATACCATAAATGTAGTATAAATCGGGACATACTATTTGTTGTATGTAGACTAATAAAAGATTTAATTAAACAGTGTTTCATGTCATAAAGCTGATGGTCAAAGTGTAAAATGAATAGTGAAAATGTAATATCATGTTCATGATAAAAATGGCTCAGTCAGTATATCAACCTCTCATTCTTAAAAAAAAAAGCGTATGCATACATTACATGATATACAGAGAATGTACAAGGACAGAACTATGGCTAAGTTTCATCGTTTTTTATTCATCACTTTAATAATTCGTAGACACCTATACAATACAAGTCATGCTTTTCAATCTCCTGTTTAAGTACGGATAATACATTGTACATGTATATATACTTGTGCAAAAATAAGTGGCTGTAGATCATGGTTACAATGAGAAAGTGGATATCATTGCCGATCATTTCGTTACTTGCTTATTTCAAGTTGCAATGTAGGATTTTCATATTACAATGCAGTGTATGATTTACTATTTCAAGAAATTTTTTTTATTGACGATCAGTGAAACAATAAATACCGGTTTTGCATACGCCAACGGCATATCTCGTTGCATTTATACTGTCAACATTGGATCTGGAACTATTTTGGCATGAATGTTTTCTCCATTGAAGGACAATATGGTCTCAACCCAGTTTAATACAAATATGAGGGAATCCCTTCATGGAAGGAATCCCTTGCTTTGGAGCTAGCACAATCCAATGTTTCTTTAAAATGCTGTAAGAATTTCCATAAATTGTCTACTAACATATCTTTCACTATATTCCAATCATATATTTTTCAATAAATCCGATCTATTGTACCTATTCATTTGATTCTAAATAATTGATTGAACACTTTGGCTGAAATCAGATGGCGTCAATTAGTACATAGTACTGCTTCAACAGAAGCGAGAGTCGGCAGTCGCTCAATGTGTTTTTAAACACCTACATGGGAAACCCCATGTACCGGGCAAGATGTACCTCTATAAGCAAAGCAAGCACCACACAATATGAGCAAGTATAGACGATAAAACCTAGGCACCTTGTTATTATCATTAAAACACACTAAGCTGAACACAATGTTTGGTCCGATTTAGACATTAGATTGGCTTCACGTGCAGAAAATATCCTCAATTAGTTTTATTCATAAAGGGATGTTGTTTCATCTTGACCATAGAGCAAGAGTTGAGATACGGTCTATAAGGCCCCGAGGGTCTTCATTTTCCCTACAATTCAATAACCTCACCCCACACCCATACATGTTAAGGTGATTTTCCCAGTGGACATGGAAAATTCAAGAGGGTCCACCTTAGGCTTAAAATAGTAAGTACCGTAAATCCTACAGTAGTAGCACAAATTACACCCCTGATATAGGGCTGTAGACTCATACCCAGTGGGTCCGCCATTTAAGATTTCGCTGGGTGCGGGTATCAGCACTGATAAGACACACACTGACTGGTACTTTGTCCCTGGGTAACCATCACTTCTAGGGACATGCTAGTACCCAGCCTATCAGCTCTTATCAGTGAAGGCCGCCGCAACCAGCTCCAGTCCGGCGTAGGCCCTATATGTAGTTGGTTGAGATAAATAATCTTGTTCAGCAGAAATATAGGATTTTCTCATTTAAAGTTTTTGGTTAGGAGTTTGGGACGAGTCATTTATTGCTGGGTGTCGGGGGGGGGGGGGACTACCGGTAACTTCGTTTCATATAAGTATTCGCGACCATGGTTTAGTCCACATGTTTAGTTGTTGTTTTTTGTGTTTTCTTTTGGCATTGCCAATGTGGGGAAATCCACCAAGCCGCCCCCAGCTAGTAATAAATGACTCATCCCTAACCGCAATTGGCCAGATAAGCGCAGTCAGAACCCCTATAAAGCAACTGGAACTATCGGGACTACCACGAATGTTACACAGACGAAGGCACGGCAAGTATCGGTAATCCTTACACTGACCAGACTGATAAATCCGTATTTACAAATGAAGCTGTATACATATGTCCCAGAATACATGTATCACATGTAAGTAACAAATGGGGAAATTAACAAGAAAGAGATCTAATACGTTGTGCAAGTAATGCCAATACATGTATAGGACTGAATTTCCTCGGTTGCAATTTCCAAAGTCCCAATGCTATTTAAATACACGAACATAGCCCATCCCCATGAACAACAATCGCCCTGTCATCTGACTTGTATATATACGTTAATGCTGATTGTATAAACCCAATCAGTATATTCAATAAGTATAAAATAACCTGGGCGAATTCACCCAAAAATCGAAACCATTAACTGATTTAATTCTTTGATATAGATAGGCTTTAAATCCTAATAATAAATAACCTGATATAAAATTACATTCAAGTACATGCGCTCTAACATATGAATATAAATATATCACTGGTCAAAACCCATCATGATAAATATGATAATGCAGTGTTGCCGAAAACTTTTTCTCAACGTAGGCCAAGATGGCCTGTGTCTTGGCATCTTACGCAGGCCATTTCCTTCTCACGCAGGATGGTGTTTCTCCACAAATTTGCGGAGGTCCGTAAATACACTCTCCATATATTTATGGAGGTCCGCAAATATATATGGAAATAGTTTTTTAGTACTTAAGCATACAAATACGGAGCTCCATATATATTTGTGGAGCTCCGCAAATTTATGGAAGCGAATTTGCGGAGCTCCACATATTTGCGGAGCTCCGCAAATTTGTGGAGAAACACCATCCTGGCCATATAAACTTTGATGTTTCAAGGTACCATCATAAACTTCATTAAAACTTGTTTTATATTATGTAAAACCTTACAATTTTTTTTCTAATGTAAAACAATTTTACAAATATGGTCCTATCTTGGCTTCTAATGGGCTGATTTGAGAAATTCTTTCACCATTTGGAAGCTGTGATTATGGCAGGCCACCCCGGCCTGCGTCCTAAGGCCCTACGCCGGCTATTAAGATTCTACGCCGGCAAAACGGCGTGATTTCGGCAACACTGTAATGTAGTAATTACTGCAAATGTCGCTCTCCATGGCCTTGCAAAGGTGGTCGAGTGACCTAACCAGTGCTACGTGAATGACTTTGACATCAAATTCCCTATGTATGCATGCATGAATTACTTTGGAATGAATCACTAGTTGAGGTAAGGTTATCATAACCACATTTCAAATGACTTTGGGATGACTTCATTTGACTGAGGGTCCTGTTTCTCCACAAATTTGCGGAGGTCCGTAAATTTGCTTCCATAAATTTGGGGAGGTCCGCAAATATATATGGAGCTCCGTATTTGTATGCTTAAGTACTAAAAAACGATTCCCATCCATAAATATATGGAGAGTGTATTTACAGACCTCCGCAAATTTGCAGACCTCCGCATATTTGTGGAGAAACAGCATCCTCGAGTGTGTAACATCGCACATTGGTAGAACGGGGATGTTGTCGCCGCCCAATGCAGCGTTCGCCGGTACAGATGACGGTTCGATCCCTGCGGCTACTCGTGACAGAGACTGGTAGGTTCTAGAAGGAAAGAGGAAAAACATAGTGAGAAAATGTCCCTGGTTAAAGTCAGCTTTATACATAATCAAATCAATAGCAGTGTTGCCGAAATGACGCGTGTATGTCGGCTATTGCCAACGTAGGATCTTAATGGCCGGCACAAGACATTTAAACACCGGCTATCATGGCCGGCCATGATGTCAGCTTTCTAACAGTGAAAGAAATTTTCAAATCCTCCAATTAGAAGTGAAGTTGGAACCATCTTTAAATTGTCTTCATATCAAAAAAATTTCCGATTAATTTTCTAAGTGATTATACTATAGAATAACTAAAACGTGTGCTTATTAGCTGGCATGTCCTATGTAAAGTCTAAAAAAAAATTAATATTCAAAATATATTCATTGATTGATGTACTCCTTTACAGGAAATAACCGTACATAAACTAACCAGCGTACTAACCATCAGATCTTAGTCTTGATATATTGTTGCCATGTTCCTACGAGATCCTCAGGGTTCTTATACCCATGCACTGCGATAACCTTTTTATGCATCCGTTGCACGCCTGGGAAGTTTTCACGATGGAAATACACATATTTATTGTGCTTCAGTGGAAGTTGTAACTTCCATGCAGCAATGCCGACAAAAACATCGTCGAAGCGAATGTACTTTGTGTACTGCATGGCTATGTGTAACCGCTCAGCGGTGAGCATTGAGACAAAGAAGCAGCCGGCGGTGGGATAAGGCGGCCAGAAGCGGTACGGGTACTCCGCCAGCGAGATGTACCACTTGTTAGATGGGAGGCGGTAGGGCATGGCAAAGTCCCATACGTAACCCATAATAAACTGCTCCCATTCTGATTGGGGTATAGGTTTTAGGTACTCCACTATGTTATGGGGCGCTACGAAGAAATCATCATCCGTGAAACCTATGTAGCGCGCACCCTTGCATTTACTGACTCCCCACTGGAAACCCATCATGAGTTTGATTGTATTATTGAAGTACTTATCTACAAAATATCCCTGGATTATATCCTTGTGTTCTTGATGCTCTACAGCAATTTTCTGCTGGAGCTGCGTGTTCCCAGGGGCTACACCTAACACAAAGATCCTCCGAATGGGTGTGAATGAGATCAGGTCCTCTGCGCCCCAGGTTTTCCGAATGGCATCTCTCAACTCAAAGTTTTCCATTCTGGATTTGATAATCCAGAGTATGAAGATACTATCATCGTCCCCATCCTCTGTTTTACATAGTCGCGGGTTGTCTAAGATGAGCGGGTAGTGGATGGGCGTTAGCGGTTCCACTCCCGGCTGTTCATTAAGCATGACTTTCTCTACGATCTTCTTCATGTCCGCCTCCAGTGGGTATTGGAAGAAGCAGAACGGATAGGCGAAGATGTAATCGAAGGCATGATAACTGATGGCCAAGTAGCTGAGGATGATCAGCATTACGATAAGCATGAAGTGACGAGCTTTTATGGCTTTCGCTCGACCACGGAAGGTGTGAGGTGTGGGCGCCATTTTTACAAACATTGACAGTTTGGTTAAAAATATCCTGGCTTTACGGTACAGCGGTGCCTGAAAAGAGAAAGGATATCGGGTCATTCAAAGATTGAGCGTGTGAGTGGCCTCACAGATGACTCAGGGTAAGCTGAATCTGTAGCTTATCATGTACTTAGATATAGTACTCCCTTATAATCATTCATTGGTCCATTCTGGCATCAGAAATGAATTCCTTGTTAAAAAGTACCCTAAAGTCATGTGTCATTCATATATGTTATTCAATTTTAGGCCAGCAGGTGGGTGTGGGTAAGCAGGTGGGTGTGGGAGAGCAGGTGGGTGTGGGTGTGCAGGTGGGTGTGGGCGACAGTTGCAGGCTGCGGGCATGTACCGCCTTCTGTCCCTAACAAAAAGCCAGTCGATCGGATGATAAACGGCGACGATATGGGTGGTACAGTTTTGAACTGCTCTGGACGCTCCTTTTATCCTGACACTGTTGCTGGCAATTATCGTGTTGTCTCGCGCACTTCTTGGAGTGTACCCTTTGGTGAACAGTCACTAGAGGAACTAAAATATTTTTTTGTGGTGCTCTGTGTTGGGGACTTTTATTTAAATTTTATTTAAACGTTTTAGATGGTTTTTATTGTGTGTTTGAGGGTATTTCCACTGTACAAGATGGCATTTCTGTGTGTGAAAAGAGAAATATGGGGGATTTTGGCAAAAGTAGTGACTTCTATCTTTGCTTTAACACTGAACCCTATGTGCCTTTCATTTAGAGGGTAGCAATTTAAGAATACTTAAGAGTTTATGGAAAAGAGAGATATCAGTACCTGAAGATCGCAGCCCAATTTCGGGGTGAAGGAAAGACATTTCAGATTTCTTTTCGAAGGAAACATTTGTCCCCCGATCTTGCCTGTCTCTCCATGGTCTTATCTAATGGCTGTGGGCCATGGACATTAAATGAGAGCACTTCTCCCATGTAACAAAAACGTCTTAAAACATGGTTCAGTCGTTTAGTATTACTCGGTTTACCCTGAGTCAATTAGCTTGTATGCAACCATGTGGTCAAGGAAGCTTAGTCTGCAGTACATTTATAGTAGAATCTAGGCTTCATTGCAGACAATTTAAGAAATTTTTGTGACACTTTTTGTATTGTATATGATATTGATGTCGGATGTCTTCTGTTGTGCCAAATCAATCTGTTTGTATTGATGACATCTAGTACTTCTGAAATAGGGAAAAAATGGTCCCTGGCCCTGGGCGTCTCCCTTTGGCTTTGACTCAGCAGAACCCTGAGTCAATGATATCCACAATATAAACATATCACGTGACAATCTAGTCACCCGGTTCTAGTGACTAGTCAGTAACGATATGCTATAGTACCCAAACATATCCTATGAATTCTACGAATAATATCCGAGGTCAGGTGGACTACCCCAGAATAGTCCGACACATCTGGCGCTACTGCGCCAGACTGCAGCTACATAGGGATCCTATAGTGGGAATAAAAAGGGTGTTGTTCTAATAAATGTACCGGTACTCACAGTCACTCCTTCAAAATTGTCAATCATGTTCCCCAAAAAGGTACTCCACATGTCCAGCATACTTAAACTGCTGCAAACATGTCAATATTAGTGCATGTCACACATTTTGATTTCAGCAGCAGGGAGAAGTGGTGGGAGGAGTGTCCAAGAGGAGCGGAGTTGACATCAAACAAAGCCAGGATAATTATAGATCTATTCATGTAATTAGGAATGCCTTGTGGATGGTGAACAGGTGGGAATACATTGAGGGTCATGTTGCTGGAAGCATTAGACTGTAGAGTGAACACTTCCATCATAATAGCTACTCTGCCAGATAGGGAGATAGGCAGAGTGACTTGGTTAGCCCAAAGGCACATGACATGGTTTCTTAGCTTTCTACCCCTGTTACAGAGGTTGAAGTGTCGAACTACCCCAGAACCAACGCCAACGATCCTTTCCATGCCTATCTATCTTTTAATAGTAGACAGGCAGTCCCGTATGGTATAGTGAAGCTCAGGGAAAGACCCGACTCTATAATCTTTAGAGACCACTGCGGCGGGCAGGCGATGGCAGTGCCTAGGTAGTAGGCCTACGGCTAGGGTGGGGTAGGTCACTTGGTCAGTTGGTGGTGACTCACTGACACAGTGACAGTGTCGGTGACACTTGACTTCAACAAGAAATGATGAAAACAGCGGAATTAGAGAATACTGGGGTCCGACCGCTTACACTACGATACCATATGACTAAATTAATTTCTATACTAACCGGCATGCTTCAGAATAGTCGGTAAGATTCACATTGTGGGTGGATGTTTCGAAAGAGGATGATACTTTCTTGCATCTTCTATCTCCGTTTCGCTGGTTGGCCAACGGGAATCAGCGGGTGAAGTTTACATCCGGTCGTTCTCGAAGTGCGGTGGACGCGACCTGCATGGTGAGGGTATTTTTGTAACATTTTTAACATTTTATTATGTTCGTTCATAACCCAGCACTTTATTAGACACAGGGCGACTATTTGAGTTCACTAGGAACACGTTGATTTAGTGTAAGACTATTTAGTTAGAACAAATGCGAGCATTTTAGGTTTCGCCGGTGAGCGATAATTGACCCAATTGATATTGATAATTGCGCAAAAACAAAGGCGGGTGTCGCTAGAACAAAATATCCTTTCCGTTTAGTAAATCTAGTGAAATTTCACAGTCGAGCCTAGGGGTCGTCCATAAATGATGTCACGCCCTAGGGGGGGAGGGGGGGGGGTCAGAAATTTGTGACAAAACGTGACAAGGGGGGGAGGGGGGGGGGTTGGCATGTGCATGATGTCACATTTTGAAAAAAAAATTACATTTTCATGTTTGCAACATGTGAAGTTGTATTGCATACTATCAAGTATCTAAGTTTCTACCTACCCAAGCCCATTAATAGGAAAAGCAAACATGATTTGATTGAAATGGATCAGTGGATAGCTGATTTAAGATTATCAATTAAGGACTGGGAAAGAACCCTTATAGACTATTGCCTAGACCAGATTATTAACGTTATTTATGATAATGGTGGCACAATGCATATTCTAATATGGAAAACTACAAGACCTCTACCAGAATTACCGTAAAACCTTGCATATTGTGTCATCACAATAATGTTCTGGAGTGCTAAATTACCCTTTAGTTTGGCCATTGTGATAGCTCGTCGGGACATATTCCCGTTGGAGCGTGGACAAGAAAATCTTTCTAATTCTATAGGAGCACTGAGTCTGTGACATAACCCCGCCAAGTCTTGCATACAAATGATGTCGCAGATTCAGAGCTCCTTTTAAATCAATAATCTTAAAAACTTTACTATCTTAAAAGTTTAAAATATTTACGATTATAACATTTATTTAAGATTATCGCTGTTCACCATCGCCTTAAATACTGATAAGATGACACCACTATACTAGCACTAGTAATATCATTGTATAAATTGGGGGTTCTGCGCCCGAACCCCTGTTTCTTTCTTTTCTCTTTTTCCTCTTTTTCTTGTTTTTGGAAAATGCTACATAGGCTATGTGGAAGGGGGGGGGGCAGTGTGCATTCTACCCCAAGACGGTGTCGCCCTCTGGTGTTAAGATTATCTATTTTAAGATTGGAAAGATTTTCTTGTCCATGCTCCCACATGAGTGTATCCATTTGTGCCTGGTGATACCCCCAAGCCGTTTTTTCAAGAGAGGCTGTTATCCAAGGTCCTGTTTTGGCACTTACTGTAAATTCCTGCAATAACCTACGGGTTATATGGGAACCAAACCTCTAGTGCAGGTTATACAATCTTCACAAAGTCTAGGTGCAGGTTATACGGGAGGTGCGGGTTATACGCAGGAATTTACAGTGCTAAAGATTTGGAGACCCTTAATTATACTTCAGATGCTTATTCAAGACCAGTGCTCTTTTAACAGCAGGCACATGATGGCAATAGTAGGCTACTGTATAGGCTAAGAGCTGTGCTTTTACAAAAAAATCCTATAAGCCACACACAGCTTATTCACAAGGTTTAATGATAAATGGAGCAAAAAAAACAATTAAAAAGGCAAAGCAGGAGCAAATTCTTATTGGAGGAGAGGGGTCTAAATACTCGGATTTTATACACATGTCGCCATTTAAATAGTTGCAACTACACATGATCCCATAGGTGCACATATTCTTTTGGGGGAGGGGGGGGGGCATTTCTCAAAATCTGAACATAATGGGGGTGGGGGCGGGTCGAGATTATTTCTGATTGATTGGTGGGAGGGGATTGGAATAAATTGTGGTGTCTGGAAAATCCGCCAAACCACGTACCCCCCCCCCCCTCACTTGTAATTAGTCACTCAGCCCTTAAACGTGTTTGTTGATATCAAGTATAGACTTATTTTGGGGGTTTCCTCATGGGACCGGGCACCTGTTTTAATTTACGATGAAGTGGGGGGGGGGGGGGTAGCTGCTTGTGTGACGTCACGCCCGCAGGGGGTGTCAAGCAGAACATGACAAAGCGTGACATGGGGGGGAGGGGGGGTCAAAAAGGGCCCAAAAAAGCGTGACATCATTTATGGATGGCCCCCTGTTCCCAGTAGTCTGTACGTGCCAGACCATTTACAACAATGAGACTGTGTCAGGGCCCCATCATATCACGGCCCGCAGCGACGAGTTCAGATTAGATGAACTAGTTCCCAGCCTCAGGATGCCCGTCCCCCCCCCCCTCAACTCCAGCGTTGAACCAGACTACTGGCTGTCACTTACAATACAGGTCACGAGGAAGCAATTATTATTCCTCTATGTTTCTATATAGCATAATACATAAAATCAGCCATCTACAAAATTTGTTGGCCATTGTGTTAGCCCTAGTCTAGTTAAACAATCCCTCACACATAATGTTTCACCCTCAATAAAAGAGTTGACCGTGAAAATCTCAAGAACGTCACTTTTATGTACAGGTAGTCCCATTTTGCCCTGTTTTGGGCCTAAAATCGACCTTTAGCCACAGCAGCTTTTGCATGCCTCAGAAATTCCCAAACCCTTTACATAGCATACAACTACATGTACTATGTATCTAAAGGGTACTTGGGAACACCTGTGAATTTTTTCACAATTTAGCCATTTTTGTTTCATCTGAAATATAACCCAATCAGCAGCCAGAACTCCCTTTAATGCAGACCAGAATACCATATGACTCGGTAGATGGCGCCATTTACTTCCACGTAACCTACAAGTACAATCTGTCAATCATACTCATAGACACTCAGAAAATGACATGGGCCTAGCCCTATAGGGCTAGGCGGGAGCTCCCCCCCTAGTCTCCAGAGCAAACTCGGGCAAATCCATCCACGTCACTACGCTATGTTTCTCTGAGCCATGTCGCTCCGGTAAACAATAGAGAATCGGTAAGTGTCCGATACGTGACTGTTTGCTCCGGAGACTAGCTCCCCCCCCCCCTTTGTTACCTTATTTTTTTGGGGGGGTGGTAGCCACTTTCGTACCCCTGCTAAGCCCCCGATCTTCTCACGTAGGTACATTCGATATTCTAGTGGGGAGGCGGCTTTTTTGTTTGTCATTTGCAATGCCAATGGATTGTCAACATGTGGGAATGAAAAAGAAAACAAGTATTAAAAGGTGGTGATACGCATACAACCCCCACCCCCTAAAAATGCAGAAATTCTTACATTCTCTTTTCATTTTTCAGAAAAGAAGAAACAAAATCAGAGTTGAACAGTGAACAGAAAAATCCGCATCAAAATGGATCTTAACTTGGACGATTGTAAAATGGCCCATGAAAGTGAGGTGGAATGGGGCTTGCGAAAAAAGTTCCTCATCGCCCACAAAGACAAGTTCATTGGCAACAAAGACCGGTTATTCTGCCTTGCGAGCTGTTTCATCAACATCGAAATGTATGGGAACCGGTACCCGAATGAGGTCATGATCGAAGTGAAGGAATTGATGGCGGAAATCATGGACGACGTGACCGAGTTCAGGAAGACGATGCACCAGAGGAAAGATGTCCAGTTCGTGAAGGAAGGAGAAGGAGAAGCGACATCAGCAGCAAGACCTGGGGGTAAGAAGTCTGCTTATGGGAATTTTGTAAAATCTGGTGATTCCACAGTGAAATCCTCAGTAACAGAAAGTGAGGGAGCAGTGTCTAAACCCGCAATGTCCGGGTTGATGGCTGGCTTCGTTAAATCAAACGAGGCATTCTCGAGCCATGCACCAACTGGTGGAGGTATGACAATGAGTGACGCGGCACAAACGACACAGGTCACCGACACAAAACCAAAAGGCGGTGCAGACACTAAACCAAGAGGTGATGCCCAAAGCCTTTCGCCGGAGCTACAAAGCCTCTTGGACAAATTCTACAATCTGGCGGGACAGTTGAATAGCGCCAAGCTGAAAAATAACCCCCAGGCCAACAACAGCATCTCAGCCTTGCACTTGGCGGCCGATAAGGCCCGCATGAAAATCACAACCGCGATCGAGGAGAAGGACCGTGGTTTTGTGTGCAACCTACAGATTGATTCTGTAGAGGTTGCATCCAGTTCTGTATGTGGACAAAAAAAGTTGAGCAAAAACGATGCATACGACAAAGCGATGACTTCATTATCAAAACCCTATTTGTCAATCAAAACCGTGAATCCCTCCACAATGGAGCTGCATGCTTCAGATTATCCGTTTGATGATGGTACTGGGAGTGCCCTTACAAAACTGGGAACAGGTACCCGTTCTAACATTAAGCCTCTAGCCGGTACGCAACGTGGTGGTTTCCAGGCGAGTCAACGTGGTGGTTTCCAACAGTCCCAACGTGGTGGTTTCCAACAGTCCCAACGTGGTGGTTTCCAACAGAATCAACGTGGGATGAAAAGGAGAAATGACGAGCGTGGCTCAATATATGATAACTTCTACTTGCTACAGCCCAGAAACTGGAATAACGCAGCGAGTGGAATTCTCCACCAGAGTATGGAGTTTTCCAAACAGCCGCTCGCCTGGGACTTCAGGAATGTGGCCGAGGGCACAGCATGTGTTATCACACTACACGGTACAGTGATAGCCGAGGAGGTGAGTGACGGGAGAGTGACTGCCAAGAAGGTAGCGTCAGACGCGGCATTAGCGCACCTCCGGCAGTACTGCTGGACCTTCCAGATTAAGCAGAGTGCGGACAGTGACGAGGCAGGAATTAGTCGTGTTGAGATCCTCGGTGACGAGACGAAGAAATCAGAGGAGCTCCCCGACTCAAATATTGGGAACAAGATGATGAAGTTGATGGGTTGGAGTGGCGGGGGTATCGGGAAGAACCAGCAGGGGATCAAAGAGCCGATTAACGTAAACACCGTTATCAACCGCGAAGGGTTAGGCATGATGGCTGAGAAGGGCATCAATAAAAACTTCCTCCCGCAAATCAAATCCACGATACAAAACTACGCCCGGTCAGATAAGGAAGGTGACCTGGTGTTTTCGTCAGATTTGACCAAAGAGGAGCGAGCTCTGGTGCACTCTGAATGTAAGAAGCTGAACTTAAAGAGCCACAGTCATGGCACTGGGGTGGAGCGCTTCTTGGTGGTGAGCCGCAAACGCTCGGTGAATCAGCTGTTTAACATGCTCCAACAACAGGGCGGTGAGAGCAGCAAATACCGCCTCCTACCCCCCGGGGAAGGCTTCCCACCCAGTGAGGCACTGCAGGAGGACGAGGGGTACTGAGCACATTTTGTGTGCGACTCACCGCTATAAACTAAACTACAAACTTGTCGTCTAGGTAACCCACCTGATCGATGTTAACCCTTTAAGGACAACATAATACCTCATGTTCATATGTAGGTATGATACACCAATGCTGCGCTGGCGAGTAACTCACCAATAATGCATTGGTGTGTCAAGCTGAGGGTCGCATAGGGTCGGCATGATTCATGAAAGAAGCGTTCGTCGCCAAGGCTGTGTTCATGCATCATGACTACATTGTAGTACAAAAGGGCATAGCATTATGCGGTTAATGCAAAACGCACACTAGAGGCATATACTGGTACAATGTAGATCCAAAGTTACTGTACATAACGTTTTACCAAGAATTGGTATTGATTTCTGACTTTCAGTTAATTATCTAAGGGTTCAAGACTTAATATTTATTGACACATTCTGATTCAAAACAGTTTTGCGTGAAATGATCCTCTGTAAAAATGCCCTTAGCAGGGCAGATAGTTAAGCACAGTGACAAGTAGACAGTAAATGAATAATAGAAATATATTAAATGTGTTTTTGTCTCTAATTTTGTACATCACAATAGTTTTCAAGTTTAATCCAGCTGGGAGAAATTAAGATAACCCTTAGTTATGACGTCAATAGCACAATAGGAACTGATAAATATCTGCCGCTCATTCTTTTCATTAAAGTTTAGAAAGAGAACAATCTGTAACCCAAATTTGGCTTGATATCTTATACCTTGGCACCTCCTCTCTCTTTAGCCACTTAAGGCCGCATAGACTATTATGCCATTGGATCGTTATGATGCATGGATGCAGCCCTCGCGAGTAATTCGCCAGTGCTGTATTCAAACATCATGACGACTCAAGAGTTTGATATAACCCAAAGGGTCCACACGATGCATGAATGTAGTCCTGGCGAGTATACTAGTGAAACTAAATTTCAATCGATTTATAACAAGGATTGTCCATTATATCATAAAGTTCTATTTATATCATTTGTGCATGATCGTTAACGTTCTGTCTTTAAATTAAATCAAACTTTTGATATCCACCTTCAACAGCCATTCAAATATTTTTCGTTGCTTAGATTCGTGAAAAAAGGGCCAAAAAAAAGAAGAGAGATTGCATTAATTATCTGATATCAAAATTAGAACGTAATTGTAACAGTTTCAATGTACATTTTTATTTGAGATATCAATTTACAACGCATTAAAATGTGGCTGCTGTATTTTAATTAATATGTATGTTGCTTTGTTTTTTCACATTTTCAGGGCGTTGAGGGGAGAGAAGATTTCACTCTAACTGCCAAGCCTACAGTGTAAATACATGATTAATATGGACCCCAACCCTGAAGACCATGTCACGATTTCTCCTCGCTTCACTCTATGTCGTGTATATATGATGTGGTGATACCTTGTTAATGGAATCATGCCAGCGTCTTCTGTGTATGTTGCATCATATTACTAAAGTATTTTAGATTATTCTAGAAGCAAATGTGCACACTCTGCTGAGTGAAAGATGGCTACATGCAGTGTCTGTAATTTTGTGTCCGTGAGATATCATGAAATAAATCTATATAGGTAAATATACTTGTTAATCTGATTTTCTCTCGTTACATTAATGAGTACCCGCGAACAGCATTCAGTGCTACTCTACTGCACAGGTGTAAAAATGGAGATGTGTCTTTATTAATGAAATAAGCCCCATCTAGTTTAAAACTGTTCCCGGGTCCTCATTGACTTACTTATATTCATTATTTTGGATTCAGCTAGTTTCTTACCTGTTTCCGGAGGAGCTTGGACAACACTCACAGGAGCAGTCTGGTCACTTTAAGTGACAGAAAGCCCTTTCACGTGAGGTAGATGTTTGGGCTCCACATTTCTTTAAACATCTACACAGGAATTATTGTAGAAGAAGAATTAGCCCAAGTAGCACCAATGAGGACGTCAAATGGAATTTAACATCTAAAACTAATGCCCTGTGACACCAGAGATGCCACTTTTCCTACTTTTCTTTTGTGGAATTTCTGTATTAAATTGAGTTAATTTCCTACTGAGAATTTACCCAAAATTGTTAGATTTCCTACTTTTGGTTGATGGCTGAGTGACATCTCTGAAGACAAACAGTCGCACACATATTTGTAGCTATTAGAGTTAACGCAACAGAAAAATAATTTCGATCTTGTCATATTCATAAGTTTAAAAGTAAGAAACTCGTTAAAGTGAAGAATTGGTTGGCGACTTTTTATTTTATTTTTTCAAGACATGGTCTCAATAGACAAAAAAATATTAATACACACCTTGGACTGGTACAGTATTTTTCGAGGGATGACTTTTTTTTTTCCTTTTTTTTTCTTTTACAAAAGACGCACGGCGTGAATAGGATCACAAATACATTACCTAAGCACTTCACCTCCGTCTGAGACCGTGGTCAGAAATGCAGAATATAGACCTTCATTTTTCTAGTATTGGCTACATGATTTATCAAACGTCAACAGCAATTTGAAATGACTTCCTCACGTCATACTTCATAACCCGTCACATAACTTCCTCACATCTTTACTTCACAGTCTGTCACATACACCAGTTATTCAAAATACATTTTGTTCAATTATTAAGAAAGACAGATTAATCTTACACACAGATTCTACCACTGAAACCACGAGACTGCTATAATGTTACAGCAAATTCAATTTGCCCTTTGTAAACCGTGCGACTTTGACCATTGTGTAAGTTTAGGATATAATATCCAATTTAGTATTTTTCTCTCAAAATATACTCTTCTCGAAAGTATGGAACAGAATCACTGAAGATGTTTCTGTATGGTACAGTCATGCTCCTTTCATAGAAAGTGCTTTATCATTATTTACAGAATCCCACTTTAATGATAAATAGGTACACTGTACATTACAAAGATTTACAATCAACAAACGAGATATCTTTTTCAAGTAGATTTTACATGAAAGTAAGTTGGCTGATCAAAAGCAAAAATACAGGATTTATACATGCTTTGTTATTTCATGCTTTTCAAGTCACCTGGAGTATATATTATATGATTGTGCACCTAATAACCGGGAACCTCCCCCTGGCACCTTCTCTATTACGCGAGCATGATTGAAAGAGTTATTCATTTTAGTTGCCGATTCTAATAGACACTCGCGGACAAATCCTATCTTCAGATAGGGATCACTGTTGGGTATATATGTGGATGTGTGGGGCCATCACTCTTGTCATCGAAGCGGGTTCACATACAAGGCCTGTCAACAGTCGAATCTGTCTCCATCTGGAAAAATGATATGGACAATATTTAATTGATACTTTTTATCAGATGAGATTTACTGATTCCAGAAATACATTTTTTAATGATATCTCATATCTATATCTCATAATTATTTTGTGATTGAGAACTTTTTTTCCAAAGAATGGTTTTGAGATGTCTACTTTTAAATTAATAAGCCCTGGATAGATATAAGGTTTATAAACCTACCTTCTTTCGAAGTTGTCGGAGATATTCCATCCAAATGTGACGCAGCTCATCGGGCTGGTAACCATGGACGCTGAGTACAGTGTGGCTATCTGTTTCCATGCCCATGAACCCAGAACGGTAGGGGTAGATGTTCTGACTGTGTATCAGCGGGATTCCCAACTTGAGCGCAATAATCCCCAGGTACACATCATCAAAGCGAAGGAACTTGATGTATTGGCTGGCGATGAAGAACTTCCTTGCGGTCGATGTGGGTATGATGAAGCACCCCGCGGTCATGTACGGAGGCCATGATTTATATGGATACTCGGCCTTCGATATGAACCACTTGTTCAGCGGGTTTCGGTATGGGTAGGATTTGGGGTAAACGTATCCGATAATGAAATCTCGTAGATTGAATAATGATATATGTTGGACCAAACTGGTGATTTGAGGAGGTGCGACGAAGAAATCATCATCAATGAAGGCTACATAGGAGGCATGTGAGCACCTGGTACTGGCCCAGTGAAGGCCGAGAAGGAGTTTGGCGGTGTTGTTATAGTAGGTGTCCACAAAGCTGCCCTGGACGATATCCCCGTGGTCTTGCTGCTCTTGCATTATCTGCTTATGGAGGGTCGCATCGCCCGGTTTGCTACCGAGTAGAAAAACCCGCGTTAGCGGAGTTGATTTCACTATCCCCTCCGCACCCCATGTTTCTCGTATAGCATTCCGATGCTCAAAATGCTCCATCTTGGATTTGATAACAAATAAAAGCAGCGGTGTATCACCTTTGCAGCGGTTTTCATTGTCTATTATAAAATTCTTATCAATGACATTGATTGGCGTTACTTGGCTGGGATACTTGTCGCCAGTGAGCGTCTGCCGCACCACGTCCCTAACATCGATGGTGAGCGGGTACTTGAAGGTAGCTACCAAACCCTCGTCCACTTCCCATCCCGGGTGCTCCAAGTAGAATTTCTTGAAATGCATGCTTACAACCAGTATGAACATCACAGTGAAGACGACGGGTATCACAAGCTTGAACTTATTGAGGGGTCTGCAGTGAAATATGCGGAACAACGCCAGAGCAAGGTCCTTCACTGAGATTCCTCGGTAATTCATTTTTACTGTGTTTTAAAGTTTTCAATGTGTGGACATGGCTTTCTTTCTGGTAGAGCTCACTTTGGTATTCCTGAAAAATAAAATCGGCAAACTTGTATATACTCTGTGTGTCAAAATATTCATTGACATTTAATTATCTTAATATTGATTGAATTCATCCTATTGTTAAGAACTAAATTTGCATTTACTTGTCCGAAAATACCCCCACTACTCTTATCTTGTAGAATTACTGTTGTCATTTGTGCTGCTACATAATAATGTATTACATGGTGGTAGGGGCTTGCAATGCTATGGGACCTCCGTAAGGCCACTCAAAAATAAAAAGTGGTTTCTCATCACCAAGGTCTGAGAAATCTGATGAGGGAGGATTTTTTTTCCCTTTTTTTTTTTTACTTGCAGGCCAAAATGTATAGGATAATTTACAGGTTTCTTTGGCCAAAATGCACATTTTATTGGTTAAGAATTGATAGATCTTTAAAAGTGGGGAAAATGTAAGTTATTTCTTTACCACTGCATTGCTGGCATTATTAGCTTTAATTTGATACCAAATATGACCAATTTTGTCCATTTTGATGAGGTTTTTCATTAAAATTTGGCAAAAAAAAAAAAAAAGTTTTCCCCAAAACCTGATTTCTATGATGCGCGCGGTGATGAGAAACCATTTTATTTTTTTGAGTGGCCTAATCCATGCCCCCATGGAGTACGGTGTAGCCATACTCCATGGCCTCTAGGTTTGTTGATTTTCTTCATTTTAAGACAGTAGGAACATGTAATAAACACAAACCCCACTTATTGACATACATGTCAATCATACCTCACTCGTTGAAGCTGGGTCATATCACCTAAGGCCTAAAAAAAAAAAATTTGTGTTCCGGTAACATGGCCAAAAATAAACAGGGTCGGTAGGTCGGATTTTTTTTTTTTCCACAAATTTTTTTGGTCAAAACAGTCCATTTTATTAGTAAAAACGGCAAAAATGTCATAAATTCCCTCAAAAATTCCAAAAATGTCCAAAAAAATTAGGGTCGGCCCCAAAAACGTAGGGTCGGTCGGGATACCGGAACACAACTTTTTTTTTAGGCCTAAAGTTGTTTCTTATCACCCGGCAGTGAAAAATATGACGAGGGCATTTTTTATTTAACCTTTTTTTTTTTTTTTACTGAGGGCTAAAATGTATAGGAAAATTAAGACTTTTCATGGATGATTTTCACATTTCAGTAGTTAAGAGTTTAGCGATCCACAAATGTGTTACATTGTTTGTTATTTCTAGCTCATTGCATTACTGACAGTCTAGGCTTTAATTTGATACCAAATATGCCAATATGTGTAGACTTTTCAACATATTTTTCATTAGAAAATCTGTGATGCGCGGTGATGAGAAACCAGTTTATTTTTTTGAGTGGCCTAATACTGGAGCTAAGGGAGTGTTCATTTATTAGTTACAGGGGGGGGGTGGTGGGTTTGGGGGGGGGGGGCGTAAAAATTTCCGACCCCTCCTGAGGGGGGGGCGTAAAAATTTCTGACCCCTCTTGAGGGGGGGGCATAAAAATTTAAGCCCCTTTTTAGCAAAAAAGCCCGCGCGTTACTATAGTTCAAAGGGGGGGGGCGAAAATTTTTCTGCGCCTTCGGCGAGGGGGGGGCGCGAAACGCTCCACGCACTCTCGAGGGGGAGGGGGCGTAAAAAATTTCGCTCACCACCCGCCCCCTGTAAATTAATAAATGAACACTCCCTAAGGCCACTCAAAAAAAAAGTGGTTTCTCATCACCAAGGTCTGAAAAATATGACGAGGGGGGCGTTTTTTTCCTTTTTTTTTTTTACTCGCAGGCTAAAATGTATAGGATGATATATGTTTTTCATGACCAAAATCCACATTTCAGTAGTTAAGTAATTATTTATCTACAAAAGTTGGGAAAATGTAAGTTATTTCTATCCCACTGCATTACTGGCAGTATAAGCTTTAATTTTATACCAAATATGCCAATATTTGTCCATTTTTATCATGTTTTTCCTCTAAAATTAGCAAAAAAATTTCGGGCGGTGATGAGAAACCATTTTATTTTTTTGAATGGCCTAATGCAGTAATGGTTGTGTCTAACGAACTTAGGCCAATGTTTTTATCTCTGAGAGTCTGACCGGGTGCCGTCTCTGGCGCAACAAGGGACGAACTTGCCAAGTCACTAGACGCCACCCATTTTCCCTGTAATCTTAAAAACCAGGCCCGTATCCAGAGTTTCCTGTGGGGGGGGGACCTTGACCATGAAAGTGGACCAATTTTGAGAATCTGCATGGTCGCAAGCGAAGCGCAGCGAGGTCGCAAGCGAAGCGCAGCGACCTCCCTAGGGGGGTCTGGGGGCATGCCCCCCCAGGAAATTTTTGAAATCAAGAAGCCAAATGGTGCATTCTGGTGGATTCTGAGTGCTAAGATTGAACTAATTTGCAGCCATAAATCAGGGGCAAATCAAGGTTTTTGCATTTATGGCTACCATGTGCATACATCACCCTGAATAAGGACCCCTTTTACCGGGACAAAGATCCACCAAAACACCCCCCTTTTGGCGGGTATACCCCCTAAAATGTGAAAAAAAACAGCCCCCTTTCAGTGGGACACCACCCTAAATTGGCCCCCTTTTTATGGGATACTCTAAAATGGCCAAAATTGGAACCCTTTAAAGTGGGTATATCCGATTTTACCAAATTTTAAATTCCTAATATAGTTGCTCTAAATACTGTAAAATTATATTATTAATTGGTTAGGAGGCGTTAAAATGGTAGCCATGGGCAGTAATAACCCAGAAAGAGGGTCCCAATGGATCTAACCATGGCAATTTCAATGTATTTCTAATTGGGACAATAAAATCGTGCACGATTATATTCCAAAATTACCATATATTGGGCAATAAAATCAAATTTGAGCAAAATGGGAGGGAATAAGGGCGAATGGAATAGCTAAGATGGGAAATATGTTATTTGTGAATATCCTGACTCAATTTTAAGAAAATTTATTTTTGAACCCCAATCATCGGATATACTAACTTTAAGCGGGATACCCACATAAATTAGGCAAAATTGGCCCTTTTGGCGGGATACCACCCTAAATTTGGGCCAAATTCCAGGAAAAATATACCCCTTTTAACAGGAATTTTCGGCTTTTTGGTTGGATATTCTTGGCCTAAAAACATACCCCTTTTGCCCCAAAATTTCCCAAAAAGGCGCATGGCTACTATAGATCATATAGGGAGTGCCCCCCCCCCCCCCCCCGGCCAGGGGACCATCAAATCAAAAGACCCATTGACCCCCTCCCAAAAGATTCTGCCCCGACTCCACCCAGGTCCACCCAGGCCCCCCCCCCCCCCGGTCCAACCAATTGGTGTACCAGCCCCTGAAGACCCACTGTCCCGCTCCCTAAAGTTTCTGGTTGCCCAGGCCCCCCCCTCCAGGTCCAACCAATTGGTGTACCAGCCCCTGAAGACCCACTGTCCCGCTTCCTAAAGTTCTGTCTGCCCAGGTCCCCCCCCCCCTTCCAGGTCCAACCAATTGGTGTACCAGCCCCCCGGGGAAGTCACTGGCTCTATGACAGTACCTGCCAACTGCCAAACTACAGCCCGCCTAAAACAGGACCTGTAAAACTTCCACCCCTCATTAATGCAGAGGACCACCCCCTGATTCCATACAGAGAAGCCACCACCCCTGTTATTTCAGGGACCCCTGTAGCACTACCTTTATTCCCTGATGTAAATAGTACAGTAGACATCGATGATAATTGTTCTCTTTACATTTTATCATTTACACCTTGCTGAGACCCAACTACTGCCCCTTGGTCTAGAATAATCGCCCCCTATTTTTAGGGTGCTGAGAGTCACCGCCCTCTCATTTTTGAGATCCACCGCTACCACTTTCGTTGGCCGTTTGGCAGTGGGTAGCAATTCAAACCTAAGTGCCCTCCCCGGGACCAGCCCCTGAAGACCCACTGTCCCGCTTCCTAAAGTTCTGTCTGCCCAGGTCCCCCCCAAGGTCCAACCAATTAGGCCTAAGTGTTGCTTTATATGTATGGGTGCCTTCTGAAAATACCTATTGACCAAATCATTTCTCTGAAAGATTCCCCCCCCCCCGCATTTTCCTCAATAGAAACCTTAATAATTGTCCGATTGAAAAACCGTAAAAAGCTCCAGATAGCCAGTGTTTAGGGCTCCATGATGTGGACCTTTTTTGTCTGTAGGCCCGTGGGGGGGGGGGGGGGGGGACGCGTCTCCCCCGTCCCCCCCATTGGCTACGGGCCTGAAAACCCATTTTCCCTGTAATCTTAATGATTCCCGCTCTTCTCGATGGTGCCACTGTAAGAAAAAGGCATTATAGCAATGTTACCAACTTACAGTGGTGCCATCTTGAGGATAGGCCTCGAAACTGATTAAGATTACTGGAAAAGTGGGTCTTTTAAGATTACAGGTAAAATGGGTGGCGTCTAGTGACTTGGCAAGTTCGTCCCCACAAGCACTTGCCACAAGTTCAAGTTGGCCCTACATGCCATAAGTGTCCTGCAACTGGTTCAACAAAATATTTCTGCACTGCAGATCGGTCGCGGCGTGATTTTCAAGCCCCGGGCTAGGTATAAAGTAGGTCCTGGGCGCGAAGAGCATTATCTAATGTTTTACTATATCTCGCCGTGATTAATAATAAACCTAGCGTATTCAACAGTTACTTACCAAACTTATCTTATCATGATTTCCACTTCATTATCAGCTCTCATTCATCTTGTCTGCTCATCCCAAGACGATATCTCCTTGTGACGTCATTTTCACTATACTATAGGTTGGTGCGACATGCTTCATGATGAAAAGTGACACAGAAGTGTAATCACTTCTTCAAGTTCTTGTTTAAAACTATATTACAAATTTGAGAACTTTAATTTGTCCAAAACTAATATTTTCCGATAGAAATAGCCATTTCATCAGCAAGAAGCATGTCGCACCTGTTTCGGGGGCTGACTTCCGGTATTTTCGTGGTTTCCTTCGGCGGAGAGCGGGAGAGGCGCGCCAGGTGACAGCTCCAGCAGAAGACACCACTTCACACAAACAGCACAGCGACCACAGACAAAACACTCATCTATTCCAAGTGTGTGACTGAAACAGCCACAGCCATGGCGAGCATCATCAAGTGCGTGTTTGGCCCGCGGCTCTTCCGATTCCACAACATGGAGACGGGACAGGTAACTGGTTTGTGAGACGGAGAAGTCACCCTGCCGGTGTTGGCGGCGTGTGA
This sequence comes from Harmothoe impar, assembly GCA_947462335.1. Taxonomy (NCBI): domain Eukaryota; kingdom Metazoa; phylum Annelida; class Polychaeta; order Phyllodocida; family Polynoidae; genus Harmothoe; species Harmothoe impar. Next base: position 52,836,615 of record OX381713.1, on the reverse strand, counting down.
CCTGCCCTGGGCCGGGCACCGGGGCAGGGAGGCAGGCAGTCGGGGTGACTGTTGACTGTTGTTATCTGTTGATATTCACTTCTGACATGGCTCTGTGACATGACTCATATTTATAGTCAGCGTAGGGAATACGTGCAAACATTCATTGGTGCCATCCATTCAGACTGACAGCTTGATAGTCTAGTCATCTACAAGAACAGAATTGATCACTGTCAAAAGGGAAACTGAAACTGAATGAAACTGAAAGTGGTCCACACTATTTCAATCAATCATGATCAAGATCATGAATACACATGTCAATGAATCTGAGTGACTGAATGACGATACACATTGTTCTGCTTGTGTGATAGAGCATCCATTGGTTAGGGGGCGGGGGTCAATTTTAAGAAATGCCCATGCCATGGTATCCCGACCGACCTTAAGTTACTGGAGGACCTTGATGGGGGGGGGGGGGGGTCCCCATGTCCCATGTCGATTTTAAGAAATGCCCATGTCGCCATATCGATTTTAAGAAATGCCCCATGTCCCATGTCACTATCTATTTTTTCATCATGTCCCATGTCACTATCTATTTTTTATCATGTCTCATGTGATGTCACCAAGGCCCAAAATGGCCCATGTCGCCGTGTCGAATTTAAGGGTCTAGGGCCATTTACTGGCTTACATTTTTGGGGCCGACCCTAGACATTTTTTGAAATGTCGACATTCTTTTTTTTGGGGGGGGGGGGGGGGTGTTTAATACTACCCGGTACTATTTAAAAGTGACCGGGCCATGTCCCATGTCGAATTCAAGAAATGGCCATGTCATGTCAGTTGAAATCTGCATGTCCTATGCCTATGCCTATGGCTATGTCATCTCTAATAAATTGCCATCTCTAATTTGGGAAATACCCTTTGTTATGTTACTATTATTAAAAATGTTCTCTCAAATAGCCATGTCGAATTTAGGCATCTACCCCCATTACCGACCTGACTACCGGTAGGCCTACCGATATCATATTTATTTTTGGCCATTTATGCCCAGTAATAGTATAGTTGACTGGATGGGACATAGTTGCCCAATATGTTTTTGTGGACATGGATGCCCAGTATGGTTGTGTGGTTGGGACATGGATGCCCAGACAGTATGGTTGTGTGGTTGGGACGGGGATGCACAGTATAGTTGTGTGATTGGGACAAGGATGCCCAGTATGGTTGTGTGGTTGGGACATGAATGCCCAGTATAGTTGTTTGTCGGGGACAATGATGCCCAGTCGAGTTGTGTGTTTTCCATAGCCATAGTTTGGGCTAAATGATGCACACAGCAGCAGCATTAGGGTGGAACTACTTCTCAAGAGTGATCAATGTGTACAAGCCATGGGTACCGTATAGGACACAATAAGTGTGTACAAGTTCATAAACTTACACTGCAGAGAGGCTACGTCCGAAGATCTATTCTGTCCACGAAAAGTTCTTTGGACCTTGAGCTGAGAAAGATTAGGAGGATTCTCATTTTTTAACAACAGGGAAGAGGGGGGGGGGGATCTACCACTTCCTCTGTTCCCTCTTCTGCCATACTGCCAGTCAGTAATGTGCAGAAGAAGTCACTCATGGCTACGAGGGCAATCTTGTGAACTTTGAACATACACTCTTCAACTTGAACAGTCAGATTCAGTAACAATCCCTGTTCCCAAAGGGATCGGAGCCCAATCGTTGTCTTGTTATCAGCCATGTTGTCGTTCCCCTCAGGATATTTTCCACTATCGCTTAAAATGCTGTCAGTCAACATCACTTGTACGTTGTTCAGAATTATCTGTTTGACACACATGTTGAGATTTTTTTAAATATACTTTCAGGGTGTAAACTATACAGCGAATGGTCTTGAAGGCTTCTCGGATACTGTTGTGAAATGGGTAAGTAAAATGATATAAATTAAAAAAACCTCATGGAGAGATATCAAACAATATCAACAACCATAATTTTTCGCATATAACCAGCATCTCCCGGACAACCCGCACCCACAACTTTTAGGGTTTACACCATCACCTAAAGTGTCATGGAAAAAACATTTGTTTCAGGCCAGGGAAATGTCAGGAAATTTCCAATCTTGTCACGGAAAATCTTTGAAATACTAAAAAATGCAACCCTTCTCGTAAAATAAGCCCATGTGTTAAGAACTGTACTTGAAAGGAGGATCAAAAGAATTACTGATTAAAATGAACTAAATCATGAAAAACATATTCTTGAATAATGACAACTCCCTTAGTATATAAAGATTATATTTGATTGCATATTCGTAGACGGAGGCCCATGAAAGACATTGGCTTTATGTAGCGATTGTTAGGGAAAATTCATATATAAAATACCTTGTCAGTGGCAACCCTGACTTATAATATGTATAACATACGCACCCAACCTAGATGTGTGTGTCTCCTGTAATCACTAATTGTACAGAATGATGTGTCCACAGATCCGCTTCTTCAAGGCCTTCTCCTACTGGACGTCTCCCGTACTACTCACCTTCCTCTACAGGAGAAGTAAGTGTCCCCATCCTAACCCTTTAATGACAGCATTATCTAATATTTCATGTAAAATAACAACTTGTTATAAGGTATACGGAGTATTCATGGCTTCTTAATCTACATACATAACGTGACAGAACCTATGAGCGCTTTTAGATATGTAATTTTTCTTTGGACATAGATAAATTGTGATAGACAATGCTTCTGGCAGCCAAATGAAAAAAATAACCAACGCTTTGCCTGTCAATTTCAATGTTAATGTAATCGTTACATGACTAAGGCATGTTTACCCTACATTGTGTGTCAGACTTCTTCAACGTGGAGGGCGTGGTGTGGATGTCCAAGTTCGTGGGCGGTCTCCTCATCGTGTACTACACGGCCGTCTGGCTCAGAGGTACCGCTTTAACATTCTTATTAACATGTTGCTCCGTAAAGCCTCACCATAAAAAAAAAACTGGTCTTCGCATTCCACGCACCTTATTTTCAGATATGGCATTTGTCTACAGAATTCGCTTGCGTTATTTTTTTTCAAAATCTTGATTCCAACATTTCTGTTGCTGTGAGTTTCACTGGGGAATTTTGTCGAAATTAAATTTCATTGGCTCGAGTCATTGTCAACCTGAAGTATAACTGTTGTTTGGTATGCAGGCATCGGGCGGTGGATGAACCCCAGCTACGTTAACTTCATGGAGATCCTGGAAGCTGCTCAAGTCAACTTCACACCCGACAACAAGGTGAGCTGCTCCCCATACACCATGAGCTGCTCCCCATACACCATGAGCTGCTCCCCACACACCATGAGCTGCTCCCCACACACCATGAGCTGCTCCCCACACACCATGAGCTGCTCCCCACACACCATGAGCTGCTCCCCACACACCATGAGCTGCTCCCCACACACCATGAGCTGCTCCCCACACACCATGAGCTTCTCCCCACACACCATGAGCTTCTCCCCACACACCATGAGCTGCTCCCACACACCATGAGCTGCTCCCCACACACCATGAGCTGCTCCCACACACCATGAGCTGCTCCCCACACACCATGAGCTGCTCCCCACACACCATGAGCTTCCCCCACACACCATGAGCTTCCCCCACACACCATGAGCTGCTCCCCACCCACCATGAGCTGCCCCCACACACCATGAGCTGCTCCCCACACACCATGAGCTGCTCCCCACACACCATGAGCTGCTCCCACACACCATGAGCTGCTCCCCACATACCATGAGCTGCTCCCCACACACCATGAGCTGCTCCCCACACACCATGAGCTTCTCCCCACACACCATGAGCTGCCCTCACACACCATGAGCTGCTCCCACACACCATGAGCTGCTCCCCACACACCATGAGCTGCTCCCACACACCATGAGCTGCTCCCCACATACCATGAGCTGCTCCCCACACACCATGAGCTGCTCCCCACACAGCATGAGCTTCCCCCACACACCATGAGCTGCTCCCCACCCACCATGAGCTGCCCCCACACACCATGAGCTGCTCCCCACACACCATGAGCTGCTCCCCACACACCATGAGCTGCTCCCACACACCATGAGCTGCTCCCCACATACCATGAGCTGCTCCCCACACACCATGAGCTGCTCCCCACACAGCATGAGCTTCCCCCACACACCATGAGCTGCTCCCCACACACCATGAGCTGCCCCCACACACCATGAGCTGCTCCCCACACACCATGAGCTGCTCCCACACACCATGAGCTGCTCCCCACATACCATGAGCTGCTCCCCACACACCATGAGCTGCTCCCCACACAGCATGAGATTCCCCCACACACCATGAGCTGCTCCCCACACACCATGAGCTGCCCCCACACATCATGAGCTGCTCCCCACACACCATGAGCTGCTCCCCCACACCATGAGCTGCTCCCCCCACACCATGAGCTGCACCCCACACAGATTCAAGATCTTTATACTACCTTCCTATTGTAGCACGCATTCTGGTATTGATATGTTCTCTGGTATATTACAAGAGTGTCAGTATTCAAAAGTATTTATGCATTTATTTACTCCTATCCTATCATTGATCATGTATTGTGAAATGAAACACGTAAATTTGTCAACTTTCAGCGAGCGCTTATGAACTACGACAGCGAATTTGGACCATGGCCTGTTGATTTCCGATGGGATGATCCTAGTGTTGGGTCAGTATATTCTATAAATATAATTCAACATAATGATATGTAACTGGTCTTTGAAATCCACTACCGAAGAGTTTAGTATACATGGAAACATTGTGGCTAGATGTAACAAGAGTAAAAAATGTAAACGTAAAAGTTAGATACAAGCAACATGGATCATGGAACAGTACACACATGTTGATATTTCTGTTTATATTTCTTGTTTTTTTTTTTCATTAACAGAGAGAGGAAGCCACGGAAGTCCACCACTTATACCAGGAAGTCACGTGGTCTCGTCGACAATATCAAAGCCATGCCTTGCCACCTACTTAGGTAAAAATACTAAGGCATAAATGTGTCCACATGTATAATGCTTAAATGGTTCGATAATTAACCCATATATGCAATTCAGTCGTTTATTATCAATATGCACAAATCCATTTGTTACCAATATTGTACTTTCTGCCTTCAGTTACATTGCTATTCACACGTTTGGACGCCGCATGGTTTACCCCGGCGCCACCAGTATGCAGGTCATGTTAGGTATGTAGACTTTACTTATACAAAAAATTCAAGATAAAATATGATATTTTTGTATATGTAATTCAGATATATCCGAGTTAAACCATATGAATGTGGATTTATCTATAACCCTTTAACGGCCGAGTGAGGCCTGCAGTTTCATATTTTGTTGACATGATGCACCAATGCAGGGACTGGGAGTGTATCAGCCCTGTAGGTACAGCATGATGCATAATTGCAGCACTGGTGGTTGTATTCATGGATGGTTAAGAGATAATTGTATCCATGGTGGTTTAATTGAAGTAATATATATCATAAAGGAATAGCACAAAATATTTGACAATAGATAAGCATTACATTCTATAATTCAAATGATAACCTGGTACTGAACATGTAAATCATTGGTAGCTACCGGGTAATGCAATTACCGTAATCGACGTAATAAGCGCACAGTGCGCTTAAAAAATTATTCTGGACACCTTTTAGTAGTTAAAAGTTTAATTGGGGTAAAAAATGAGATATTTTTGGTTATTTCTAGTTTTAAAATCGCCCCAAAACAGGGGGTGTGCGCTTATTAGGGGGTGTGCGCTTATTACATCGAATACGGTATCATGTTACAAAATAGTCCTATCGATTATGTGCATCTGTTACCAAATAATAAATACTATACCAACAATTGTCATAGCTATATAAAACCTAAAAAGAAGTTGGGCTATAACATTATATCCTCTCTCAGGTTTTTAGAGTATTGGCTTTTAGCATTGGTTTCTTTATTACAGGTCCTATATTGAATCAGGGAAGAGCGAAACTGGTAGAAGAAGTAAGTTTTCATCAAAGTTGAGCATTTTTTACCTTCATATATACATGTATCTCACAAGGATAGATCTACTAAACGTTTGATTCAGGACTACAACATTGCGATTGAAATTATATCAGGATTCTAAAATCGAAATATGTACGCTTTTCCTGATCTAGAGAATGCAAAATGATATATCAATGTGTTATTTGTGCTCAGAAACACGGTCGCCGCGCAAAGTTGCTGGCGGAAGACGGCAATGAGATCGACACCATGTTCCTGGACAGGAGGAATCATGGCGCGTACGCGTATGGAAGCACCCTGGTACGTTAAATGTCTGATAAATTAAATCAAATGCCAATAGTAAAATAGATCTATGTCAACAAAGTTGTTTTTTATAAATTATCAAAGGGGAAAACAAGATAGCAAAACACAGAAAAGACAGTTTTAGCTTCGCTCAATAAGTCCGAAATACCAATAGTACCAGTAATTGATAACAAAATTATGAATTCTGAAGAAATAATTCAAAAACTGTTCTCAAAGAATGGGTCACGTCACTTGTTTAAACGTGAAACACTAGATGGCACCACATAAGAATTATGTGTATGTTGTATAATGTAGAAAGCACTCAATAGGGGGCGGTACTGAGCTGTGAAAAAGGACACAACATTAAGGTTTAGGAAAAGATATCAAATCTCCCTTCAACTGATTTTGAATAATCAAAACTAGCGAAGAGAAGAACACCTTTTTGGTGGAAGATCTCATTTTGAAAAAATCCTAAATTTTGAAATCTCTTTTATCTGACTGATTGTGCTGTGTGTTGTAGGTGATAACGAGTGAAGGTAACGCCGGGTTCTACGAGATTGGCTGTATGATCACGCCGATAGACGCCGGGTACTCAGTACTCGGCTGGAACCACCCGGGATTCAGCGGCAGCACCGTAAGTACTTAAATATAGAGATGACACATAGACAAAGGTCAGTTCATTGGGTTTATTTTACACATTGAACTTTGGCCGTATTTCACGAGGCTGAGTGAAATAGGCTGAGTGAAATAACCAATTAACTGAGTAAAATTAGTGTTCCTTTGTGTTTATCTTTTTGTATTTTATTGATTCTAGATGAAATAAGGGTTATTTCTATCAGGTTACAACTTGACCAAGTATGATTGGACATTGTATATACTTTTAATACTTACTGCGACGGCTCTGTGAGACGCTTTTGATAAAAAAAAAAAAAAATTCTTTGATTTTCTTTTTGGGTGGAAATATTAGTCCTATCCAAATATATTTCTCATTGGCACAAAGTTCAAGTGTTTTCTGTCCCAATGACGTAAATACCATCCATTTCCATCCACTGCATCCCCCCTAAAACAATGGTCAAAGTACACCTTCCCAAAAAACCTCTCATTTTCCAGTCTGTAGACAAACATGAACAGTACTAGTGTGGACATTTCATCAATTTCGGCATTTAGTGTTAAACCTATGGGGGATCTGATTTTTAGCAAGGTGAGACGTTTTTTGTCAGATCAAAATAGCATAATTCAGTGGTAGGATTGTATCTGTGGACGAAACTGTAGTGTATGCCTCAGGTAGGGTTGGTATTACATATATTTCACTCACACATATTACACTCATACATATTACACTCACACATATTACACTCACACATATTACATTCACACATATTACACTCACACATATTATACTCACACATATTACACTCGCACATATTACACTCACACATATTACACTACACACATATCACACCACACACATATTACACTCACACATATTACAATCACACATATTACAATCACACATATTACACTACACACATTACACACATAGCATTATATACAATTTATTCAAAGGAAAAACAAATCCCTGAGTCTTTTCAATTTGTGATTAGGATCACACGCTCGATTTTTTAGTTGCGGGCCAGTTCATTTTTGTAATACCCAAAACCAGGAGGCGCTGAGCATTACCATCCCAACTCGGTGAGGAGACGCAGATCAGTGACTAACTCTTCCTTGTCCCCCCTATGCAGGGCGTGCCGTTCCCGGAGCAGGAGCAGGCAGCTATAGACGTGGTTATGCAGTACGCCATACACAAACTGGGCTTCCCCCCAGAGAACATCGTGCTGTTTGCCTGGTCTATAGGCGGCTATCCCGCCACCTGGGCCGCCATGACCTACCCAGACGTCAAACATGTCGTGAGTAGTCTACCGTATTCCCTGTGAAAAGCACGCATATTATTGTAATAAGTGCGCTACAATTATTCTTGGTGCGCACTCCTCTTTTTAGTTTAGACATTTAATGACTAAAAATATCAGTTCCTTAGGCCAGACCAAAAAAATTGGTCAATGGATTTTGCTTGCCTCATTTTTTCTAGAAATTTTTATTTAAAACTTTTTTTCTCTAGATTCCCGCAGATCAACCAATTTAATATTTTTTGCCATGAGTTCCCTTAGAATTTTGATCGGAGACTTGGTAAAAAAAAAAAAAAAAAAAGTTCGCTGGCTCACTTTTATAAGCAAAATCCATTGACAAAAAAGAATTCTTCAAAAAAAAAGAAAGATTTCGCTCACTCGCACCATTTTTTCAAAAGTGAAATCCATTGACCAACTTTTTTTTTTGGTGTGACCTTATGAGACCTTATGTAATCAAGTTTCTACATAACGTTTTGGACATTTTTAAATCTCCTTTCTGATGAATTATCTGAAGATACTGTTGGAAAACTCCACTAATCGTAAATCTTGTAAAGGCGATTTCCCATTAGAATAGCATCAAATAAATATCCACATGCGAGTGATGTAACCTTACATGAGAAAAATACAGTTATCAAAAAGTAAATATTTTAACCCAGCTATGTGGCCTTAACTATTATAATTCATCAGTGATTCAAAGTTGTCAGACGGGAATGTATATATTCTTGTATAGTTATCACAAAGAATGGACCACTTTTAGTAGAGAAGGATTTAACATAAAATTAACGTTGTTCACCTTTGGCTATGTTTAGGTGCTTGATGCCACGTTCGACCATCTCATACCCCTCGGTGTCCAGCGGATGCCGGCTAGTTGGAGTAAGTACCATCACAGTCAGGATTTTACCCGGGAATGCAAGGAATAGTCTTCAAAATGTCATTGAAAAGGGACTGAAATGTCAAAGACTTGCAACCGAGGCCAATAATGTGACCCCTGTGCTTCACACACAGCAACTGAGAATTAAAGGATGGGATGGGGGATATTCCACAGCATCGTTGAGCGTCCTATGACTCCCATCATCCCAGATCGTTTATTACATCAATAATAATTTAAAAAAAACTGCCAATAGCCCTGGAGACCTACTTTGAAATAGTGCCGTTAAGCCTCACCTGGACACTGAGAGAACCATATAACCCGCACATGGGGGTCTACATTTGGTTACTTTAGTTTACTTCTAAAAAACCGTTGTATAAGTGTAACGTGCATCCCCATCTTGGGAGAACCCTATAATCCGCACTAGAGGTTTGGTTTGTTTATATACGGGTCATATGCAAGGGTTTAGGGTAGATCTTCAAAGCTATCACTTTGAGGCATGGAATTTTCTTTGGGTGGATTATACGCAGGAATATATGTTTGTTGGGCCAAGCAGGTTTACTATAGACTTGTAGCCTCTTCTCAGCTGTTTGCAGAGAATGCTTGATAAAGTGTGTTTTGTCGTCTTACAGGGAGCCTAGTGGTCCTCACCATTAAGAAGTACATGAACCTCAACAACGCCGAACAATTATTAAGGTACGCCTTTTTCACTCACTAAAATATCATGCACGAAAAATTCACATATTAAGGTTGAAAATCCACAAATCCCATTAAATCCACGGTTATCCTCATAACAAAATGAGTCATCCAATAGCAATTCATATCGGAGATCTGTAGTAACTATTGAAAGTTAAAAAAAGGTATATAAAATTTTAATTTTTCTTCTAAGGAAAATGGTCACGTCAGTTATTTGATTGTTAAACACTAGATGGCGCCATGTTATATGTATGGAGTAAGTAGTTTAGAAATCATCCACTAGGGGGTGGTACTGAGTTGTAAGGTTATCATCATTTAGATAGAGTAGTGAGCTAGGTGTTAGATGCATTGAACAGTCATCTACCTTGAGGGACACATTGAGTATCTGAACTGGTACAGAGGAGGGGCCAGGGGGAGATTCGGGTGATGAGTTAGCTAAGATAGAGACATGGAATTCAGGATTCACTGGTCTCAGCCGCATGATCCCTGCCATCATCGGGGTGAGGAACAGAGTGACCATCAAACAGAATTCATGATAACTATTCTAGGGAAGAGAAATAAAATAGTCTTAATGCTCTTTTGGACTGCATCATGTAGGAGCTATGAAAAACAACTCGAGGCAGCATTGTAGGTACTCTTTGTCATGGTGACGTATTGTCATTTTGTCCTGTTGTCATGGTGACGTGTTGTCATGGTGACTTGTCATTGCCATGGTAACAAACGGTTGTCGCTGACATGCTGAGCCATAATCCCAGCAGCCATCGGCGAGTGTCACTCACATGGGATGTAGGCTTACGGCTACCACCAACTCCAGCAATCTAACTATTTCTAGAGTAACATTTATATATATATATCTATATATATATATATATATATATATATATATATATCTAACTATTTCTAGAGTAACATTTCTCAGAGAAACAGCGGTGTAGGAAAAGGGGGACATGGGTGACTTCCCCGCCCCCCCCCCCCCCGATTTCCAATGCATATTAAAATCATTACTTTTCCATCTTGGCCCAAAATAATGTTGAATGACTGCTGAGACTACTCGGAAGGTTTTTAGAATTTCTGGATGCAAAAGAGATGTTTTATTATCGGTTCCTGTACATTCAATCTAAAGGCGGTTCTGTTCAGTCAGAGACCCTGTCAGGTTTGTCTTCTACCTGGGCCACTCGGCCTTATATATCCACCCCTATCCCGATCGTAGCGCCCTCTCACTACCACTCGCGCCCTCTATATATAGGCCGAGAACTATTACTTACAGGCGGCTTACATAACAACGATCCGAGTGGGATTCGAGTCCCCTACATTAATATAAATAATACACTGATATGACCTAGCACGCACATATGTTCCTAAAAATAAAGATAAAGAGCAACTATGACACAAAAGAACATGCAGTCAGTAATGACTTGCACTGCCTGGGAGTCGAGGAAGCAAAACACAGGGAATCAGTCTTGGCTACACTCAATAATCCTGAAAAGCAATAAATTAATAGTTGTTAACAAAAGTCAAAGGAAATGAAAATCTAGAGAAATAAAAAAAAAAATCCTATTTTTCAAGGGAATGGGTCACGTCAGTTGTTCTAGTGTGAAACACTAGATGGCGCCATGTTAGAGTTATATGCATGGAGTAAGTAGTGTAGAAATTACTCACTAGGGGGTGATACTGAGTTGTAGGGTGATCATCATGTAGGGTAGGCATGTAGGTATGAGTGTGGCAGTATCAGCAGTTTAACAGCCTGGGTAGGAGTCTAGATGTTAAACACATTAAAGATATATGAGTTTTCTACTTTGAGGTACACATTAAATATCTCAACTGGTATAGCCAAGGTGTAAGTCAGGGGGAGCTTCGGGTGAAGGGCTCAAGTGGTAGACATCCAATTCATGATCAACATGTCTTAGCACAGATGTGAACCCTTGTAACTATCTTCAAGTTCACAAACTTTTATAATATATCATCCTGGGGAAATTTCATAATAGTCTTGATACTCTTTGGATCTTGTGAACACCTATAGAAACAACTAGAGGCAGCATTGTAGGCACATGTTGCCATTGTGACGTATTGTCATAGTGACGTGTTGTCATGGTAATGTGTTGTCATGGTGACTTGTCATTGTAACAAACCGTTGTCGCTGACACGCTGAGCCATAATCCCAGCAGCCATCGGCGAGTGTCACTCACATGGGATGTAGGCTTACCACGCCCACACGCTCCACCAATCTCCTCATCTAATTTGTTCTAGGAAACAGTCGTGTAGGCTGCGGGGTGGAGGGGGGATGGGACTGGCACCGCCCATCCGCCAGCTCCCTCAAATATATAAATCTTTCACCTATGGGCCACAATTAAGTTAAAATGTCTGGTAAATTATCACAAAATTTGAATTAGCAATGATTATTTATTATAGCAGGGCCATCAACAAAGGTTTTATTCGCGATGTCCCAATATGACCTGGCATTTACCTGATTTCTATGCGGTCCTGGCCCCTTGGCTGTGATTTCCTATTCAGCCACTAGGGGGCCTTAGTCCCTGCTCCCGCTGGTAGGTGGCGGGTGTAGGCTGGGCCTGCGGCAGGGCCAGGTAAGGAGATTAGGAGGAGCCTGCTTATAATGGGCACTGACACCCGCAGCCAGCCGGAATCTCGTTAACTACCGCCTACCCTGGATTGAATACAGAACATGTGCCGAGTGGCGGACGCGGACCGATCCACCGCCTCCCTCGGGGCCCAGTATGAGATGGTCTTGTAGTAACAGGCAGGGATACTCCTGGGGCTTAAGTCTGTTACAGTGTATTCCACTGATATGACATTATTGTGACTAAACTCCATCATGTAGATTCAAAAACTTAATTTGTGGCAGTCGGTATTTCCCATATATAATGTAGAAAGGGCCAACTTGACTACAAAAAGAAATCGTAGGTAAGAAATTCCCTACTTTATACATGATTCATTCAGCCTGGATTAATATTTACTGCCCGGTAAATCGATGGCATCCATAGGTCACTTAAAATTTGCAAACATTTGGCGATAAAAACTGTCGCTGTACTGTCATGGCGAGAAACAGCAATGAGCTTGTTGCTGGTGTGCTGAATTCCAAGGCTGCACCAGCGAAACGGCATTTAGGTGGGAAAATGGTGGACAAGATGGCAGCTACCCACAGCCCATCCTTGCTACATATTCTGGTGAGGCCCCCTGGTGTGTGTGACGTGAACTATAGCTGAGCCAATCAGGGATTGACTGGGGAGCGACTCTGTGTGGCCGGGTAGGATAACGTTCAGTTAGGGTGGGTGCTGCGTACTGCCTATGCAGTTCTAGTCAACGACACCAATATTGTTGGTTAACCAATCATAATTTGTTATGCCATTTGTCGTCATGATGCATGAAGGCAGCACTGGCGAGTCTATTTGCCAGAGCTGCATTTATGAAGCATGCCTACCCTATCTGTTCCAGAGCGGATATGACATTATTGTGACTAAACTCCATCATGTAGATTCAAAAACTTAATTTGTGGCAGTCGGTATTTCCCATATATGTAGAAAGGGCCAGCTTGACTACAAAAAAATAATCTTGGGCAGTCTATACGAAAACATTTTCACCATGCAGGACATTCGGTCCTGCAGATTGTTTTCTATACAGGCCCGGCTCAATTTTTGCAGGCCCGGATATCGGAGTACAATCTTGCTATTTAAAAATGAAATATAAAGCAAGTGTTTGTATTGGCAATGATAATAAATAGGGTTCCCCCTACATGTTACAATTATATTAACCATTTTGGTATGTAGATTACTGAAGAACATTACAGAAAATATTCACACTTCCTGTTTTATGCTGTAGAAACCTTAATAATAGTCCGATTTACAAGCCGTAAAAAATGGCACATAGACAAAAATCTCCAGAATACAGCCAGCCATTTGGGCCTGCAGTAGCCCCTTTTCTGCTGGACCGGCAGACTTTTTGCCGGCTATAGCCGGTGTCCGGCAGGTTTTCGTATAGACTGCAATTTGGGTAAGAAATTCCCTACTTTATACATGATTCATTCGGCCTGGAGTATTATTTACTACCGGGTAAATCAATGGCATCCATAGGTCACTTAAAAATTTGCAAACATATTCGGATTTGGCGATAAAAACTGTTGCTGTACTGTCAGGGCTAGAAACAGCAGTGAGCTTGTTGCTGGTGTGCTGAATTCCAGGACTGTTACAGCGAAACGGCATTTAGGTGGGAAGATGGTGGACAAGATGGCAGCTACTCACAGCCCATCCTTGCTACATATTCTCGTGAGGCCTCCTGGTGTGTGTGGCGTGAACTATAACTGAGCCAATCAGGGATTGACTGGGGAGCGACTCTGTGTGGCCGGGTAGGATAACGCCCGTTAGGAAGTGGTCATTTTTTAACAACAGGGGGGAAATCAAACAAATTTGGACCTCTTGAAGGTGGGGACCAAAAAAAATTGCACCCCCTTTTAGCGAAAAAGCCTGTGTGTTACTATAGCTCAAAGGGGTTGGCCGTGCTCAATTTCAACTTGCCTGAGGGGGGGGGGGCAAAAAAATGTCGACCCCTCTGGTAGGGGGTGCACAGGGGGACCAACATTTTTTCGACCCGCCCGTGTGAAAATCCACAAACCCCCTCCCTCCTTGTTGTTAAAAAATGACCACTCCCTGAGAGTGGGTGCTGCATACTGTGCCAGCCTATGCAGTTCTAGTCAACGACACCAATATTGTTGGTTAACCAATCATAATTTGCTACGCCCTTTGTCGTCATGATGCATGAATGCAGCATGCCGACCCTATCTGATCAAGAATGGGTCAACACCTTAAGGTCAGAATTAAGCTTGAATGCAACCCTTGTGAGTTACTCACTAGGGCTGCATTCATTAATCATGATGACAAAGAGCTTAGTGCATTAAGCACTATGCGGTCCTTAAATGGTTAAGGTTAGCTTGAGGTAAACCAATCTCACCAAACAAAACAAGAAAAATTACAAGATAAAAAACCCACCCCTTTAAATCCCTCAAACCTCGCCATCACACACACAATGGAGAATAGTGAGGATGATGAGTCATTCTTTGTAAGGAATAGCTGATCCATTGTGGGTCTTGTAGTTGCCAGTATTCACTATTCTGAAATTCTGAAATAGATTCTACACGAATCATCTGTTCCAATTGAGTGTTACACTAAACGGACTATCTTGAATTCCTTTATAGTGCAAAACCTGCATACTGATCACGTTGTCCCTTAGAGCGAGATAGTTCCCTGTTTTTCATTATTTACCAAATTGTTTTCTACATTGGTATAAATACGGCACTGAGCCCATGGCACGTTACCAGTGAGACTTCCCTTTGAGACAGCAGACTCCTCCCTGTGGATAAAACCTTCACTGCATTTCTTTTATCTCCTTAATTAAGAGACATTCACTTTTAACTGTTCTTTTTTCCTTATAAAAAAAGAAAACAAATCCGTCTGATTTTGTAAAAGCGACAAAGTCGTGAGCGGTTCATTCCCGCCCACTCGTCAGAGTTCCTCCCCGTCCTCGCGCTGACGGCTCATTCCGACTCCGAGTCATGTCGGACTTGAAAGTCAAAGGCAAAGACGTGAGAGTTCCCTGGAGGTACTAGACCGCAGCGCAGTGCAGGGAAGGAATCCAGAAATAAAAAGACAGAAATAAAGAGTCTGGGAGGTATTATCTTCCCTGGTACTAATTATTGTTGAAGAGCGTTGAAACTCAGCTCTGTCAAATATGGACGCTCTGATACGTTGAGGTTTGGGTGTGCATGAGAAGTGTGTGGAGTTGCATGTTTCTGTTGGGGTTGGAAAAATAGAATTATGGGCTAGGTGTGCAATTGTAACTTTAGCTTGAAAGGGATCGGTTTTGTGTAAAGAAACATTTGAAATATAAGAAGCAATAATCCATATGTTCTTGGGATTATAGTGAATTGTAATGTGTTTATAGCAGTCACATATTTCCACATGAAATGTCAACTGAGTGCTTGTCTGGAAGCCGAACACTTACATGACAAGGATAAACATGGAATTAATCATCAATCACTTGTCACTTTTATTTTTCACAAATCACATCTGAACCTGTAAACTCAACCTGTGAAATGAAATTATGTTAGGGCTTAGTGACCCACTTCAAAACAGATTTATAGTTGAAACCTGTTTAGAACTTGTTAACCCTTTAATGACTGCATGATGCCTCAACGGGTCTTGTTCATTTGTTGCGATAAACCAATGCACCGTTGGCGCGTAACTCGCCAGCATTCTGTAACGACCCTTCAGGATTGTATCAACACTGTAATGTAGAGTCGGCATGAATGCAGCAACAGATAGTTACTCGTATGTGCTGCATTAATGCATCATGATGACAAAAGGGCACAGTGCATTAAAGCACGCTGCTGCCCTTAAAGGGTTAGAAGTGGATTTCCACTGGTTAATGATGGGATTAATTTGGGAACAGTGTTGATTAGGTTGAAATACAATCTACATATCCCGTCAGCCTGTCACCCAGTTTCCTGCAGTCTTAATACCTATTTGACACTGTGTGCCCACCGTTACCACGGCAACATGTAGAGCTCTTAATATGGTGAGTGCGTCAGGAAAGTCGCGGAATGAGACAGCGCCTGGTAATCTTGGTAGGGATTAAACCTTTAGGGCTGCATAGCGCTTTAATGCATTACTAGTATGCCCTTTGTCGGCATGAGGCATGATGCATGAATGATTAGGCCAAAAAAAAAAAGTTGTGTTCAGGTATCCCTAGCGACCCTATTTTTTTCTACCAAAAAAACACTTTTTTTGTCTGAAATATTTTTTTACTGAAAATTATACGAAAATGGGAGGAATTTTGTCTCAAAATCCTTAAAAAGATTTGAAAAAAAACGAAAAAAATCGACCTACCTACCCTATCTTTTTTGGGCCATGTTACCTGAACATAACTTCTTTTTTTTAGCCTTATCTCCTGTAACTATGATTTTTTTTATAAAGTAGGAGGACCATGTTTCATTTGGTATATGAATTAACCGAGATAGTATTTACTCTAAACTGGTTTGGTATGTACTAAAATATCTTCGATTTTAATTTCGTCGGACATAATGTCCAATTCATTGTATTAAGATGTAGGTAGACGATGGCACAGCCGATACCATTTAATTAAGTACATCATGATGCCTGTAGGTTTCATGTTCATTTGCTATCATGATGACCATACAGTACTCACCGACGCTGCATTGGTGAATTATGCCTCCCCTTTAGGAGTGTCTCAAACCCTGTATAAATGCAGCCTGGTTTGCATTCATGTAATTATCATGCCGAAAAAGGGATAGGTCATGAAGTAGTATGATGCCGTTTACGGGTTGGGCTCAGAGAAAATTGTGTTAATAAGTTGTCAGTTAATGTAGAGAGGCCAGAAAACTGTAATTGCAGATATCACTGGTATCTGAGAAATAGTTATCTCATATCCATTAGTAGACTTCCCTGAAATGTCAGCAAGACTTGCACCAAGTCAAGTCAACACGTATTTCAATGTCCTCCATAGGACTCCCCAGTGGTCCTCCATGTATTTTCTCCAAGCTCTGTGATATTCAATGTGAGTTTGCACACTGCGCAAATATGTTTACACGGATGGTCAACCCAAAACACTTACTTCTTCAGAAGCCGGCCACAGCATTTCTAAACATCCTCCATGAGTTCCTTATAAAAGCAAATTCTTATGAATATAAGCCATGGGGAAAAGCCTTAAAGGCGCAAATCTCGGTACCCCTCCAGCGACAGAGTGGAGACAGGACGGGTGCTCAGCCCTATATATAAGGGCGGCGGAGGTTTAACCCTCAATGGCAGCTAGGGGTGTATTGGCGGGTAACTTGCCGATACTTCATTCATGTATCATGACATAAGGGAAACGCAAAGAGGGTCGAACCCAGAGGCACAGCGACAGGGAGAGAGATAGAGAGAAAGACAGACGGACAGAAACATAGTCGTATGGAGAGAGGCACACACAGAACCATTGTACAAAAGGGAAGGGAGACAGACAGACAAAGAGAGAGAAGGAGATCAACAGAAAAAGACAGACAGAGAGGGAGACAGGTGTGCATGCTAGCCTGCAGGTAGCAGAACCTAGTTCCCCCAAAAAAAACACATGTGGCGCCTCATGGTGCTTGGAAGCCTTGCCTTCCTGGGATGTCAATTACTAGAATTGCTCCGGTGTCAAAGCACCTATTGAATAGCCCCCGGGATGGTGATATGATGTGTAACGGGCCCGGTCACTGACCGCAGGCCATCAATCTGTGCCAGCGGACTGATTGGTTTCCAGTTATTGCCCATTTCATACCACAGTTTAGGATACGGCCTTATCTTTGTATGATATGCTTGTGGTTTGCAATAACCAGAAAATATTGCTGTGCCATTTGCAATACATTACCTGCAAAGACCAATTTTATTTGACATAATGTTGTGCCATTGTGTGTATAGGTTCTAGCACTAAATTTGTAAGTGCTAGGGTAAATGCAGAATTACATCAAATACTGTATCCCCCACGGTATCCAAATAACATATCAAAAGCATGGACATAGCTATCAGTGAGAAATAAACATTGTTTTAAAACATTTCATAACGTATACATTCAGAATCTGTCAAAATATAAGTTTTTCTGAGATCCACATCAAATAATTGGCAATACACAGTCAAACAATGTATGTATGTACACACCGATATATATATGAAACAGTATGAATTCTCTTCTCTCCAGCATTGATTTGGTAGACGTACAATGAACAGACAAAAGCTGCCAAAGGGTAGCTTCATAACCTGCCAATTACTGATTAATCTCCCCACTACTGATTACCATGAATGAGTTTGACATTGGCGGTGGGAGGTATTAGTGAACCGTGTTATCAGCCGATATTAGCACTTCAGCAACCAAAGAAAAAATGTCATGACGTCGCTGCTTTTATATCATAGAACTGTAACAGTTTCCTTACTCCCAGAAGCACTGTTATTATGCTATCAGAATATTAGTCAGGCAATTATCAGCATCAACTTTAAACATTTAACTCAGCCCAAAGACTATACTGGGGAATTATTATTGAGCCTTTACCAAAAAAGACTTCAGACTCTGAGAATCTGAGTGACATTGGACACAGGGGTATTATTGTGTGATATTAATCCACGCCCAGAGCTCATAGGAACTGATGATGTAGCAATTGTCCTCATATTCCAAATCCTTCATTACTATTTTGTTGTATTAATATAAGATTAATCGAGTACTTACCATGTAATATAAGTATGAAGATTAATCGTTGTTCTTCGAGAGACAGATAAACATATCTGCTGAGTACACAGGAGAGGTGACGTCACTTCCGGTGGTCAGATTGGCGCCCACATGCAGTGAATCTTTTGCTGAAAGTAAAACATCTGGAAATAGTACACAGTAGTGCTCTTTTTACTTTGTCTAAATAGCACCCACATGAGTAGGTGAGAGATTATACCGCTAGTAGTAATCTTCTTCATCCTGGGGATGGATGGGTGGGCCTGTGTACTCAGCAGATATGTTTATCTGTCTCTCGAAGAACAACGATTAATCTTCATACTTATATTACATGGTAAGTACTCGATTAATCTTATATTCTTCTTCGCGACAGAAAACATTCTGCTGACACAGGAGACTTCAAAGTTCAGCTAGATTCACTGCTTATTTCCCATAATGTTACTCTCCCATAAAGGACTGTAACTTCTCATATAGGATAACAGAAAATAGATACTTTATTTCACCTAAAGGTGATGTTCTATTGCCTTGTGATATGGTTTTTACTAGGTTGCATGACATTTTGCTATATAGCAAAGAAGGCATAACTGCCATACAGTTCACCACAGCTGTGGCAGTGTAATTGTCCATCATAGAAAAAGTTTTATCACATACAGATACTGCTGCCTCTAGTAAGGCTTATGACTATGATCAGCCAATAGAGTTCATACAAACTATCGTTACGGCAAAAGGGCCAAAATTCTCCCCTTTTGAGGTGTATCTTTTCCCCCAAAAAGGCTCTGAAAATTTTGTTCCCAGCTACTCGATAGAGTCCTCCAGGAGGATCCTGGCTAGCGTCTTGGGAGGCTTGGGGTTCTCGATAGGCTTGTTGTAGTGCTTAGCCATGGTCTTGGCACCTTTCCAAGACCCATGTCTAAGCCAAACAGCAGTCGATACACCGAGTCTCCCTCCCGCAGAGGTGCTGGCACCCCTGGTGGAGTGAGCTCGGTATACCCTGGTGTCCACCCCAGCTGCGGAAAGCACCGCAAGGACCCATCTCTTTGATGAGTCCTGCCCAATCTCGCCAAATGGCTTGCAGAAGGACAAGAAGAGCGAGTGTTTCCTTCGCCCTTCCTTGTCCAACCTGACTGGCTCCGTGACCCGCACGTAACGTTTCAGGGCACAGACGACGCACAGAGTCTCCTCCTCGTGGAACGGTTCCAGGACCAGTTCTTTGAGGGGTTCCCCCGTACGCGCTGTTTTCATCAGACCCTTCAGAACGAAACGCGCAGACCCCGAATCCAGCCAAGTCAGATTGCGGAGATCAAGCGCTGGGATGACCTGGCCTCTTTGGCCCGACACCAGCAGAATCAGCATCGTTAGCTTGAACCCCAAGAACTGGGTGGACAAGCCTTCATTGGCACCCCAACGCTGGAACATGCTGAACACCAGCCTAATATCCCAGAACTTGTTATATCTGGGAGAAGGAGGATTCCTTCTATAGGCGGTTCGGACGGCCCTGCACACCCAATAATGGGTGCCCATGGTCTTCCCGTTGTCAAGGTTTTTCACTAAAACCGACAACGCACATCTGGCAGCGTTAACAGTGCCAAAAGCCCTGCCCTTTTCCGAAAGCAAGCGGTGGAAACGACAAACCTCCAAAGTCGTGGTTGACAGCTGCAACGTGTATGTCATGATTGACAGCTGCAACGTGTACAACGTGGTTGACAGCTGCAACGTGTCGGCATGTTTGACAGCTGCAAGGTCTATGACGTGTTTAACAGCTGCAACATCTACATTGTTATAGACAGATGCAACATCCTGGTTGACGGCTGCAACTTCTATGACGTGATTGACAGCTGCAACGTCTAAGACGTGATTGACAGCTGCAACGTGTACGACGTGATTGACAGCTGACGTGTTTACAATATAAATGTCATCTGCAACGTCTACTACTTGATTGACATCACATGTTTGCCAGCGGATTGACAGCTGCAACGTCTAGGACGTTATTGACAGATGCAATGTCTACGACATGGTTGACATCTGCAACGTCTATGACATGGTTTACATCTGCAACATCTTCTACGTGATTGACAGCTGCAACGTGTACAACATGATTGGCAGCTGCAACGTGTACGATGTGATTGACACCTGCAACATGTATGACGTGATTGACCGCTGCAACGTGTACGACATGTTTGACAGCTGCAAGGTCTACGTGTTTGACAGCTGCAACGTCTACGACGTGATTGACAGCTGTAATATCTACGCCATAGAATGTCGTCTGCAATATCTACAACATGATTGACAGCTTCAATGTCTGCCACGTAATTTACAGCTGTAGCGTTTACAACATGAGAGAGAGCTGCATCATCAACAAATGTGATTCACAGCTGCTACATTTACCACGTGATTGACATCTGCAACATGTGCGACTTACAGCTGCAACGTCTACAACATGATTGGCAGTTGCAATAGCTACTACCTGAGTGACACCTATATCATCTACAACATAATTGACAGCTGCAACTTGCTTGACAGCTGCAAATGTCTTTATCGTGAGTGATAGCGGTAAAGTCTACAACATGATTGGCAGCTGCAACGTCTATGACGTGATTGACAGCTGCAATGTCTACAATGTAATTGACACCTGCAACATCTGCGACTTGCTTGACAGGTGCAAACGTCTACTTCATGAATGACAGCGGCAACGTCTACAACATGATTGACAGCTGCACCTGAATGATACCCCAAAACAAAGAGGTACAAAACCCTAACCAGGTAAAGTGCACTCAAGTATCCACAACTCTTAAGTGATCCAAAATTGTGGGTCTTTTCGGAAACTAGTCCAAACCAAATACAAAAGCGGACAGCGGCTGCGTCTGTGACGTGGATGAGGGCTTAGACAATTGGATACTTAAGAGTATATTGTCAACTGTAACATCTACGACGTGATGGGCAGCTGCAACGTCTACGACCTGATTGCCAGCTGCAACGTCTACGACCTGATTGTCAGCTGCAACGTCTACAACCTGATGGCCAGCTGCAACGTCTACGGCCTGATTGTCAGCTGCAACGTCTAAGACGTGATTGACAGCTGCACCTTCTACGACGTGATTGTCAGCGGCAACATCTACGACGTGATTGACAGCTGCAACGTCTACGACGATTTGACATGCAATCGTCTATGACGTGATTGACAGCTGCTATGTCTACGACATGATTGACAGCTGTAACGTCTACGACGTGATTGACAGCTGCAAATTCTACAACATAATTTACAGCTGCAACGTCTACGACGTGATTGACAGCTGCAATGTCTACAACGTGAATGACAGCTGCAACGTCTACGACGTGATTGACAGCTGCAACGTCTACGACTTGAAAGACAGCTGCAACGTCTACGACGTGATTGACAGCTGCAACGTCTACGACTTGAAAGACAGCTGCAACGTCTACCACGTGATTGACAGCTGCAACGTCTACGACTTGAAAGACAGCTGCAACGTCTATGACCTTATTGACAGCTGCAACGTCTACAGCGTGATTGGCAGCTGCAACGTCTACTACGTGATTGTCAGCGGCAACATCTACGACGTGATTGACAGCTGCAACGTCTACGACGATTTGACATGCAATCGTCTATGACGTGATTGACAGCTGCTATGTCTACGACATGATTGACAGCTGTAACGTCTACGACGTGATTGACAGCTGCAAATTCTACAACATAATTTACAGCTGCAACGTCTACGACGTGATTGACAGCTGCAATGTCTACAACGTGAATGACAGCTGCAACGTCTACGACGTGATTGACAGCTGCAACGTCTACGACTTGAAAGACAGCTGCAACGTCTACGACGTGATTGACAGCTGCAACGTCTACGACTTGAAAGACAGCTGCAACGTCTACCACGTGATTGACAGCTGCAACGTCTACGACTTGAAAGACAGCTGCAACGTCTATGACCTTATTGACAGCTGCAACGTCTACAGCGTGATTGGCAGCTGCAACGTCTACTACGTGATTGACAGCTGCAACGTCTACAACGTGATTGACAGCTGCAACGTCTACAACGTGCGCACCAGCGGCTACAACTCTCTTGAGCGCCAGCGGCTATGTATTTTATGTGAGCTCCAGCGGCTACGCCTCAGACGTGAGCGCCAGCAGCTACATCTGCGAAGTCCTAGAAGAACATAGTCTTAATGTGCGCCGGCTGATATCGAGGCCAGCATCTATGCCTCCAACATGAGCGCCAGCAGCTATGTCTGCGACATCCCTAACATAGACTGGATGTGCGCCAGCTAGTATCAAGCGTCAGTGGCTAGATCTAGGGCATGATTGGTATCAACAATAACGCCATCAATGTGATCATCATTAACGTGAGACCATTAATGTGAGCAACAGCTGCCACATCTGGGATGCGAGCAACATCGCCTGCTTGTGGGACGCGAGCGCCAGCGGCCACGTCTGGAACGAGAGCGCCAGCGGCCACGTCTGGAATGCGAGCTGCTATGTCTACTACATGATTGACAGCTGCAACGTCTACGACGTGATTGACAGCTGCAAAGTCTACAACTTGATTGACAGCTGCAACGCCTACAACGTGATTGACTGCTGTAAAGCCTACAATGTGATTGACAGCTGCAACGTCTACAACGTGAGTGACAGCTTCAATGTCTACGACGTGATGGACAGCTGCAGCATCTACGACGTGATTAACCGCTGCAACGTCTACGATGTGAGAGCCAGCTGCAACATCTACAACGTGATTGACAGCTGCAACATCTACAACGTGATTGACAGCTGCAACGTTTACAACGTGATTGACATTTGCAACGTCTACGACGTGATTGACAGCTGCAACGTCTGCGACGTGAAAGACAGCTGCAACGTCTATGACCTTATTGACAGCTGCAACGTCTTCAACGTGATTGGCAGCTGCAACGTCTACAACGTGATTGACAGCTGCAACGTCTACAACGTGCGCACCAACGGCTACAACTCTCTTGAGCGACAGCGGCTATGTCTGCGACATCCCTAATATAGACTGAATGTGCGCCAGCTAGTATCAAGCGTCAGCGGCTAGGTCTAGGGCATGATTGGCATCAACAAGACCGCCATCAATGTGATCATCATTACCGTGAGACCATTAATGTGATCAACATCGCCTACGTCTGGGATGCGAGCAACATCGCCTACGTCAGGGATGCGAGAGCCAGCGGCCACGTCTGGGACGCGAGCGCCAGCGGCCACGTCTGCGACGCCAGCGTCTCCTACATGAGGATCAGCTGCAACGTCTACGCCGTGATTGACTGCTGCAACGTCTACGCCGTGATTGACAGCAGCAACGTTTATGCCGTGATTGACAGCTACAACATCTATGACGTGATTGACAGCATCAACGTCTATGACGTGATTGACAGCGACAACATCTATGACGTGATTGACAGCCGCAACGTCTATGATGTGATTGACAGAAGCAACGTCTAGGACAAGATTGACAGCTGCCACGTCTACACCGTGATTGACAGAGGCAACGTCTATGACGTGACTGACAGCGACGTCTGTGACGTGAAACCCAAGGAATTTTTGGGCATAAGGTGTGGGTCTTTTTTGGAAACTAGTCCAAACCCAAGGTACCTCCACATGAGTTAAGTCATCTTGATGTTCAAATCAAAGAGACATGTGTGCTAATAGTGTTTTAAGGTGGGGATTAAAACACAAGGCCAAAGAAATTTTCGGCATAAGGTATAGGTATTTTGTGTTACCAGTCACAAACCCTAAGCACATAAATGAGACCCTATAAAAGGTGGACCAGTTAAGTCTCTTTGTGTTTTCATTTCACAACAACACAAACTTCTTAAATGCCTAACTCAAGGAATTTTTCGGCATAAGGTATGGGTAAACTTGTGTATTCAACACAAGCACTCAGTGTGGATCTGTATCAACACAACTGAGTTATTTAATGCCTCAAAGAAATTTTGGGCATAAGGTATATGTCTTGGTAAGGACTGGTCCAAACATGTACAAAGTACAACAAGACACACCTGACACTGACTTGACAGTTCACCTCACTCAAATCTGTATGAGTGGAGAACAACCTCAAATGTCATTCTTCTATAACTGAGTTATAAGAGAATAACTGAGGTGTCAACTACAAAGTAGCAAGCAAAGCTTTAAGTGTCTTGACTTCAACCAATATCTAGAGTCTGCCAAGCTGTTATGACAGGTAGTAGTTGATATTATTCTGTCTTTGACCATGCATAAGACAGTGGTAAGTCCTTCCTGGTTCTTTATTTTAAAAGTGTATTCACTAATAAAACAGAGATCTACAGTGTATAACAGGATAAATTTCTATCTCTGCAGATATGAGTTTATCCCATCACAATTTCATTCCTTATGAAGGCTCGTTTCGCTATTGAAACATTCCTCAACAAATGAGGCAGCAGTACTGCACTATGAGCCAACATAACAAATAAAAAGCCAACATAAATCAGTGACCCAGTCTGAAATCCAAGATGGATGACTGGTCTTGCTGAATCATGCCAGCCCCTAGCAGCAACTAAGCTCTACACTTCTAAACTCCAATTTTTCACTATAACTGGATGACAATTTTCCAAATTATTGTGAAAAACTGAACTATAATTGCACCTTTGAGAAATTAGAAACATCTGGATGACCGTTCATCCTGATTTCCGAAATCCCCAATTTTCGCCCACCGGCGGATTTTCGGTCACATTTTCGGTCACTTTCCCTGCAATCTGAAGGAAAATTTTACAGTATCAAAGGGTTGATATTCCTCAAAGGTGCAAATATGATACAAATATGAGCTAGATAAAGGTAAATACCTGTTATATTCCTCCAAATATGTGTGAGAGTTGCTGCTATGGGCGCTGACGATCTTTCCTTCCCGAATTCGCGCCTATATCTGGTCACCGGAAGTGACGTCACCTCTCCTGTGTCAGCAGAATGTTTTCTGTCGCGAAGAAGAATATTAATGCAAGTGACTATTCAGATTTAATCCAAATTTTACCTCGGAAACCCCTCTGGGTTCGAGGTTATCCAGGAGAGTGGGAACGAGGCTGGCGCCTGCGCCTAGTCAGTCAACGGGACACGAGTTAGCGGTGCGGATCGTTAGGTGAGTTCAGGGGCCTAAAAGCCCCGATTTAATGTGTTTTAACCCCATTTAGGGGTTATAATTTAGGGGCAGTTTATGCCCAACATGGAGTTGGTGACATTTGTACTATTTTGTAATGTAGTTACAGTCACTAATCTCATTTTATCTCGATTGTTTCGCAGCGTTCTCACTGGACACGCCGCCGAAGCACGCCATTGCTGTTAGCTCTGGGCGCTAGACTGATTCACATCATGTCGACACGAGAAACTGAAAGGAGGAAGAGAGGAAAGAAGGATGATAAGGATAAAGATAACGATAAAGATAAAGATTTGGATCTGGAATCGGTAGCATCGTCTGGCAATAACGACGAAGAGCAGACGACATTGGCCGGGGCGGAGCCCGGCCTGTCAATCAACGGGGCGACGCACGTGCCGAAGCCAGGCGGGTCAGGCATTGGCCAGCCCTCTGCGCCAATCACAGAGCAGCCAGCGGCCACGCAGGCGGCCATCTTGGCGCAGGCCAGTTTGTTTCAACAACAACAACAAATGGCGGCTTCGTTCAATCCGTGGTCCTTCATGATGAACAACATGAACGGTATGTTTAACCCACAGTTTAACCAGCCCCAGTTTAGTCAGCCCATGCAGGGTAATTGGGGTGATGGTTGGCAGGGTTGGGGACAACAACAGTCGGGTTGGGAGCCTCCGGCGGAGGTCCCAGTCAAGAAGGGGGACGCCTTAGCTTCGGTGCTGTCAAAGCAGCACAATATCTCTGACGAGGAATCTGACGGCGAGTCGACAGGGGTGAAAGATGCCTCTCAGGCTGAAGCCAAAGCTCTGCCGGTGTTAAAGCCGGGGGCTATGGCAGAGGCGATCAAAGAGCAAGAACAGAAGGTGGCCAAGGTGGATTTAGCTGAGGCAGTTAATCCACATATCTCAGGCGCGATTGATAGGTACCTTGATGAACCTTTTGATCAGAAAACTCTGGATGCTCAGACAGCACGCTTCCCAGGTGTAAAGAATATCCCCAGATTAGTACGTCAGTGGACGGACGAGGAAATCTTCATGACGTTGCCTACAGTACTTAAGACCTTAGATAAACAGTTGCAGAAACACCAGGAGGGCATATTGGCGGCGGTGTCGGCCTTCCTACCGGTAACACATGAGATGGTGGAAAGAGGGCATACTGACAAGGACCTCGACACTCACAGTGACAGTGTGATTGGGGGCCTACATACCCTGATCATGGCCCATAATGCAATCTCTCACCAGAGACGGGAGATGCACAAGCCTTATATGAAACCCGACTTTGCTAGGGAAATAGCTAAGATGAAGAAGGAGGACATGGATCCTAAATGGCTATATGGTAAAGGGGTAGCTGATGCAGTCACCCAGTGTGACAAAGTACGCAAGGCCTCTAGAGGTGCTATGAAGGAGAACAATGATCAGGGCAAGAAGCACGGAGGTCAACATGGGGGTCAACCACCCAACAAGAAGCACAAGTCTGGGGGAAATAAACCTCAGATCAGACCGGGAGGTCCTAATAACTTTGGGAACTTTCATTATGCAAACCAGAATGGGCCGGTGTTCAGCACTCCGTTCGGCCCAGGGTACAATGCAGCCTACAACCAGATGTTCCAGCAACAGAACTTCAGGCCGAGGCACCCTGGTCAGCGCTACAGACAGCCTAGGCCGCCAGCACAGGCCCAGGGAAACCCGAACCAGGGTTTTCACAAGAAGAGCAACAAGTAGGACAGGTGGGTTGCTCTTTTATGAACACTGTCAGTAACTTTCAAGCAGGGAATACTTCTAACTTTGTAGAGCAATGGGGAAGTTACACTAGAGATCCATGGGTACTGGGACAGGTTCAGGGAGTTACAATACCTTTTGTAGGCCCTACAGGGGACAAGAGTGCTAAATACCCACTGTCGTTTGATGAACATGAGTGTGAGATAGTTGATGCAGAGGTAGCGAAGTTGTTAAAGAAGGGAGTCATTGTAAAATCACTACATGAAGAGGATCAGGTAGTGTCTAACATTTTCCTTCGCCCAAAGAAAAGTGGGGAATACCGTATGGTTTTAGACTTGTCAAATTTAAACAAGGTAGTAGAGTATGAACATTTCAAGATGACATCTTTAAAGACTGCTTTGGAATTAATGAGACAAGATGCCTGGGTTGCATCAGTGGACCTCAGAGACGCCTACTACACTATTCCAATTCATGGGGAGTATAGGAGGTACCTAAAATTCAGTTGGAGGGGACAGCTGTACCACTTCACAGCGTTACCCAATGGGTTGGCGTGTGCACCTAGGTTTTTCACCAAGATGCTCACGCCAATCTTCGCTGAGCTCAGGAAGAGAGGAAATGAGTGTTTCTTTTATATAGACGACTCCTTCATCATAGCTGACTCAGAGGAAAAGTGTAGGGAGTCGGTGATGGAGCTGGCTCAAGCTCTAGATTCCCTGGGGTTTGTGATACATGAGGAGAAGTCAGTACTAAAACCTCAACAATCAATTGAATTCTTAGGATTCACATTGGACTCTAGAGACATGACTGTGAGACTGACACAGGACAAGGTGGATAAATTCCATAGAGCTGCTTGGGGGGTGTTATTGAAGAGAAGCCCATCTATCAGGGAAGTAGCAGGCTTGATAGGACTCATGGTAGCCTACACACCAGGCATTGATTATGGAGGGGCCCACCTGAAAATTCTAGAGAGAGAGAAAAATGAGGCATTGAAGAGGTGTGCAGGAAATTTTGATGCATTAACTAGAATATCCACAGAGGCACAAAGGGAAATTTTTTGGTGGTTGGAAAATATCCCAGTAGGAATAAGAAAGATCAGACAAGCGCTGCAGCAAATCATTGTGATCACTGATGCCTCGGAAGCAGGATGGGGGGCACACAGGGGCCCTACCACCGCTGGGGGCAGATTCAGTAGGGAGGAATTGCCAGACCACATTAACGTTAAAGAATTATGGGCCATTCTTTATGGGTTGCAGGCACTTGTCCCAGAAATGGGGGAAGAGATCAGGTTGTTGACGGACAACACAACAGCCCTGGCGTATGTCAAACACATGGGGGGTGTCACCTCCCCCCAGTGTAACCAGGTAGCAAAGCTTATTTGGGAGTGGGCAGAGGAGAACCAGAATTGGTTAACAATAGCACACATACCCGGGGTGGAGAACGTGTTAGCGGATTATAAGTCAAGGAACTTTAATGATGAGACTGAATGGGAAGTATCAGACAAGATCTTTGAAAAAATCTGCAGAGTATTGGGCAAGCCAGAGGTGGATTTGTTTGCCTCCAGGTTGAACCATAAACTCCCATGTTTTGTTTCTTGGAGCCCTGACCCGGGGGCCTGGAAACATGATGCATTCAGTTTCCCATGGACTGATCATGACTTCTTTCTATTTCCACCTTTCAGTTTGGTGGGGAAGGTGCTTCAGCGGGCGCTGCAGACAGGCACAAGAGGAATCATCCTAGTACCGGACTGGTCGGGGCAACCATGGTATTCCAGACTCATGAACCTGGGAGGCAAGAGACTGAGATTCCGCAAAGGAAGGCACAATCTGCTGAACCAAGGTCAACCCAGAAATCAGGAAGCCATGCACAGCTGCCCTCTAATCGCTGTCAGACTGCAGTAAAGAACTGTGGGGGGATGCCTTTTATTGCACAGAGGTTACTTAGAGAAGGTTATACACAGGATACGGTAGATCTAATAATGTTATCATTCAGATCGTCCACTAAAGCCCAGTACACTGTGTACCTGAAGAAATGGGCCTTCTTTTGCCTTAGAAATAAAGTATCCGTCATGAATGCGTCAGTACAACAGGGTTGTCAATTTTTAACTGAATTGGTGAACAAGGGTTTGAAATATTCGGCCATAAACTCTGCTAGATCGGCATTGTCAGCCTTGCTCCCGAAGATTGGTGGTAAAACCTTTGGAAGTATACAGGAAGTCACTTTGGTATGTCGGGGAGCCAGCGTAAAGAACCCCTCTGGGGGTAGATACGCTGGCTTCTGGGATGTTACATGTGTGTTGGAACTATTCCAGGAATGGGGTGACAACCGACAACTGCCACTGAAGTTACTATCATTTAAAACGACCATGCTCTTATTGTTGGTAACGGCCCACAGGGGTCAAACAATCTTGAACCTATCCTTGGAAGGAGCAGTGATTGAGGCAAAAGAAATTACTTTCTATATGAACACGTTGCTAAAGCATAACCGTCCGGGTGACACGCTGGATGTCATTACGGTACATTCATTTGATGATGATGTTGATGTTTGTGTTGTTAAAGCGCTACATATGTACATAAAGCGCACAAAGAAGTTGAGATCTGAGGATCCGGTGGAGAGTAAGAATTCACAGTTGTTGTTAAACCACATGTCCCCATACGGACCGATTTCTAGGAACACATTGTCCCATTGGACGCTGGGAGTGTTAGACCTAGCAGGTGTCAATGTAACCAAATTTGGTAGAAAGAAGTTTGGAGCACACTCCACGAGGGGGGCTAGTACATCAAAGGCTAAGGCCTTGGGGGTGCCCCTTAATATGATTATGAAAAGGGCTGGCTGGAGGAATGCCTCCAGTTTTGCTAAGTTTTATGATAAACCTATAGAGCAGGACCCTCAAGTTTTTGGTCAAGCTATTCTAAAGGAGGCTCTTCGAGAGAAAGAAAAGTCCAAGAAGAGGAAGAAGAGTAAGAGATGAGTTGTTCATACCGGTGAGATCTGACATGTGTATGCAGGTCTACGGGTTTAATATGTTTACTGTTGATGTTTTGAAGGTTAAAAATGAACTCAAGATGGATTTTATGTGTTGATAATAAAACCTGAACGTTCGTTAAACCGTACTCGTCTCCAGTTTGTACAGCAGATAGAATTTGGATGGGTTATAAATTTATCTGAGTGCTATAATACTTAAATGGGATTGATA
This sequence comes from Harmothoe impar, assembly GCA_947462335.1. NCBI lineage: Eukaryota > Metazoa > Annelida > Polychaeta > Phyllodocida > Polynoidae > Harmothoe > Harmothoe impar. Next base: position 52,805,569 of record OX381713.1, on the reverse strand, counting down.
AAACAGAGGATGCTCTGAAGTCTCCTGGATAACCTCGAACCCAGAGGGGTTTCCGAGGTAAAATTGTGAAATTAAATGAGACTTACCGGGGTAAGGCGAAATTTGATTATAATTTTGCCGAGGGAACCCCGTGGGGTTCAGGGTATACAGGCCCACCCTCCCGACCCTGTTCCTCGAGGTGCAGGAGATAACAAATTTTGTTCTGTACTAATTCAGATTTCGAGGGGGAAATCTGGAAGGGGACAGCATATTTAATCCCACAAATTTTTTGACTTGTTTCATAAATGATTTAAGTATTTAGCCTCTAAATCCTGACTAGGCGCAGGCGCCAGCCTCGTTCCCACTCTCCTGTATACCCTGAACCCCACGGGGTTCCCTCGGCAAAATTATAATCAAATTTCGCCTTACCCCGGTAAGTCTCATTTAATTTCACAATAAAATCGAGCTAATCCAGGCTGTAGCAGGCCTTCAATCTTCTGCTGGAAGAATTGGTTTAAATCTCACTCATCAGTAATTAAGCATTCATTCTCACAGGCTGGAGACAGGAGTCTATTCTGTAGAGCTTCTAACATTCACATTGTGGGATTCCCAAGTGCTTCATAATTATGAATATTCCATGACAGTTAAGTACATTTCCCATCAGTCCAAAAGTATTCAAGGAAAGTGTGGCGGTGCATGCTGAAGCACATCTCAAGGGTTCCCACATGTTGCACTTATTCTAATTTCTTGTCACAAATAATACAATGTGGGCGCACAGACATCCCATGGTTGAAGATCTCATAGAGGCAGTGTGTATTTGTCTCGATATCTTGGGTAAGAGCCCCAAATTGCCTAACAGCTATCCAATGTAACTATGCCATATGGAGGGGTGCGTAAGGTAAGGTCCCATCAATCAGAGTTCAATAAATCGTGCCCCCACCACTACAGCAATAATCAGGGGCGTGGCAACCGGGGGGGGGGGGACATGTCCCCCCCCCCCACTTTTGACCAACCCCATAAAAGGTCAAAGGGTCAAGTAAAAAGGGGTCAAAAAGGGTCAAAAAGGGTCAAAATACCCCTCAGTCCCCCCTACTTTGAAACTGCTTGCCACGCCCCTGATAATTGCTATACTTCCATACCTAGGCCTATAATATATGGGCATGCGTGTTAGCCCACATGTTCAGGATGGCCGTTGTTCCCTGAATTAATATTATATTTACACCTCAGAGTCCTCTGTGTAGGGGCCAAGGTAAATGCGGGGTAGTATGACAAACTAAATAACTCAACATTCTCCAAACGGTACCCTCATAAGCTGAGTGAACTTAAATGGAGGGCCCAAGCCAAGGCATAGATGAATGGGTCAAGCATTGCTGTATTTTTGTACACCAGGTCTACATGTCTGCAAAGTACACTATTTCCTGTCCAAAAAGCTGTACCAATTTAATATTTATAGCCCTGGATGTCTGCACTGCTCATACAGGATCCTAAAACCCATTCGTGTCATTCGAGCCGTGTTCAGACTCAAAGGGACATGCTCTCTGCCCGTCCCATGGTATCCTTTTTGGGGACACTTTTTCATATTTTACACGGGATCTCAGGAGACCGGTTCCCAAACACCATGTGTTTTGTCCTTCATCTGATGTCAAATCAGGCAGCCACCTATCTTTTTGCCAAAAGCTTTATGCGAAATAAATGTTCTGGAGGCAGAGTTTTTTGCATTATCGTTTGATAATTGTGAGAGTTCTACTAAGATAATTTGTGATATCAAACTTCATAAACAAGTACTGTAAATTTCCTCATCTTGAGTATAACCCACAGATTATACGTGGGAATTTACGGTATCATTATTGCTGCCATAATGTTACTATTAACTTTCCAGGAACATAATATATGAATACATTTAGCAGAATCATCTCTCCAGGGCTCTTGAATAAGTGCCAGGGTTTAATAAAGTAGTACATTGTGAAATGTAATGTGAACCATGTGCACTGAACAGGCCATTACGGTAGGTTACATGGCTGCCTCTGAAGACCAATGCAATTACAAAATGGTATAAAATGTTACAATTCAAAAAGGGTCAAATTACCAGGAATAATTAACCTTGTTCCAAATTAGGTTCCGATAAAATAAAATACAAGGAGAAGAAATAAATAGTTGATTCCATTCTAAATTCGGAGAAAAATCGACACTTGATAATGCTCAGCACAAGAAGGTTTGGTGACTTCCTGTGTCTTAAAAACATTTTTAATCAGAGTATCCAAGTTGGGCTTTCCCTTGCCTCTCAGTCAATAGACACACTCCTCTAGAAGAGATACTTCAATCTCATCAATCTGGAATATTTGATATTAAATCCTGTCATGTATGGCTTCAGAATTGCAGTAGATATAACCTTTATAGATATTAGTAGTCTAACGCCCCCATCTCCCCATCAGTCATCATGTCCTTATCCTCCGTCCGACCAGCAGTCGCACCAATTAGTTTTTCGGAACCAGTAACACACAGCAAGTTAAACAGGAACTGCATGGTGTTATGAGATGGAATAGGATTGAAAGGTTAGACATTTTTGAGAATTGAATATCCAGCCACGTCCATCATCACCCAACATCCTACTGTCACAACCCCTGTCTAACCCCCACCTCACACAACCTACTGTCACAACCCCTGTCTAACCCCCACCTCACACAACCTACTGTCACAACCCCTGTCTAACCCCCACCTCACACAACCTACTGTCACAACCCCTGTCTAACCCCCACCTCACACAATCTACTGTCACAACCCCTGTCTAACCCCCACCTCACACAACCTACTGTCACAACCCCTGTCTAACCCCCACCTCACACAATCTACTGTCACAACCCCTGTCTAACCCCCACCTCACACAACCTACTGTCACAACCCCTGTCTAACCCCCACCTCACACAATCTACTGTCACAACCCCTGTCTAACCCCCACCTCACACAATCTACTGTCACAACCCCTGTCTAACCCCCACCTCACACAATCTACTGTCACAACCCCTGTCTAACCCCCACCTCACACAACCTACTGTCACAACCCCTGTCTAACCCCCACCTTACACAACCTACTGTCACAACCCCTGTCTAACCCCCACCTCACACAACCTACTGTCATCACCTCTGTCTCAGGCAACAGCCAGAGCTAGTTCTGATCACAGGACAATAAAGTTCACAGGTTCCCGCAGCTGGCAGGAAGTCCTGCAGATGCTTGGTGGGAAACTGAAGTTAATTTACCGTAGGTCTCAGAAAGAAGTTGTCAGTTTGTCTAAGGCAAAAAATACTGTAAACTTTAGTTAACTTTGCAGTCTTCACAATTGATTCCTTGCCGTACAGTCTGTTGTAAGCTTATGTAATTGTACAATAATGATTCCAGATTTCCCTCTCCCACTCTCCGCTGTATAGGAAAGGTTCAATGTGTGTATAATCAACACAGAGGAAAGGCCACAGAGGCAATGTAAACATGAACATTCACGCCATAACTGATAAATGGCTGAACAGTCTATGTCATAATTCCCCCTGTACTGACGTCATTCATGACATAGACAGTGGTTAAGGTGGCGTCATGTCTGAGCCTCGTGACAGGTCACACAGAGACAGTCTGAAGTTGGCTGACACAGACAATATTGATACTGGGTCTGTGTGTGGTAAAGGCCAGTGTCGGGAACACCAGACGTGTGGATTGACATAAGCTGCTGCCGAACCCAACCCCCGCTCTGTGTATATGCAGTACTTCCACTAGAATACTGCTGCTGTCATGTAAGGCCTTAGCTGTAATAATGACATATTGTTTGTTGGAAAAATAATATAATTGGGGGCAAAATAGATACATACAACCATTATCACAATCTGGGGTCTGGGCTGGACTATAATTGAAACAGTCAGAGTCTGTGTATGACCAAATCCTTATTGGTGATTATTAGGTAGGCTTTACATGAAAACATGGGAATACCCTGTAACCCAGAGTGACTGATAGCTATTGTATTAGCAAATCTTTTTTCTAAAATGAGGAATATCAGTAACTTTTCATCGATTCTACTTTAACCTACAGCCTTGGAAGGAAATAGTACCTCGAGCTACATCACAGATAGCACCGTTTTCTTTCTCAAACATATATAGCATGTATGGAGGCTGGGGTGTAGGTTTTATGAATGCAAGACGTGTCTATATAATAGCCTACTTGCCCTTACTGTCTATTACTATGATTAAACTCATCCCCAGACGCCCCTGGAGTAGGCTCAGCCACCCTCCTCCCAGACATAACTACACTGCTCTGTTTTGGTTTGTTGCTTCTGTCTATGCCGTAGCCTTTCGATCTATATCAGAAATGGGCAATCTCATTATGTTGGAAAATGTGGTTAAAATGATTTAATTTGTAGGGAATACTTTCTGTGGACGGACATTGGTTGTCTGTTATGCAGTTAGACAGCATGGTGTACACCTTCTCCTCAGCTTAAGGCAAAGACATAGTAGACAAAGCCAGACCGAGTAAATGTCAGGAGAGTGGGGATGCTCGAGGGTTGAGGTATCAGGGGGTACTGGGTGAAGCACTAATGCCGCTTAAGCAGCTGAAGATGCTAATGAATTGTGCAGACCCCAGCTCATCAGTTAACTCTACGAATACCAGGAATTAGGCGATGAGTAAAACAATTGCTTTTTAACTATGATATGAGTTGTTAGCCAAGGGGAATATGTAAAATGAAAGGGACATATCTAGGCTGTGAAGGAGGTTATAAGAACTGTGGTAGGTTAGAAGGTAGTTTCTGTAAAGCATATATTAAAGGCGCACGGAACGCACAATGTCATTTGCGTACAAAACTCGGCAGGGTTAGGTCCTCAACTCAGTGCGCCTTTACCTGAAATAAAAATGACTTTTGGAAAATCATGTAGCCTGTGCCTTTGGGAAAGACATGTTGTCAACCATAGTAATATGGGTAAGAAGAAAAGAAAATGAGTATCTTGTCTGGGAATCCAAGCTGCAAGAAAAGCCTCTGCAATATCATAAAAAGTCTGTATAACCATGGACATCAACAGTCATGAAAACCTCTTGCTGCTATGGAATTCTCCTGCACTGGAGGTGATGGAACTCCCCTTTTCAGGAGGCAGTGTTCTTCCATCACATTGATTGTAGGACGTACAAGATTTAGCACTCTGATGTCCGGCAGACCTTCTTCTCCCAAAACATTCCCCCTCTCCCCTCTCCCTGGTCACTCCCTTGTCTGCCCCCCTGTAATGGGCTTCTTTTGTTCTGCAGGAGTAATTTAATGCTTCTTCTTTGTCTTTGATCCAGGTAAGAACCCTTGAGTCATGCTCGGAACGCACTTGTAGAGCTTGCAGCCCCTGGCGGTCATGGTAAGAACTTACTGCTCCTATTGTTGAACCTGAACGACCTGAAAAGGTTTGCTGATTTTATATTGCCTGTTTCCTGTTGCTATGGAAATGCTGATTTTAGAATAAGACAATCTCTACTGGTGGTATTTTTACTTGATAAAGCCATCCATAATGCAGGAAAAGAGCAAACTTATAGATCATAATTTCAAAGCGTTGGGTGCTGAATGGATCTCATCTTCAAAGTTATCCAATTCCTTGATGCAGTAAGCAATGTATGCAAAATGTATCATAGTGCTGGAGGATAGAAGTACATAATGTTGAAACTTTAATATATTAAAGAAGCAAGGAAATATCTCAATACAGTCTGGGCTGCAGAAATACTTGCAGGATTGTGAATACCAACTATATATAGAATATAATTATCTTCTACAGCGTATGTTTTCTACAAATAAGGGCTTTGTATCTTAACCCTTTGAGGACGACCAAAAATCATGATGGCTCGCTGTGAGGACGAGACATTTATTGGGAATTTTCCCTAAGGACGAGGCATTGCTGAATCCCATAGAGTTAGGATGACTAGAGTCAATGCTCATCCTGCCATGGCATCAACTATAGTTGATGCTCGCCCAGCCATGGTATCAACTATAGTTGATGCTCGCCCACAAAGGATAAAGGAATATAAGACAAAGAGCTTTTTGATCAAAGTTCTGAAACCAAACTCTGCAGACAGACAGTCTCTCTCTGCCTCACCTCTGTTCAATGTTCCTGCGCAAGAAAATAGTCCCTGTGACTATGTTGGATTACTGCTTTATGCTGGATTCTTATAGTTTTAAACACACATATGTTTTGATTGTGAAGAAGTAGAGACTGGTTATTTCTAACATCACCATACCCTTGGTATTAAAAGAATATGGATGTGAGCGTTTCTTATGTTTTCATTCATATATTTTCAAGACCTTCAAGAGGCATTCAAACTCATTAGACTTGAAATGACAAAGTAATGAAGAGTAACATCCGAGAATCTATTTGTGACCCTTTTTGTCCCAAACTTCAACCCAAGCACAGGGCAGTAGAGTTAAGCAAGACTATTATTTAATGTTGTCCGTGTGCATACATCTATATTGAGATGTGGAAATAGGTGCAGCATACTGCATCTCCCTAAAAGTGATTGTGCCGACACCTCCTGTATTCAGAGCTGTTATTATCTGGAGGTATTGTTGGTAGGGTTAAGTACGATGAGATTATTGTGAGCCCCTGGCATGTATTAATGTATTGTCTGCCTGAAGGGGTATATGGGGCCACAGGGACATTTTTTTGAACAATATTTAAACTTTATTTCTCACATAGGGTCCGTGTGCAGGATAACAATGTATGACATACATGTGCGCTCATCATCTCCGAGAGGATTGAATGTGATGATACCGTACGAGTAAGATGGTCCTACACAATGTGAAGGCTATCTTAGATTAGCGATAATCAGGCTCTTGGAAGTATGAAATTAATGAGCACATATGAATGAAGGTATAAAAGACAACGATTTTTGAGAAAATAAAGTTATGGGAAGGGCGTTATCAAAAGATAGTATTATGCCCCTACCATTTAGCCGAGACATGGTGTCACTGCATCCCACAACACAATAAGAAATCATATAAAGTATGTATATACCGGATATATATTCATTGGTGTCCCATCATACAGTTTCTCATTGTCCGTTATATCCATGAGGTCCATAGTAACTTTGTAGGTCCTCTATGTCCTGTAGCTAAAGTCAATGTGGGGTACAGAAGTAGTGCTTTCTGGTTAAAAGACTTAGTGTCATTGAATACACGTCTATTATGGTACTTATATTGAAAACAATCTCTGCTTCACAATGTAAATGCCTCTGGCCTCTCATTCTATAGTGTGGTACAGACCAATTCATTTAACCGGAAATGAACAGCAATTGTTACTGCCATTATCAACTGTGGACAAAATGTCACTGTGTTGCTCATTGTACACTACCAAATGTTAAGTATAGTACCCAGAGCTAAGAGTTTTAAGATTGCACTGATTAAGATGTCATTTTCCTTCTAAAATATTTAATTTGTGTATTTCAATGGTGCCATGAACATTCAACGACAATACTAATGCAATAATTGTATGATTTAAAACTGACCTTCTAATGAAAATTCCGTGCCGTTGAGACAGTCTCCCCAAAATCGTAAATGTATGAGCTTGATTAGGAACAGCAGGGATTTTGTGTAGTATTGTAGAAGATAGCAAATATCATCAGAAGATTCAGAGAATGCAGTTTGCTATAACAAGCTGTGCAAGCATAATCAGTTGGTTAACAAGACAATCATGGCTACAGCCACAACTAATGGTTGGTAAATTGTACACATGTTTTTATCCAGCAAGTCGAGATAACCAATCAGGTAGCAGCTCGGGGAGACTGATGGCTTGTCACAGACTAACAGATGTGGATTATGGGAGCGGGATAATACTGTGTTATCTAATATTGCACATGGTGATAGGCTGAGGTGAGAGGGAAACTAATTACCAGCCAATGCCCATGCATGGCTGTAAAACCATTATGAGATGTTTGCCAGTGCTCACCTACCAGAGCTGCAGATGCTGCAAAACTATAATTATTATAGACGCTGTAAAATGTTATTATTTTAGGTAAGCCCCCACTTGATTATAATCACTCTATGGCCATAGCTGTGCAATAGACCATTGTATGTCTTTACTTCCAACCTTTTATATTTCCCAGGTGGTATGATGCACCATCTTACCACCTACCAACCAATCCCTCGTCTCCTTAGTTAGTTATTTATATACTTCTTTACATTACCTTTTGTTTCTGGATGTGAACAGCAGATAATTATAGCTTCCAACAACTCTCTTTTGGGAAGAGGCCTAGGAGGTTAAAAGTACAGTATGTAGCTTAGCTTCTCTGAACCACCAGTGTCTGTTATATACAGCCATGCAAAATCAAGAAAGAACAAAAATGAAGACAAAAATAGGAAATGCCTCCCCCACAAAGCTGTCTCAAGAAATCCTCACCGAGCCAATCAATATTTCCCATTTCCTTCTCTTTCTGTGCCTGTTGTCATTTACTGGGTCCCTCTCCTACATCAGTTTCAGCCACCAACCACCACTGCCCTACTTCCTTCTACTATTTCTGGCTACTTGTCTTGGGCCTTTCCCCTGATTCAGATGCATAGTTTAGCATTGCTGTCACTTAGTTGGTCTATTATATATACTACTTCTGTATTGCCCTCCGTTAACAGCTTGTCATAGATGCTAACCTGCCTGTTTCCTTAATGCTGACGTCAAATACATTCCCAGTGCTGCTTCTGGTTCATCCCAAACATTTGGGTCACAGTTGTCCTTGGTTGGCAGCTACACTGAAAGGTCTGCCCTCAATCCTGACAAGTAGAACCCATAACAATAAAATATGACTCAAGGTGCTTAAAGCCAAAACACATTCTATAACACCTAAATGCAAAGCCCCTTTATCCCAAATGCTGGTATTTCTCCCTTTATCTGCCCCTCTTTGCATTTCTTGACTTCTTCATTTGCTTCCCTTTGTCCAACTCTCTATTCCCCTCCCCCCCTACCTTTCTCCTCTACTGTACTTCTTGGCCTGTTTCCAGCCCAAATCTGGATTCAGTCTCCCTCCTCTCTGTATGGAGTGAATAACAAGAGTGGCATTGACAATGCAGGCCATTTGGCGGTCAGGGTTTCTGTTGTCCTCTGTGCCATAAGATGGCTTTGTCGGTCCCCATCCTATTTTGGATTCATTGTGGCTTGCGGCAGCTGATTCAAATTGGATTGTATCCAATTACACAACAGTGTCCGCCCCCACCACCAGCCAGCAAGCCGGAAGCACCCCTCACTGCCAATCAGTGCACGCCAATAAAACGTGTGAATTTCAGCCAATCAGTGATGAGTGCTGTCTCTATGCAGATGGCCGGAAGTGGCAGTGCCAGCAGAGAGCTTGATGACTGAGGATGGTGGGAGGTGGTCAGAGGGGCTCAAGAGATGTTTGCATAGTAGAATAGTTGTCTGTGTGATAATTGTGCATAACAGTTACACTAATGGGTGAGGACAAGTATTAGACGTTTGGTGGTGCTGTTTCAAATATGGAAGTGGCTCCAGCTCCAAATAAATATGGCTGATATGGCTGAAAGTCTGAGACTGGCGTCATTATAAAATAGTTGGAAGTATTGGCTTTTATTGATGACCATGGAATCCGACCATTTAGATAGTAATAAAACACTTCATGTACTGTATACCTAACATCAATACCTTTATGGTACATAGATGCCTATTTAGGCTTCTTTGCATACATTTAAGTTCTATTGATTTATTGAACATAGTAAGTAAGCAAAGTCATTTTGATTGACATTTAAAGGAAACAACTGTTGAATCCCTTATAGTTCTGACTTTGATGGCAGGAACATGTTATTGAAACTCTTTAGAAAAAAGATGATGATACCAGAGAAAAGAAACTATTAGGAACTTGTTTCTTGTATTTTGAGATAATATCCATTACCAAGTAAAGTATGGTCTATATTCAATGGGTTTATGAGAGAAAAATAGTTCAATTTCTATCCTAGAATATACCAGTTTCAGTTAGTCGGTGTCAGACTGATACAATCAACGTATCAAAATGATTCAACTGATTACTTTTATATGTAGAAGATTCATAAAGTCCTGCATGGCTGCTTGTGAAAGTCAGGTCAACATCTATGGGAGGCACTTCAGTCTATTTGGTACCATGTATGGCACATAATATTAGTTGTTTGAAGTGATCAGATTCCAAAATCTGCTTTGATGGAACGAACACCTTAGCAGCCTAACATATAAGACTGCAGGGGATGCCACAGCACTTAAGGTCTAAGTCCAGGCTAGGCAGGGTATTAGTGTGATACTGCTGGAGGGGGTAGGGGAAGGTTATGAGGTTAAGAGGGGCCATATTCCCACCCATAATTGCATCCTAAGCCCAGCAGTCGCCCCAGTTACCAACGAAAATGTAATTAGATGTTCATAAACCTATGACCCTGCGGTCGGTCAATCCAATCGCCGGCTTCCATACCCTTCTGTAAATCTTAGCCAACTGCTCAGAGCAGCACCTCTTAGTTCTTCTTCCAAAGCCGGAGCGCATAAATTGTTTGACTGGAGTCTGTTATTGCTTACCAGCATCTTATTGAAAACCAGTGAGCATCTACTTGTATGCAGGTAGAATGTAGTATGCTGCCATCACATTGATAGGCCACAACCAGCTTTCACCACATACAGACTGGATAACATCTATAACACAAATAAGCTCATGGAGTATTTTAGGACAGGGTCACCAATGGAGGCACTGCTATTGTCCCCTCATCCTGCATCAACCCCAGACCTGTGGCCTCCATATCCCCTCCTCGTTCTCCCCACCCGATTCTACCACACCCAGCCCCTGCCATTACCACCAATTCACACTTTCATTATTACACTCCCACTGCTACTCCTCCCTTGGGGGGGGGGGGTCAATTGTATACGAGATTGTGTAGAAAATATTAATGTTTTGTACTGACAAAAAACAACCAACCAGATAAATAAAAAGATCATACACCTTTTGATAAAGTCTACTCTTTCCTGATCTTTTTATTACCTGTGGAGTAGGTATTGAAGTAATCCCTTTAGCTCATTCAGGTATTACATAAAAAGAAAATATTTTGGTATAGAATTCTGGTAGAATAGAAAAGAACTATTAATCACCAGAAGCCTCAGCTTCCTGATAATTCACATTTACACCCTACCTTCTATTGCTGTAGCCACCCCCACCTCCAATCACTAACCATAAAATCAGGACCATGGGCCACCAGAAAGAAAAATCCCCTGTATATGAAGCTGTGGTAGGCTCTTTAACTTTAATTTTTTTTAAATTTATCTAAAATATGAAACACGTCTGCTTTATATCTCTATCCCCCTGATCGTAATGCCTGAATGGAGCCCTCGCGAGTAGCTCACTGCTGCATTCAAACATCATTCCATGTTGGTGAATAATGATGACAAATGATCGTCCCCGAGAACCCTTTCCTAGACCTAGTCCTAAGCTGACAATGTTTAGATTTAGTTAACACCTCAAATGTTTGCATCCATATCTCCTTACCTCAAGGCTAATAACCTAGCCCCAGTGACCCCCATTCTCTACTTAGTGTGCTTCTGACAGACCCTGATGATATCCCTACACAGCAATCGCATTGTGTGTTTGATGCCAAGGTCATAGATGAGGTCGGATCCTATATCAGTCCGCTTGGCTTTTTGTCAAATGGAGGACCTTGTTCCACCTACCTGGTTATCTACTCTTACCCTTGTCTGCTGCCATGCCTACAAAGTCTACTGATTGCTCTTTTCAACTTAAAAAAACATTAGTTGTTCAGTTACTTACCATTTCCTAAAGTTGTTGTTGGTAATTGTATTTTTATTTTTTTGCCAATAAAAACAACAACAACATTCCTAAGAGTTATCGATGTCCTAAATTAACTGATACAAGTGATAAGCCTGTCTCAGCATTTTCCACTCCTACACATCCTGCTGCATCAGCCCCACCCCTTACTGCATTCATCCCCCCACTATGTGGCAGCATGTCCTGGAGGATGAGGCAGTTGACCTGTGACCCTAGTGTTTGGTCCCTACAATGCCTGTCTGTCTCCCTACTGGTGGTGAAAGGAATGTGATAGAAAATGTAGCTGCTGTTTCCACGTGCTAGATACACAGGACTGCTCTCCCCTGAGATGGCTGGTAGGGGGCTGCAGGTACTGAACGGGAATGGGATAACAGCCATATGCAGCTTCTCAGGCATGGTAGGGCTTCATGCAGATCATCTGTGGTATTGGGGCCATGGCTTTAAGCTGATGTTATGTTTGGATCAGCTGGCTCAGAGGTCATGTTATCTTATCTTTAAAGGAGAGTGGTATAGTATAAAGTATAAAAGACATGGAGAACATGCCATATCAAGTATGTATATATATTTATATATATATATATATATATATATATATATATATATATATATATATATATATATATATATATAATATGTATATATATATATATATATATATATATATATATATATATATATATATATATATATATATAATTACTAGGTTATAGTAAAGGGGTTTCATGGGAATCTATCTGTGGTCACCTCCTGTTTTATATATAAAATCTGTGCTCCAGTGTGTGGGCATGACATGTAATTAGCTCATCAATCTTTCTATCTGTTTACCAATAAGGATCGTGCAATGAGAAAAGGGCATGCTTCTACCCTATCCAATACTGCATGTATTGGCAGTGGGCCGCATAGGTTGGGTAGCCTGCCCCTCCCTGTCCTGTATTGTACAGTGGGTAGTTTATCTATGCAGTAATGGATACTATATAGGTTCTACCAGATACTGCATGTATTAACCCACATACCTACGGGTTTGTCTACCCTGGTGTGTGTATGGCATAATGCCCCTAGTCACTGCATGTCAATGAGGCTGTGCAGCAGTAGGCACCGTCTGGTTGCACCCTATAACACCAATATAATAGCCTGGCCAGAACTTCCAGGTGCTATGCCCCTGTGCTCATTATGCTCTAGACTTTGGTTATAGCATAAAGGTTAAGAAGCCGTTATATATTCTCCAAACTAATTTCAGAGATGACATAGATAACACAGTGAGGAACAATCACAAATTTCAAAAAGGTTTTATTCGTTGATGCATTTTTTGAATAAATAAGAAATGACAACCCAACTAGATTC